>JAYESA010000008.1:150967320-151567320 GCA_036927795.1 Iris macrosiphon
AATACTTAAAATTATGCAAAAATGTATAAAATATATTTTCTAAAATGTTAATAATTTACTAATAATTATTTGTTTTCCGATACTAAAAAATCCGATACTCCGATCCGAAACTGCCGATACTACCGATACCGCCGATCCCAATACTGATAGGAATGGTCCGATACCGATTCCGATACCGATATTTTGAACCTTGCTCTGGAATAGGTAATGGCTGAAGTAAACCTCCTGGCCTCTGCCTCTCGGCTTTCACTTGCTGGCACACTAAGCATCTGGATACAAACTGTGCCACTGCCCTCTTCATGCCATACCACCACACACTCTCTCGCATATTCCGATACATCTTGTTGGCACCTGGATGTATGGAATACTGAGAGCGATGCGCTTCCTGTAACACCTCCTTACGCAGCTCCCCACTAGGCACACACAATCTAACACCATGCCGCAAAGAACCATCCTCAGCAATGGTGAAATCATCTTCCAATCCTGCTCTCACCTGAGCTCTGATGCTCCTCAGAGATACATCTTCATACTGGGCTGCCTTGATCATGTCCATCAACTCTGAGTATATCTGCAACCCCCACATCTGCATAGCAAAACCAGGAACTATCACCTCCATGCCCAAGCTCTCCAAGTCCTCCAACAAATACCGATCCTGTGTCAACAACATAGCTACCGGATACCAGCTCAAGACATCGGCAACTACATTGGCTTTCCCAGGATGATACTGCAAAAATATGTCAAAATCTTTCATCAGTTCCAACCACCGACGTTGCCTCATGTTCAACTCCTTCTGAGTGAAAACGTACTTCAAGCTCTTGTGGTCTGTGAAGATCTCCACACGCACTCCGTACAAATAGTGTCCACAATTTCAAGGAAAAGATTACTGTTGCTAACTCCAAATCGTGGGTAGGATAGTTCGTCTCATGATGACGTAATTGCCTGGATGCATAGGCAATCACTTTCCCATTCTGCTGAAGAACACAACCCAAACCTTTTTCCGATGCATCACTATAAATAGTGAAACCTCCAGACCCTGATGGCAACGTCAAAATAGGAGCAGACGTCAACCTCTTCTTCAATTCCTCAAAAGGAACCTGGCACTCCTCTGTCCAAACAAACTCTACATCTTTCCGAGTGAGTTTAGTCAAAGGCTCTGCAACTCGAGAGAAATCTTTCACGAACTTTCTGTAATATCCAGCCAATCCTAAGAAGCTTCTAATTTCTGCAACAGAGCTTGGAGTGGCCCAAGATTCTACGGCAACAATCTTCTTTGGATCAACTGATATTCCATCTCCAGTCACTACATGTCCGAGAAACTCCACTTTGTCTAAGAAAAACTCACATTTAGAAAATTTTCTATAGAGCTTCTCCTTCCTGAGAGCTTCAAGCACTATCCTTAAATGCTTCTCGTGTTCTTCTAGCGTCTTTGAGTATACAAGGATATCATCTATAAACACTACCACGAACTTGTCTAGGTACTGATGGAATACCTTGTTCATCAAGTTCATGAAGACTGCCGGGGCATTAGTTAACCCAAACGGTATCACCAAGAACTCGTACTGGCCATATCGAGTCCTGAATGTAGTCTTCGGAATATCTTCCTTTTTCACCTTTACCTGATGATATCCGGATCTCAAGTCAATCTTTGAAAATATCTTCGTGCCACTCAATTGATCGAAGAGATCATGTATTCTCGGCAACGGATATTTATTCTTGATTGTGAGGTTGTTCATGCCCTGTAATCGATGCACATCCGCACTGATCCATCCTTCTTTGGCACAAAAAGTACCGGGGCTCCCCAAGGCGACGAACTTGATCTGATGAATCCATTGTCGTCTAATTCACCGATCTATTTTTTTAGCTCCGCCAGCTCATTGTTGTTGATCCGGTAGGCATGTTGCGATATTGGTTCTGCTCCCGGTATTAGATCGATAGAGAATTCAACATCTCTATCTAGCGGCAATCCTGGTAACTCCTCGGAAAACATATCTAAGAACTCAACAATAATAGGATGCAGTAGTTCTTTCTCCTCCATTATAGCTTTGCAAAGAATTCTACGATCTAGCTTCTCTGTCCTTTTAGCAAACTCGGAACTCCGGCTCTCCTGGAGGCCGAAACAGCACACGACCTCTGCGGCAGTCAATGCTAGCAAAATGCAAACCCAACCAATCCATTCCAAGGACAATGTCAAAACTTGAAAGTGGCATTACGAGTAAACTAATAGACAAAACACGGTCTCCCAATGTAACGTGATACCCCTTGCAAACATCAGACACAAATCTCTATCCTAGTCAGTGATGCTTGCAACTCTTAACCAAGGGTTCTATTAATAAGTTATGCTTAAGCACAAAGGATATAAATATGAAACTATGTGATGCCCTAATCTAGCGTGCTATGTTGAAATATGATGAAAACAATAAAGAGACATCATTAAGGCACAAGATAGGGTATTATTCGAGAAGGACAAGAATTATGGAAGATGACAAATCAGTTAAAGTAATCAAGATTAGTAAATTTAATTCAGGGATGTAATTCCTAGTTGTGATTGAGTATTTCCAATTCCTAATATCATATATCCTATTTCAGGCTCGTAATAGTATTATAGCCCTAAGTACTACTACGACATCGCACTTCTTGAGAAGTCTGACCTGTATGGGCCACCATAAAAACGTGTCACGACCCGCACCCGGGTGTTTGGGTACGAGTGCGTGGGTACGTCCAGCCTACGCCGCAGTGTCGGCGGTAGAACGCTGTCTGGAACTAGTACTGTATAACCAGCACCTCGTAGTATAGTATAAAGGGAACAAATATTATACTCAATCACAAAACTAAAGTAGGTGAAAACATGTTGCAGTATATATATGTATATAAAGATTACAGTACAAAATCCTGTATTTCATAAATCATACAACTATAGTAAGTCTGCAACTTTAACTATTGTTATAACTAGGTCTCCCGCTTGCGGCCTTCCTCGATCCTCCAGGAGGTAAAATCAGGCTCGAAACTATTTTTCAAAAATCCATAATAGATGAGGCACAGGTCCTTCTAAGTGCTACCTGAAATATTATCCAATCAGGATTGAACGAATACAATTCTAATAACAGTTTCAATACATGATAAGGACTATAAAACAACGATAGAAAAGTAGTACATGATGGATAAATAAACTAACATCAAGGCATAGTAAGAAATGAACAGAAAAAATGAATAAACAGAGAATATGTCATGTATCAACAAGGAATTCTATAGTCACTAAGTGTTTTGAAATACTAGTTTGATTATGTGATCGGCTTAGGATTGCACAATGGGAACCGGTTAATCATACGTGAAGTGTATGGTTAGCCTTTGCACAGGAATTATATTTGCACAGGATTATGGTATGATCACATATAAACTAGCATTTTTCCGCCCCGACTAGCATACAAGAATCACACGAATATCAGATATTATACAAGATCAAAGTCTAAAAACACAAGATATGATAGTCCGTGTTTCTTTGTGTCAGGAATCAAATACAATAATACTACATGTGCTATAGAAATTATCAGTAAGAAAACCATCAGAGACTGTACTCGCTTGGGGTCCAAAACGGGTAAAACAAGTCAAGAGTGTGACGGGGTCCAGATAACCTATATCATGAATAATTCACATTAATTGATGAAATATAATTTAATAGATTTAATCCACTAGATTTTCAGGTTAATTTTATGCTATTTCTGGTTTATAGATGGGACAAATATCTATATAAAATAATGTATATATAAGATATATTTATAGATACTTATGTATAGATACATACATATATAGTAATATATGTAGATACATATATAAATACATATATATATATATATATATACAATATAGTACACATATATATAGATACATATATAGTATACATATATATATATATATATATATATATATATATATAGATAGATATATAGTATACATATATAGATACATATATAGATACATATAGATATAATATGTATATGATATATATAGATATAATATGTATATGATATATATAGATATATAAAGATATAATATGATATGTATATGGTATATATAGATATATAGATATAGATAGATATAATATGTATATGGTATATATAGATATATAGATATATATAGATATAATATGTATATGATATATATAGATATAAATGTATATGATATATATATAGATATATATATATATAGATATAATATGATATATATATATATATATATATTACATATATATATACATATATAGTATACATATATACATAGATATATAGATAATATATAATATACATATATATGATATATATAGATACATATATAATATGTATATAATATATATATAGATATAGATATAGATATAATATGTATATGGATATAGATATAATATGTATATGATATATATAGATATAAATGTATATGATATATATATATATAGATATATATAGATATAATATGATATATATAGATATATATATATAGATTATATATATATATACATATATAGTATACATATATACATAGATATATAGATAATATATAGTATACATATATATAGATTATAATATATATATATATATAGATTATATAACCAATTTAATTGCACTTGTTGATAGTGGTGCAGACCTTAATTGTGTCAAGGAAGGAATCGTTCCAATAAAATATTGTGAACGAACTACTCAGACACTTGGTGCTGCAAACAATAAAGCACTAACTACCCCTTACAAAATTACTGATGTGAATATTTGTAAGGATGATGTCTGTATTCCTGTACACCTAATAGTTGTAAAGGAAATATCTCAGCATATTATTCTGGGAACTCCTTTCCTAAAAAAACTTATGCCAATAAATGAGATTACTAAGGAAGGAATTACTACTTACTATAAAGGCAAAAGAATAACTTTTGAATTTATAACAAACCCAATTGTTAAAATTCGTAATGAAGTTAATCTGAAAGAAAATCAAATTAATTTCTTAAAAGAAGAACTTGCTCAGGTTAATATAACCCAGCAGTTAAAACAATTGGAAATTCAGAAAAGAATCCAACAAGTTGAAGAAGACTTTAAACTACACACTTGTAGCAATATCCCAAATGCTTTCTGGAATAGGAAACAACATATTGTTTCTCTTCCCTATGAAGAATCCTTTAATGAAAAGGATATCCCGACCAAGGCAAGACTTTGCCAAATGAATCAAGAATATCTTGAGTTATGTAAAAAAGAAATGCAAGAATTATTGGATAAGAAATTAATTCGCAAGTCTTACTCCCCGTGGAGTTGTACAGCATTTTATGTTAATAATAATGCTGAGAGAGAAAGAGGAGTACCTAGACTTGTTATTAACTATAAACCTTTAAATAAAGTTTTGAAATGGATTAGATATCCAATTCCTAATAAAAGGGACTTACTCAATAGAGTATGTAAAGCAAGAATTTTCTCGAAATTTGACCTGAAATCAGGTTATTGGCAAATACAAATAAATGAGAAGGATCGGTATAAGACTGCTTTTACTGTTCCTTTTGGCCATTATGAATGGAATGTTATGTCATTTGGTTTGAAGAATGCACCCTCAGAATTTCAGAATATAATGAATGAAATATTCATTCAACATTCTAGTTTATATTATCATACATTGATGATATATTAATCTTCTCTAATACAATAGAGGAACATTTTAAACACCTTAATGTGTTTAAACACTTAGTCATAAAAAATGGCTTTGTGATTTCTGCCCCAAAAATGAAATTTTCCAGCAAGAAATAAGGTTTTTGGGACATAATATTACAAATAACACTATCATTCCGATTGACAGAAGTATTGGATTTGCTTCTAAATTCCCTGATGAAATAACTGATAATAAACAGTTACAGCGATTCCTTCGAGCATTAAATTATGTTTCTGAATTCTATAAGAATATCGCTGCTGATACAAAAAATTTGTATCAAAGATTAAAGAAAAATCCTACTCCTTGGACTAATAGTCATACTGAAGCAGTAAAATTGATAAAACAAAAGATTAAAAATTTACCTTGTTTACATTTAGCCAATGCTGAATGGTTTAAAATAGTTGAAACCGATGCTAGTGATATTGGTTATGGGGGAATACTAAAACAATTAAACCCAGACACCAATAAAGAAGTATTGGTGAGATATCATTCAGAAAAATGGAATGATACTAAAATCAAATATTCGACCATTAAGAAAGAAATTCTTTCTATTATTCAAGGTATTCACAAATTTCAAGATGATTTACTTAATAAGAAATTCTTATTAAGAATTGATTGTAGCTCTGCTAAAACTGTTTTAGAGAAAGATGTTAAAAATTTAACATCTAAACAGATATTTGCCCGATGGCAAGCTGAATTAGCTATATTTGATTTTTATATTGAATATATTAAAGGAACTAACAATTCACTTCCTGATTTCTTGACTCGTGAATTTTTGCAGGACGATGAGTCAAAGAATTAAAGGAAAACAACCATGGGTTCCTAGGCCCATGACTTCGAGTACCAATGAGTCGAAGTACAAGACCTCCAAGAAAATTGTTCTTGGAAAAGGAAAATCTTCTAATAAAGAAGTTCAAGACTTCGAAGAAACCAATGTTTCTTCTTACAAGCAGGCAATTGAGGTTGAAACAATTTTCACTCAAAACAATTATACAGAAGAAATACTTCAATTAGAGAAATATGACATCTCAATGATTGATGATCCCTGGAGAATAAAAAAAAATATCTGGAAAATAATATGTTTCCGGTACAGGGAAAAGACAGAAATGTCTATGAAGGAATTCTGCTCACGACAAAATCTGTTGAAATAGAGCACTTCTATCAGAAGGTAAATGATGTCAGAAGTGATGTAAATTACAGTAAAATAATTATACGTCACATAATCACTCCTCAATCATGGGGATTGCATCCAAATCGAACTAAATTACTAGTTCACAAAGAAAAGAATATCAATATGCCTTACTCCTACTGGGATTATATCGAGGCATTCACCAAAGTGTTCTACTTTGACAATAGCAAACAGAAACACTCTTGGTTTATTCGTATTTGTCCTGAAATCCTTAAACAGGACATACCAACTTGGTTCATCCGATGGTGGTTACAATTTGGTGCCACACTGGAAATCCTTCTACCATCCTTGCAAGAATTATTTGCAACTTGGACTCACTCCTATCCTCTCTGCCAGAATGCTGATCAACTTTTGGAGGGAGAGAGTACTATGTACTTTTTTATCCATTTCGAAATTCCATATATTTTCAAATGGATAATTAAATGTGAATTTAATCACCTTAACTTTCCTGTTCTAGTCAGAAAATTTCTGATTAAATGGTGGAACAGACTAGATGAAAAGGATAAAGTACAAATTGTACAAAAATCCATCAAGGAAAATGAGATCCTTGTTGAAGCTAAGCTTAAAAAGGAGATAATGGATGATAGTCCTTTGAAGAAGCTGAAGGAATCCTTGAGAAGACAGAATCCTCAAATTACCGAGGAAGAATTAAAGAAGAAATGTTTGAAATATATGCAAACTCAATTTGATTCAATATTTGAGGCAGATAGCATGTCTGTTAGTTCCACTAAATCGGAACATGAAGAAGAAAACTCAGAAACCTTCTTCAAAAGAATGCACAAAAGAGTCACTACTCCATCAGATGACGAGAGCAGTGATGCCAGCATGCACTAAGGGAGCACTGTTGCCAAAATACAGGTGGCAACTACTATTTACTTTACTTTACTTAAAGAGAATCTCTTTAAATGATGGCCGACAATGGTGGACCCCACTTACTTTATTTTTTGGCATAATTGCTGCTACGTGTACGAAGAAAATATAAAGAGGAAGAAGGATCGTACAGAGGATGAAAAGAAGTACGCTTAAACGGAATTTTATTAATGATAATAGAAGTAGTACAAACACTCTTACAGAAGCAAACACAAACTTAAAACTTTCAGAATAACAACGTACATAATAGAGAGGACTCTGCCTCTATTTATAATACATGGGTGTCTTCATCGGAAGACTAAGTCACCGGCAGCTGCAGGTAAGTGGTCTGACAGTAATAGGTAGCCAGAGATTCCCTCTTATCGTCGCTGAGGTGAGTGCACGTCAACGTCACTTTTACTTTTTCTCTTTACATTTCCTTCGTACACGTAGCAGCAATTATGCCAAAAAATAAAGTAAGTGGGGTCCACCATTGTCGGCCATCATTTAAAGAGATTCTCTTTAAGTAAAGTAAAGTAAATAGTAGTTGCCACCTGTATTTTGGCAACAGTGCTCCCTTAGTGCATGCTGGCATCACTGCTCTCGTCATCTGATGGAGTAGTGACTCTTTTGTGCATTCTTTTGAAGAAGGTTTCTGAGTTTTCTTCTTCATGTTCCGATTTAGTGGAACTAACAGACATGCTATCTGCCTCAAATATTGAATCAAATTGAGTTTGCATATATTTCAAACATTTCTTCTTTAATTCTTCCTCGGTAATTCGAGGATTCTGTCTTCTCAAGGATTCCTTCAGCTTCTTCAAAGGACTATCATCCATTATCTCCTTTTTAAGCTTAGCTTCAACAAGGATCTCATTTTCCTTGATGGATTTTTGTACAATTTGTACTTTATCCTTTTCATCTAGTCTGTTCCACCATTTAATCAGAAATTTTCTGACTAGAACAGGAAAGTTAAGGTGATTAAATTCACATTTAATTATCCATTTGAAAATATATGGAATTTCGAAATGGATAAAAAAGTACATAGTACTCTCCCCCTCCAAAAGTTGATCAGCATTCTGGCAGAGAGGATAGGAGTGAGTCCAAGTTGCAAATAATTCTTGCAAGGATGGTAGAAGGATTTCCAGTGTGGCACCAAATTGTAACCACCATCGGATGAACCAAGTTGGTATGTCCTGTTTAAGGATTTCAGGACAAATACGAATAAACCAAGAGTGTTTCTGTTTGCTATTGTCAAAGTAGAACACTTTGGTGAATGCCTCGATATAATCCCAGTAGGAGTAAGGCATATTGATATTCTTTTCTTTGTGAACTAGTAATTTAGTTCGATTTGGATGCAATCCTCATGATTGAGGAGTGATTATGTGACGTATAATTATTTTACTAATTTACATCACTTCTGACATCATTTACCTTCTGATAGAAGTGCTCTATTTCAACAGATTTTGTCGTGAGCAGAATTTCTTCATAGACATTTCTATCTTTTTTCCTGTACCGGAAACATATTATTTTCCAGATATTTTTCTTTTATTCTCCAGGGATCATCCATCATTGAGATGTCATATTTCTCTAATTGAAGTATTTCTTCTGTATAATTGTTTTGAGTGGAAATTGTTTCAACCTCAATTGCCTGCTTGTAAGAAGAAACATTGGTTTCTTCGAAGTCTTGAACTTCTTTATTAGAAGATTTTCCTTTTCCAAGAACAATTTTCTTGGAGGTCTTGTACTTCGACTCATTGGTACTCGAAGTCATGGGCCTAGGAACCCATGGTTGTTTTCCTTTAATTCTTTGACTCATTGTCCTGCAAAAATTCACGAGTCAAGAAATCAGGAAGTGAATTGTCAGTTCCTTTAATATATTCAATATCAAAATCAAATATAGCTAATTCAGCTTGCCATCGAGCAAATATCTGTTTAGATACTAAATTTTTAACATCTTTCTCTAAAACAGTTTTGGCAGAGCTACAATCAATTCTTAATAAGAATTTCTTATTAAGTAAATCATCTTAAAATTTGTGAATACATTGAATAATAGAAAGAATTTCTTTCTTAATGGTCAAATATTTTATTTGAGTATCATTTCATTTTCCTGAATGATATCTCACCAATATTTCTTTATTGGTGTCTGGGTTTAATTGTTTTAGTATTCCCCCATAACCAATATCACTAGCATCGGTTTCAACTATTTTAAACCATTCAGCATTGGCTAAATGTAAACAAGGTAAATTTTTAACCTTTTGTTTTATCAATTTTACTACTTCAGTATGACTATTAGTCCAAGGAGTAGGATTTTTCTTTAATCTTTGATACAAAATTTTTGTATTAGCAGCGATATTCTTATAGAATTCAGAAACATAATTTAATGCTCCAAGAAATCGTTGTAATTGTTTATTATCAGTTATTTCATCAGGGAATTTAGAAGCAAATCCAATACTTCTGTCAATCGGAATGATAGTGTTATTTGTAATATTATGTCCCAAAAACCTTATTTCTTGCTGGAAAATTTCATTTTTGGGGCAGAAATCACCAATCCATTTTTTATGACTAAGTGTTTAAAGTTACACATTAAGGTGTTTAAAATGTTCCTCTATTGTATTAGAGAAGATTAATATATCATCAATGTATGATAATATAAAACTAGAATGTTGAATGAATATTTCATTCATTATATTCTGAAATTCTGAGGGTGCATTCTTCAAACCAAATGGCATAACATTCCATTCATAATGGCCAAAAGGAACAGTAAAAGCAGTCTTATACCGATCCTTCTCATTTATTTGTATTTGCCAGTAACCTGATTTCAGGTCAAATTTCGAGAAAATTCTTGCTTTACATACTCTATTGAGTAAGTCCCTTTTATTAGGAATTGGATATCTAATCCATTTCAAAACTTTATTTAAAGGTTTATAGTTAATAACAAGTCTAGGTACTCCTCTTTCTCTCTCAGCATTATTATTAACATAAAATGCTGTACAACTCCACGGGGAGTAAGACTTGCGAATTAATTTCTTATCCAATAATTCTTGGATTTCTTTTTTACATAACTCAAGGTATTCTTGATTCATTTGGCAAAGTCTTGCCTTGGTCGGGATATCCTTTTCATTAAAGGATTCTTCATAGGGAAGAGAAACAATATGTTGTTTCCTATCCCAGAAAGCATTTGGGATATTGCTACAAGTGTGTAGTTTAAAGTCTTCTTCAACTTGTTGGATTCTTTTCTGAATTTTCAATTGTTTTAACTGATGGGTTATATTAACCTGAGCAAGTTCTTCTTTTAAGAAATTAATTTGATTTTCTTTCAGATTAACTTCATTAAGAATTTTAACAATTGGGTTTGTTATAAATTCAAAAGTTATTCTTTTGCCTTTATAGTAAGTAGTAATTCCTTCCTTAGTAATCTCATTTATTGGCATAAGTTTTTCTAGGAAAGGAGTTCCCAGAATAATATGCTGAGATATTTCCTTTACAACTATTAGGTGTACAGGAATACAGACATCATCCTTACAAATATTCACATCAGTAATTTTGTAAGGGGTAGTTAGTGCTTTATTGTTTGCAACACTAAGTGTCTGAGTAGTTCGTTCACAATATTTTATTGGAACGATTCCTTCCTTGACACAATTAAGGTCTGCACCACTATCAACAAGTGCAATTAAATTGGTTATATAATACTCATTATTAACGAGCATATTTATTTTAATATACCATTTATGGGTAATAAATAGATCCATTTTTTGTAGAAAATTATTTTTTCCTTCTTCTTCTGAGTTTATCTGTCCTGATTGAACAGACTGATTCTCCCCCTCTTGTTTTTGTGAACAAGAAGAATCAACAGAAGATTCACCAATTAATTTGGTAGTTTTCCTAGATAAGTTATCTAGTTCTAGTTTATCCAGTCTTTTCTGGATATGCTGATATTGAGATTTTAAATTTTTAATCTCAATTTTCAAAGTTTTTATTTCAGACTGAAGTTCCTGCATAGTAACAGGTTTAACTTGTCTGTTTCTATAACGAGATATTACCTCGGCCATATTGTAAGCTTCAGGAGGAGTAGTTTGAATAGGAACATTATCCTTATTCAATTCTTCTCCAATTGCTTCTATAATTTTATTTTTTATTTTAGTACTGATATTATCAGTCAATAGGGCTTCAATTATATCCTTTTTCTTATTAAGAGTCAAAGTATTTATGGATAGCCCATTCATTTCTACTATAGATTTATAGTAGTTAATATCTTTTTCTGTAACACATTCGTTACATTGGCAATTCTCATTGCATTCATTATCTGATGGACTATTAGTCTCATCATTAGATTCATCATTGGATGAACTTTCTTCGTAGTCAGAATTAATCATTAATTTATAAAGAGTTTTTCTTAACCCTTCATCTTCGATTTCTTCTAACTTCTTTTTTGTATAACATTTATTTGCATAGTGGCCTAATTTACCACATTTGTAACATTTAATGATATTTTTCTTAGAAGATTTCTTCTTTTTACTGTCCTTATTAGCAGTAATATTTTGCTTTTTTGATGGATATTTCTTTCTTTTATAAGGTCTCTTGTAGTCCTTATAATCTTTTACTTTCTTCTTCCCCTTTGTAGGAAGAGGTTTGAAAGTATCCATCGCAAACTGGTCACAAAATTCTTCCAGTTGTCTTTTCTCAGAAATTCTCTGAGATTTTAATTGATGTCGTAGCCTTAAGTCATTACATAAAGCTAGACCTTCTTCAATACACTTATTAATTAAATTTTCATAAGTGTAATTAGAGTAAGGTATAACACCATTATTTTGGTTTTGTTTCTTAAACCTTGTCTTATTCTTTCTGCAAAAAGATTAGGAAGTCCATCAATAAATTTTGACTTCCAATGAGCATTATTAGCATCACCAAGTAACATTACTCTACTTAAGAAAGTATCCTTGTACCATCTAAAGTGAGTTAGTGTTGGACATCTTAGATTTTGAAGAAGAGTTCTTACTCTTTCTCCATGATCAGATATACCTCCTGTGAAGTGTTCCAGGATGGTAATAATTAGAGTATAAACCGCATCAGGTTTGGTTATCTGAGTACTATTCTCAGAATTAGTTTCGATTTTTACGGCACTTAGAATTTCTTGTCTTTGTGAGTCGGTTAAACAATTGTTCCACCAACCCCTTAGAGTGCCAGTAAAACCACAAGTTATAAACTGTGCAATTTCCTTATCATTGTTTCCAGTAGCCTTAGCTACATTGGAATACATCATCATTCGATGTAATTGATCATGGATTTGTTTATCTGTTAGACCATCTATGTTCTATTCATAGATTTCTCCCCCACTATAATGATTTTGAATGATAGTATCATTTTCTTCAAATAAGACATCAGTGGGAGTGGGTCTTTGGTAATAATATTTCATTAGATTCGGTTTTCCATATTTAACTGCTTGTATTTTAGAATCATTCTTAGATTCAACAAAGGATTTCTGAAGATCTTCAATTTCTTGTGGATGAATTTCATCCTCAGTTAGATCCTCAGCTTGTTGATCTTCTTCTGACATTTCAGAAGATTGACCATTAATTACTTGAATACTTTTATCAAGATCATTAATGGTTACTTGATTTCGAGTAATAGCAAATTTTTGCTTTGCTTGAGCTATTAGTTCTTGTAATTCTCTTTCTTCAGCATTAATGATCTGAAGATTGCTCATTTGAGCTGAGCTATTAGCTCCTTAATATCTTCTTTGGTAACTTCTGGGGTTTTAGACATTTTAAACCCTTTAACCTCAGGAGGAGGTTTCAAAGAGATATTAGAAGTCTCTTTAAAAGAGTTTTTCCCAGAATAATCTATTTGTTTCATTTTATCAAGTTTATGCAATAATTTTTCTAAGGCAGTTTCAATCCTGGTCAATTGTTGACCCATGACTTGAATAAACACATTGGTGTAATTATTCTGCCTTAAAGCTTTTTGCAATTCTATGATAATTGTTTCTTTACTATCAATTATTTTGACAAAGGAAACAGCATCAATCTTATCTGTCATATTCTTGACAGTAAGTTTAATTGATTCATTTGGTGGGTACATTGATCTAGTTGTACCACTACTTGATCATGTATCTGTATTCCAGATTTTATAATGTTCTTCTAACACATTTATTTGTGTTAATTCTGGGTCCACATATTTTTGGACAAACCAATCAACGAAAGGTATTATCTTTCTTTTCTTTTCTAGATGATTGTAATATTCATCCTTAAATTTATATCTTTGTTTAGTGGTATAGGTTTTTTCAAACCATGCCACAAATTCATTGTTTTCATAGTACATTCTATTGAGAATGTCCCGCCAAAGAAGCCAGCCAAGAAAGAAGTGGTCAAGCCTCCTGCCAATGTCCTTAGCATGAGAAGATTGGAAGCCGAAAGAATTTCTTAATGGACTTTAAATCCCATTAAATAGAAGTAAATTCCATTTCCGACATTGTCGGAGAGCTTATTTTGCTCTTTTCGTTATACAAGGGATGTGCTATTGTATCATCTGTAATTTTAATTTTATTGACTTCTTCTTTATTAGAAGAAGTTGATCATATTGTAGAAGGTAGAGATTTTCTTCCTGATATTGATAGTCGAGATATATCATTAGGAGTAAATCTCACTTCTACTTCACCATCATTAGTTTGAATTATTTGGTCAATATCTGTGTTCACTATTGGTTGTGGTAACACAGCTTGACTTAAAATCCATTCTTTAGGGAAGTTTATTTCATCCCATCGAATTATCCTGTTTGTTGCTACTTTGGATGTCAACAAATTTGTTTCTATCAAAGTAGTTTTACCAGGTGTAGTAATATGCCTAGCATTCGGGGCAATGGTATTCATTACCTTGTAATGAATTCTATAGATTATTGCTATAGTTTCAGATCCCGGTAAGAAATTGTAACCATAAGTTTTCAGATTTAGGGTTACAGATTCATATAAATGATTATCTGTCATTGACAGAGTTAAATTTGGGTAAACATTAAAATAAACTGGTCCATGACAGAGACTAGTCTGCATAACTCCCATTAGAAATTGGCTCCAGTCTAAGCATCTCGCATCTCTAAGAGATGTCATTATTGATGCATTTAACCCTGGTAAAGTCAAGGGTTTAAACGCAACTTGTATTAGTCCAATATGGACGTAATTATAGGCATCTCGAACATGCCCAATATCTTCTTCGCTTATTAGCTGAAAGGAATGCTCTGTGTTATTCACAGAAACAGTTCTTTCCATTGTTTTAATAGAGATAGATGATTTAAAGTCAAAAGTACCAATTTGGTAAATTTCTTTTGGCTTTACTTTTGGAATTGTCCATTTATTTAATTCCTCTCTAAATCTGAAAACTTATATAGATATAATATAGTATACATATATAGATATATATAGTATACATACATATATATAGATAGATAGTATACATAGATAATATATAGTTTTATATATATATATATATATATATATATATATATATATATATATATGCGCTGCTGCTGCGCGTTGCTGCGTGCAGCTGCTGCTACTGCTGCAGCGACTGCAGCGCTGCTACTGCTGCGTGCATCTGCCACTGCAGCTGTTGCTGGTGCAGCTGCTGCTTGCTGCGACTGCATGCTTTTCCCTTGACACACACACACACTTATCCTAGTTAGAGTTTATAAACAAATGAAGAGGATTACCTTGCTAATATATGTTTGAGGGAGATGATGGATGGAGAGTGAAGAGGGTGGGATGGTGTTTATATAAGGAATGAGGGGGTTAGATATTTTTTTATGTGCATTGACCAATGTGCCCATGACTAATTTAATTTGGATTTCTCTTCTTATGAAGAGGAATCCAAATTGGATTTGATTTCCTAGTTTAATATTAAATGAAGGTTACACTAACAATGCACCGAAACTCGAGAGTTTTAGTGAGGCTTGAGGGTTATGTACTTGTATTATTCTAACAACTCGAATTATGACTTCATTTATTTGGTTCTATTAAGTGGAATGAAGCTCTTTTTTCTTCTTAGTAAAGTTGTAATGCAGTAGAATAAGAAGGGAAAGTACAGGCAGAACAAAGGGAAAAAATGTTTTCTTTCTGTCATTTACAGGATGAACAATTGCCATATTATACAATATTATGCATAGATTTAGGATCTGACCTTCAGAAACTACATATTTATGAACTGCGGAAAAGACATTTTCTTCTATGCTTTTTTTTTGGTAAAGGCTTGTTAGTTAATACAATGAATAAACTGCTAAAAGGTTATGAATTTCGCTAGGCGGGAGTCGGGCCAGGCGCTTAGCCCCGCCTAGGTGCCGCCTAATTCTAGGCGATCCACCAAAAAGTGGTCCAAATTTTTTTTTGCTGAAAATTGTCCACAAATCCCAAATAACCTGGTTGTCGGGCTTCGGGGTCGGGCAGGCACTAGGCGAGCACCGAGCGCCCAACGCCTAGGCGCCGACTAATCCCGGTTTTTAGAACAGTGTTTAGAGACATTGACTTCGGTTGGACCTGGATACTTATATAAGCATGCATATCCTTTTAGCAGTCCTAAGTCCAATCTAGAGATATAACAAGAACAAAAAGCCTGTTCTCAAGGTGGTCAACACCTCTTAGAGAGCATATTGTAAGATTCTTTGCAGTTAGATTAGAGAGATATTGTAAGATTCTTTGCAGTTATAGTAGTTGCCGAGGTAGTAAACTTTGTTCACTAATTATTGCGCTCTTTCACAACCTTAGATTCCCAGAGAGAAACCATTTGTGCAAACTCAGTTTAACAGTTGCGCACACTTAAAATATACACGGCCTAGATCTTAGAAAAGATAAAGAAAACAAAAAAAAAGGTATGACATTATCGCACACCAAGATATTGGGTTTATATAATCCATATAAGATCCCTTAAACCAAGACTTATATTCCGGATACAGGGCAATCTTAAAATAAAAATGGCATTTCTTTTTTGAGACTGATTGTTAGTGTTACTTCCTGGATACAATATTGCAAATGGTTGGATATGGACCTTTCCGGATACAGTGCAATCTTAAAATAAAATTGGCATTTCTTTTTTGAGACTGATTGTTAGTGTTACTTCCTGGATACAATATTGCAAATGGTTGGACATGGACCTTTCTGTACACAAACTGGCAAGGAAATCATTACTGTAGAAGCTTGAAGAGTAGCACGCATATCATGATGAGGTTATAATGTACTGCAAGAGTGGGGCTACTTTTAAAATTAAAATAGCAGTAAGAATCTGGAAGGTCTAACCTAATCAGGTTATAATGTTCTGCAGAATTAGATCCAGATGGTGCATTATAGGTGAAGAAACACGTAAACTTGGCAATCCTTAAAATTTTATGAAAATACTCTCATTAAAGGTCTAACATAATCAGGTGGAATATTTTTTGAGACTTAAGCGGGAAGCAAATAGTCAGTATGATTCTAGCTCCTACATCTTTTGGTTAATGTATGTCACAAATGCCACTGCGTAGAACATGCCAAGATAAGTAGAACACTTCCGGTAGTACTAACATTCAAGAACATAAGACTTATGAGGACCCCAAGATTACAAGGTCGCACCAAGAAAGAATGATGCAATAGTAATGCAAACACATCATTACTTCCTGAGTGTTTCTTCTTTATACCAGAGAGAGCACATGATTTTATAAATAATAATTATTCCAAACAGTGTGGGCAACTTCTGAAATACACCCAATTGTTTCTTGTGGCCATACCATAGCACAGTTTATAAGAGAGCACCTGGAGCCTCTTCATGTGGCAGGGTAGTACTCAAAAACACATAAGCACATGCATAATATGTCATGATCACTTATGGCATTCAAATAAAATATATCACCACTAATGCAACAGAGGTACACATACCTGCAGAAGAGTTCCAAGAGCCACTCCAGGGACCAGAACATCCCACCCCAGGGATCCAATTGCAGTCCTCACAGCTTTCAGAAGGAGAGTGCAAAGTTTTGAGACCTGGAAAATAACACTTACAACAGCATTTACAGGTAAATATTAGACTTGGACCAGATTGCTAAGATAATCCATAAGTAATTAAGAGAAAACATGACACCACTGTCAAAAAAATATGCTAATATATTACATACAGATAAAAGAAACATAAGAACAATACCCAGCACGAATTTCAGCTTCAGCATATGTCCTCACACTGTTCTCCGGAATTCCAAGGGCTTGTCCTAGCGTCTGTAAGATCAAATTAGAAAAGGGAATTTCTCAACCAAAAAAGTAGGGAAGGGATTGCTGTTGTTCAGTCATTAGCACAGATTTTCAGAAATCCAAAGAAAGAAAAGCAAAATTTGCCTTATAAAATTTAATTAAACAATTAGTAAACTTAATCAGAGGCGGACTGTCTCCAAAGCTTAAAAGTTAAAACGTCATGTGGAGACTGCTGAAGGACCATGTCTTGTAATAAGTGAATTCATCTGTGTGTAAATGCAAACACAAAATATCAATAGCACAAATTGAATTGTAGAGATTATCATCATAACGAATAATTCTACCTCAACATAAAAACATTAATAACAAGACTCTAGACATTGAGTAAAAAATTATATGGTAAACTGAGGATGAGATATCAAGAAAAACTTTGTATATGATGTCATATGTGGTCTTCAAAAGGAGGTGGACATTATGACAAATGGTAAGATTTGTAGCATATGCTTAGATAAGACAGTACTTAACTGCAATCTGAGTGACATAAAACAATTTACGTTTTGCAATATCATCTAATCTAAGCTTCCCCTAGATTATAAGAAATTAGAGTCATCAAATAAAAAGTTTATATCTAGTTAACTGTGTGGCAGCAGTTGAAGACAACTGACTTCTGTAAAATATGGTCTCGAGTTATTGTAAACGAAGCAACATCTTCCGTAGGCTCGCAAATGGTTACATAAATACCAGCAATTCTGATATTAAAAGGATAATGAATAATTTGCAAAGATAAATATAGAAACAATGGAAAAATAAACATAGTAGTAGCTATAGACCTGGACTTTATCAGGAAATATTTGAAGAAGTGCTTCAGAATATTCCTCTGTGAGCCTCCTTGCTCTGTCCAATGTAGCCTTCATCCTTAATGCCCAGATATACTTCCCGTCCTCATTACCTGCCCAGAGATGAATAGAAGAAGACCAAAGGACTGTTAGTTACATTCTCCCACTAGAACGCTGATCCAGAAAGAGATTCATTCTACAATGACCAAGCAGAAATTTGAAAGGAAAATAATATACCTTCTCTTTCGGAAAAGCCTTTTCGTTGCCATGCAAGAAGCTCATTCTCTATAGCAAAACACTCTATAGATTTCCAACCTGAAAGCCCAACATGGCGAATGCCAATAAGAAGGGCATCAAGTGGATGCTTCCACGAAACAATATTCTTAGAGTTTACATTCTGTGCAAGCACCGATGATCCTCCTGCAGCTTCAAGTGCATTAAGGTATCTGTCGAGAGAAACATATGCAAGTTGGATTAATAAATAACATGGGATATCACATAACATGAAAAAACAAATTCTCTGAGGATTTATGGAAATGTCTATGGACTATGGCAACAGGTGAAAGCCCCGAAGATGGGACTTCATCCATGCCAAATGCAAAATTGAGAGTAGAGGCCCATCAGTTAAGGGATTTTATTCTCCTTGAACAGAGTTGTGAGACCACCTCTCCCCAAAATTGTCTCTTAACTCAAAAGTAAATGAGGTTTATTGTGTGGAAGAATGAGATATGGGATATTTCTTCCCTTTACATTGTGTTAGAGAGGAAATGCCAGCCAAACGAACTTTGATTGAGGCTGCGAAAACGAATATAGTATTTGTTGTATGTTAGAGAGGACATGGCGCTTAAGGAGCAAAATGGAAGAAAAGGATTCATGTAGACAAACCCCAATTTTTTTGGAAGTTGGTGCTTCTGTTGTTGTTTTTCGTTTGTTGGGCACATAATATGGCGTAATAGTCATGCAGAATGTATATCAGTGCCACTAAGCAAAATGTCTTGTCAGTTTCTGTTATCATTTCTGAAGTCGTGTCGGCCCTGATGGGGGCCAGAGAGTCTGTAATAAAGGAACTTGTGGTTTGCAAAGAAACGAAATCTTAGGTGAAAAGTACGAAAACTTAGGGTGTGTTTGGTTACACTTTTAAACTCAACTTTTTGAGTTTAAAAGTAAAACCCACCAAAAAGTTGTTTGACATCCACCACTCAACAGTTTCTTTTCCCAAAAAAATTTCAAACTCAACACTTTGAACGGTGGTTTTGAGAAAGAAAAAGTTGTTTTCAGAACAACATTTTTTTCTCTTTTCACACTGTTTGGCGGGCCCTCCCTCACCCCCCCCCCCCCAACCCTCGACTCTCTCTCTCTCTCTATCCCTCTCTCCCTCTCTGAGACCACAGATTCCTCTCCTCTACCTCTCATGATCTCTCCAAGTCCCTCCTCCCATGGAACCACCCCAAGCTCACCTCAGCCTTCACCACTGCCCTTCCTCCTCTCCGTCCTCCTCCTCCCATCAATACTTCTCTGCCACCTCCACCTCCCCTTCCGTCTCCACCAGCTCCACCTCCCCTCCCCTCCCCACCCGCTTCCGGTCAGTGCCTCCCGGTACGCCACCGACCTCGACCTCGAAGACGAGCACTCTGCCCTCCCCTTGCTTCCGGAGGCTGGGTCTCTGCAGGGTCGAGGGAACTTGGTGTAAAGGGTGGCAGCAACAACGCAGGCGTAGGAGCATCTTTGGTCCCTCGGTGCGCAGGCGGAGTTGTACGTGCAAGAAACGACAGGCTCCGACACTATGGAAACGAGCGACGCTGATGGCAGTGGTGACCGGTGTAGCTGGCTCGCACGTACAACTATGGGCGGCGGTGAGGAACTCTCGGTTCGTCGGCAGCGACGTCGACGGGTATGAGTACGACGCCTGGGAAGGCAGTGCTTGCCACACGCCATTGTTCTTCATGATTCTGATTTGGAATTTTTTTAGAGTTTTCTTTTCCGTTTAATTTGGATCTGTTGTGTTCGCCTCCACTGTCGATTGGTGCTCAGTCCGAGCCACCACGTCATTTTAATTGCCGGAGAAGAAGAACATGATTTTTTTGGAAAAAAAATTCTGAAATTGTTTTACCAAACATAATTTTTAACTTTTGTTTCTAAAAACTATTTTTCAGAAAAAAAGTAACCAAATGCAAACTCAGAAACTGTATACTCAGAAAACAACTTTATAACATTTTCTCTGAAAACTGTTTTTACAACAGAAAGTCTATCCAAACGGACCCTTAGCGGTTCCATTTCTATTTTATTTAAAACCAGGACTATCTACCCTAGAGATAAAGAGAGAACCTAACCCTAGAGATAGAGAGAATGTTGATATGGTATGTTGGGTGTCATATTTAAGTATAGTATAAGCACATGGGAATATCCTGAGAACATATTTGGGATGCCAGAATATGTCACAGGATATTCCATTATGAGATTGTTGTCATAATGATTGAGATCATTGTTAATGACTGTAAGGCTATATAATGCCAATGAGACAATGCCAATGAAACAATCAATATAAAATCAACATGGTATCAGAGCCAAGTTTCCACAAACCCTAGCCGTCACCAAGCTTCCACAAACCCACAGGAGGATTTTCCTAGATCTCCTCCATCGAACTCTTCCACGCCCCCCCCCCCTTTCTGTCCCTTCTCTTCTCTTCTCCGCCCTTCGCAGGCCGCCCTTCGCTGTTGCTGCCCCGTCCCGCTACTGCTGCGGCTGCTGCGACGACGGCTGTGACATGCGTGTTGCCGCCTCCTCCGCACCAGCACGAGACAGCACCTAATAGGGATGCCTAGATCTGAAAAAAGGGGGGACATGTTCGGATCTAGGAGCGGACGACGAGGACGAGCGTGAGTCGTGGAGCGGACGTGACGTGATTGGATAGACGACGCATCGATGGAGGAGATCATCAAGAAGCTAAATTCTGCAGAGGTGGCGACGTTGATGAAGTTGTTGACGATGTCGGCTTGTGAGAACACGACACGAACGTCGCCGAAGTTGAAGCTTCCCTCCATCGATCTGAAATTAGATGGACCAGCCACCTATCTGAGTTGGTCACGGCGGGTGAGAAGAACCCTCGCAGGAAAAAATATGGAGGGGTTCCTGACGGACGAGACGACAGAGCCAGAAGAGGGCTCGACAGGACGCGATGAGTGGAAGTCCACTCATATGGTGATCTACATCTGGCTTCTCAACTCCTTAGTCCAGTCTATTGCCGCCACAGTAGACGGTATTGAGATGGTGAAAGATGTGTGGGAGAAGTTGAGAAGGACCTATGATGGTGTGGGGAACAACTTACGGGTCTTCCAGATAAAGGGGGAGATTGATGACACCGTACAGGGAGAGAAGACGGTGCAGGAGTATGCCACGGAGTTGGAGCGTCTGTGGTTGGATTATGATCACTCCTCAGATCGGGCGAGCTGCGGGGACCCTAAGTGTAAGGAGAGACAGGTGTGTCTGCAGGAGAGGACGATGAAGTTCCTCAAAGGGCTGACTGCAGCTTTCGCACAGAGGACGGCCCTACTTCTAGCCCAACCAAAGATCCCTAGCCTTGACGAGGATATCTCAGCCATGATCCAGGAGGAGACACGCATCAAGCTGCAAGCCGGGACAGGTGGTCCCCCCGAAGCAAAGTCAGCACTAGCGATCACCAGCTCAGATAACACAGGATCTAAGGGAGAGCCCTGGCAGCATAACCGGCAGTGCTACAACTATGGGGAGATGGGTCATCATCGGTATGCTTGTACCAAACCACCTAGGGAGGGAGATTCAGGTGATGTACGAGGACCGTTCGGCGGACGAGGATATAATGGAGGACGTGGTCGTGGTCGAGGGGGTAGACGAGGCGGCCGAGGAGGTTATCGGACGAACCTCCTGATATCAGAAGGGAACGAAGAAGCTAATGGCACATTTACTGTGGAGGACCAGGCACTGGGAGACATGAGGAGTAGAACAGAGGAGTCGTCCACCTCATTCTTTGTTAGGGGCAACGCTGCCATGTATGCCCATCCATCAGAAGGTACTGACGAATCACTTGCCCTTGCGTCTATCTCTTCCCTTAAATCATCAGACTGGATTATCGACTCTGGAACATCTCGGCATGTGACGGGGAATGCTAGTGAGTTTTCTTCCTACACTCACCTAGCATCAGCAGACAGCATTCAGACAGCTGATGGCACTTTCCAGCCAGTGGTCGGTAAGGGTACTGTTAATTGTACAGGTTCAGTAAGATTATCCAATGTTCTACATGCTCCATCCTTTCCAGTCAGTCTCTTGTCCATTAGTTCTATAATCCTCCAACTTAAATGCATTTTTTCCTTTGATATTCCTAAGGTGACCTTCCAGGAGAAAGGGACAGGACGAAGACTTGGGACTAGCACTTGGCATGAGGGACTGTGGTACCTAGATTGAGAAGGACTGGACTCAGCATTGGTATCTATGGCAGAGAAGGCTGGCATGGAAGGACTGCAGCAGAGGACTGAGGATACATTGATACTCCATCATCGGAGGATGGGACATTCTTCCTTTGATACTCTAAGTAAGTTGTATCCAGAGATTTATGCAAAAACAAATAAAGAGAACTTAGTATGTGATGCGTGCGAGTTAGAAAAATTTACTAGGAGCTCATATGTTGGCACGGGTCATAGGAGCACTTTTGCTTTTGAGGTAGTACATTCTGATGTTTGGGATCCATGTGCTACTAATACTATGAATGGTTATAAGTACTTTGTTTTTCATTGAGTGTGCCTCTCGTGTTACCTGGTTATATTTGATGAAAAATAAGAATGATGTACCTGCTTGTTTTCGGGATTTCCATAAGCATGTCCAGACTCAGTACAAAGCAGTTGTGAAGGTACTGAGGTCTGACAATGGAACGGAATATACCAACAGGACGCTTGCAGAATACTTGTCAGCACACGGAATACAGCATCAGACCACCTGTGCGTACACACCAGCACAAAATGGAGTTGCAGAAAGGAAAAACAGACACCTTATGGAGGTCGCAAGAAGTATGATGATCGACATGAATGTCCCACAGAGTCTATGGGGGCATGCAGTGTTGGCAGCAGCTCAACTCATCAACAGGATGCCCTCGAAGGTCCTCGGATGGAAGTCCCCATGTGAGGTATTGCAAGGCAATAATAGTGGGATACTCCCACTGAAGGTGTTTGGGTGTGTGTTTTGTGAAGGACAACAGGCCATCAGTTGGGAAACTTGACCCTAGAGCGGTCAAATGCATCTTCGTAGACTACTCGGCGACCCAGAAGGGGTATGTGTGCTGGAGTCCAGTAGAGAAGAAGAAGTTTGTCAGTATGGATGTCCACTTTCAGGAGCATGAGCCATACTACCGCCAGGACGGAACTTCACACAACACGTCTAATACTACCAGTATTAGGCGAGAGGGGGAGATAGAGAACTTGGTGGTAACCGATTTAGAAGTTTGGCATGGAGGCACGGAGAAGGGACAAGAAGGTGAAGGTGTTAGGCCTACGGCTCAGGGAGAGTTACTTACCTACAGCAGGAGAGAGAAGCAAACTGCAGGACCAGTACCGACAGTGCCTGTGCCAAGTCCCTTGCCTGCGTTCGTCCCAACTCCTGAGGCACCGACACCAACCCCCCTTCAGGTGATACCCCCTCCTTCACAAGATATCATTCCTCCTACTTCTACTCCTACGACACCACTATCTGTACGGAGGACCACTCGCAGCAATGCAGGAAATCCTTCAAACAGATATGGTTGGGATATTGCTCAGTTTGTTTCTTATGACCATATCCCTCCTTCTCATGGAGCATTTATAGCATCATACTGTGTTCTTCCGTCAGAGTGGAGGCCACATCACCATGCTTGCGGTGTATGTGGACGATATGATTATCACAGGAGATGATGAGCAGGAGATCGCCCAACTCAAAGGAAAGCTTGGCAAGGAATTCGAGGTGAAGGATCTCGGCCTTCTTCGGTACTTCCTTGGGATTGAGATTTCTCGAGAAGCAGAGGGGATTGTTCTCTCTCAAAGGAAGTATGCACTGGACCTTCTCACAGAAACTGGGATGTTGGGGTGCAAACCTGCAGCGACACCAATAGATCAGAGGTTCAAGATTGATGGTGAGGCTGGAGAACCAGTTGATCGGGACAGATACCAGAGACTGGTTGGCAAGTTGATCTATTTGAGCCACACACGTCCTGATATCTGCTTTGCAGTAAGTATGGTGAGCCGCTACATGCATGACCCACGGAAGGGTCATATGGATGCAGTGTACCAGATTCTGAGGTACTTGAAAGGTGCTCCCGGGAAGGGACTAATATTCAGGAAGAACAATCACGTGAGCATCGAGGGCTACTGTGATTCTGACTGGGCTAGTTGTGCTGATGACAGGAGGTCTACCTCGGGATATTGCATATTTGTAGGAGGTAACTTGGTCTCCTGGAGGAGTAAGAAGCAGTCTTTGGTGGCCAGATCGACAGCCGAAACAGAGTACAGAGCTATGGCCTTGGGAGTTGCAGAGCTGCTATGGTTGAAGAATATGCTGGTGGAGCTGAAGCTGGATCAAGGAGCCAAGATGAAGCTGTGGTGTGACAATCAGTCAGCTATTAGTATCGCCAACAATCCAGTACAGCATGACAGGACCAAACACATCGAGATTGATAGATTCTTCATCAAAGAGAAGTTGGATAGTGGATTACTGGAGCTTGGCCATGTTCCAACCAAGGATCAAGTAGCAGATGGACTAACCAAGGAACTCGCCTCAGTGAGCATGATTAGAGGATGTGACAAGATGGGCTTAGTGAATATCTTTCACCCATCTTGAGGGGGAGTGTTGATATGGTATGTTGGGTGTCATATTTAAGTATAGTATAAGCACATGGGAATATCCTGAGGACATATTTGGGATGCCAGAATATGTCACAGGATATTCCATTATGAGATTATTGTCATAATGATTGAGATCATTGTATTAATGACTGTAAGGCTATATAATGCCAATGAGACAATGCCAATGAAACAATCAATATAAAATCAACAGAGAACCTACCAAAGAGACCCATAAATGCATACATAGGCAACCTGAGACCATGAGGAGAGGAACCCAAGCAAGGCCCAGTAAGACAATAGAGACTTTTTGTGTTCCCTTCTGAAAGAAGAAATAAATAGTAGGTCGTCCACAAAAGGATTCAGTCAAAAAAATGAAGTATGACTTATCTTTCATCGTGTTTACTGCAAAACAAACTCTTTTTTTAGCAAAACCGCTTGCTCTTAGCAACTGTTATGGCCTTAATAAAAACAAAAAAGTCTTTTTGTTCATCCCAAATCATGATCTTTTTATATTAATAGAGAATGACTCCTTCATTCTAAAACTCCTTCATTCTAACTCTAATGAAACAACTTGAATCTTTTGATTTCAGAGAGGGTCATTCTGAGAGGGTCATCCCGGTAGGAAAATACAAACTCCAAGTTTCGCATTTTGTTTGTATAGAAAGATATGAGTTGTCATATGTAAAGGTTTCTCGTAACTCAATGGATATGTAAAGGCTCCTTGCAACTCAATTGATTGAATCAAATCAAGCAAACGTGCTTGCCTCATTTCACTTTCTAAGGGCAACAACTGAACGGATCATTTCCTCCTGGCACGATCGCCTTTCACTCGCTATCCTTCCTTTGGGCGCCTTCCTTTTCTCATACTATGATCACTCAAAACGTTGCTATCTAGATACAGGGATGAGACGGTCACTGACCTTAATCCCGACCTTAACCTGTCATGTCGCGTTCGTCTTGTTTTTGAACTTTGCCCTATCGTGAGGGCAATGTTTAAGCTTTAGGCTGCCAGAGAAAGCATGCTTCAACGAAGTTGTGACTAATACAATATCCGGCATTCTGCTCATGGGGAGTTGTAAACACTCTTAGAAATCAAGTCCCCAGATGAAAATCATATTTATATAGAAGCGCAAGAAATCATAGGCAAATTGCCACAAATGTTGTGTGTGATTCTAACCAACATCAATTACAAAGACAATACCTAGCCACACAGGAGGTGGAAGATAAGAGAAGAAGGGGTGGGGGTGGGGGGGTGGGGGGGGTGGGGAGGGGGGGGGGGTGGGGTTTGGGAGGGGGGGGGGGAATAAGATGCAAGAGAATTATGAAGTCAATACATCTCAAATGCTTAAAATACTGGAAAAAATGCAGCACTGCTCGAAGAGACATTCAGTCCCATCTACAGAAATAGAGAAAAATAAATACATCTTGCTTCAAGTATGGGATGGGCAATGGCTAAGAAAAACTAATATTTGTGTGAGAAGATAACTCAAAACCAGGACATACCTGCTCAAGAGAACAAAGGAGTAATCTTCAAGGCCAATCTCGGAAATGCGCCACTGCAAGCAGTCATTTGCAAGTATTACATCTTAACCTAACGACTGTAACAAAATTATTCTAACAACTATTTGTTGAAAGTATTTTTGCAATAAGCCTCCCACTAGAAAACAATTTGTTGAAAAAAGAACCTTTTGCCGCATAGCTATAGCAGTATCAGGGGCATCATTTCTAAGACCACTTTCAAGACGTTTAACGATCAGTGATCTCAGATTTGTTAAAGAGTGCAGCACGTCAACCAAAGTAGACATGTTTGTCTCCTGAGATTTTTCCAAGCTCTGAAAAGAGCATGGTTGATAAGAAAATTGTTAAATATTATATAGATAAAATGCTACTTCATCCATCAAACTTGTCAAAGATTTCGTCCTAAGAAAGTAAAACATAAATCATACTGTCTACAACAACTATGTGACAATATGCAACAATTTCACAAGCACTGTTCAGTATTCACCACAGGTAGTGAACTATTACTTCGTATATATGTACCATACTCTCTACATCAGGCAGAAGCATGACCAAATTCATACATCATTGTGCTTTCCTCTCAATCCTTTTATTAGATCAAAGAAAATATCAGGATAAAACTCCTTTCTTTGACTTATGCTGATATAATACTATAATGAAATATTTCCACAGATTGACCTAGGTCTTCAGCAATCAGTTAACTTTGACCTATGATGAAGTCACAGCAATCTACTGTAGCAAAAAAACTGTTAGTGAAGGCCGATGATATAAGACCTGAAGGATGAAAATATACCTCATTGGACATCATCATACAAGCATTTTGCCATAGGTCCAGAATCGACTATGAGCATGATAAAAGCTCCTCAATGAAAGGTTTCTATGATTAGCTGTCAACCTGATTTCAACCCTTTCTGTGGTGCCAAATTCCTAGCAATGGTACCAACGAAAGAAACTTGCTATAAAACTTACAAGGTCACTTGGCAGGTAAGTACACCTATCATGCAGTTTATGCCCGTACAACTCAAGAAGCACAGTTCAAAATCATCTAGACTAGAAAAGAGTTCAGACGAAGAGGTAAGATGGTAGATTTGCAATAGGAATTGCATTCATCTCTTTGATACAAGCCAAAGAGTAAAAAGGAATGACATTTAAACATTGTAGTAGATGTCGGCTGAAATATCCAAGTTTTGACTAGCAATCGACACACCTTGAGGATAACCATTATATTAGCATTGAGATCGATCACCACACAACCTTTATCATACCTACACTATTACATGACTCAAGACTGCATGGTCAACAAGGAGATCTTGTTAAGGGGAGTAAAGGTCTAAAGCTCATGTTAAACCAGGTCGTGCACACTTCATTGTCACCGGGCCCATTTCCAGGGAGCCAAGTGGATATGATTCTCAGAAGTTAGTGCTCTAGATATTCTTGACATTGACCAACCTATTACTGTATTGATCCAAAATAATTTCTAAAATTACTTAATTAATGCCACTTTGCCAACCAGCATACTCGGAGCAGCATAAATTACACCCATTTGCATTACTTTATCCCAAGTTCTTTACCCTTATGCACGAATTTTTGAAAAACGTATTTGATTGATATCAGGAGATAAGGTAAGCTCTCCATTCATTCATTGAATGATAAATGACTACAAGCAAAGGAGAGACACGATTAAAACATATTATATCTAATATTTCACAAATTGTATCTAGAATGGCTCCGTTTATGTGTTCTCGATTAGCAGGCTTCATAAGCTCCGGGTGGGTTCTACATTCTATCTCGTGACGACAACCCTTGCTTCTTTCTCTCTCTACTTTGTCCCTTTCTGTCTATGGTTGAAGATGTGCCTATCCGGGGAATGTTCTGTGCAATATTCAAAGTGCACGTGCTCTTTAACGAAATCTAAGACTTTGCACTGGATTGAAAAACAGCCGAGTTCCCATCACAAACAAAAATGTTTACATTGTTAAAATAGGCTGACATATCAGCCTAAATTCGACGGACAGACACGTGAATCTGAAATGTTGGTCGATCTTTTACACAAATTGGTTTTATATGTTAACGGGTGGGCTTTTTAACGTTGACGCTGTAACTTAAATAAAATCTAACTCTTTCTTCTCATTTACCCCTATCCCTAATCCGTTCTTTCTCTGTCTTCTCTTTGACCGGAACCGTAAGTCTATGAATGTCCTCTCTGTATGTATCTCTCTCCTTCCTCTACAGAGCAAGAACTCCTTCCTTCATCAAGTAGAACATGATTTATTGATTTCCGACATCTTTTTGCATATATATTTGCACATTTGTTATATATAATATATTACATATTTACATTTTAAAATGTCTCTGATATCCGATGTCCAACATTAAAAACCCAATCCTATATGAACCCGACATCTACAACATTGCATTTAAATACTAGATCAGACAATAAGAAACATTCTGACTTCTACAGTTTCTCCTGTAAAAAGAATGCATACATTCGAGAAATATCATCCTATGTATGTAGAAGGTTGAAATGAAAACCTTACAGGGTGGCTTGACACCAAACGCTAGGCCGTCAACATAGTGTACTGCTCTTGAAAATTCATGTGTTTGGTGTGTGGTGTGTTTTATGTTGTTGTCGGTGGGTGTGGTGTGTGTGTGTGTGTGGGGGGGGGGGGGGGGGACCGTGAAAACGACTTTTGCGATGACGGTCGAGGAGACCGATGCTGCAGGTGATGGGTTAGCAGGTTTTGTTTTGTTCTGTTCTTTCTGTCATTTTCATCCATTGATTTGATTGATTCCTTAGTACCTTATAGATTGCTTTAGTAATTTTGTGATATAGTATAGTTAGTAGTATACCCCTGATAGAGACTGCAATATCATGACAGATAGAGACCATAACCATGTATGTTGATAGTAATTAGTTATTTCTTTTCAATAATTTGTTTACTTGCATGATTTTAGATAGATTGGGGGTTTTGACCTAGAGAGGGGTACAACCATATTTAAATTTCTAGTACAAAATTTTTCTAAGGAGGTTAGAATTTGTACCCACCATTTTCCATCACAAGAGTATTTTGGTAATTTTACATGTAGGGGATATTTTAGTAATTTTTCATGATTGTAAATTGTACTAATTATTTTATAATAGTGGTTAGATAATCGAAATTATTTGTATCCAAGAATGTTCCGACTTGGATTAGTTAGTGTTGCCCAAAATTATTAGTGTTAGTTAGCTAATTAATTATAATTAGTTATGACAAGTGTCATGGATAGAATATTCCTTTTGGTTTGTAGAGATTCATTTCATTTTCCTCTTTAAATTTTAAATCCAATTTGGAGGGAACAATGACATTAGCCATGTGCACCATTTGAACCAACCAATATGAGCCTTCCATATGGAAACCAATTCAAATTATTTTCCTCCAATTTTTTCCTCTTCTTCTCCAAACAAATTCCCAATTAATTCATTTCATTTCCCTCTCAAATTCTAGACTTAGAATTTGAACTCCAAATCCAAATTCCCACCAAACAACTCATTATTGTTCCATTGGAGAGCAAGGAGCTTGAAGCACAAGGAGGAGGTTGAAGAGGAGTCCAAGCTTTAGAGAATCATGTCCGACTCATCTCCTTTGTGTCCAAATTCAAAATTCCTCAAAGGAGCTACACAAACACTAGGTAATTCTCTCAATTTCACCAAATCCATAGTTAGAAACACCCCTTGGTCATGTAGGAACCTTCTCATGGTTAGATTTGACTTCCCAATGGTAGATCTAGGCACTAGGAGCCCTCAATTTGATAGATCTAAGTTGGTGTCATAATTTTGGGACTCAATTTGGAAAAAACCCCAAGTGTGTCCATTGAGTGTGTGTATTGTGTCATAATGAGGATTATTGATGTTTATTTGATGGTGTGAAGGTGTTCTTGTGTCCAAAATTGGGTACGGGGAGTCCGTATCATGATACACCATGATACAGAGTATAGACTTGGTGATTTCCTTAGTAATTGTGCTCTAGTGTGTAAATTTCATATAGATTCATTAGAATTACTCTAGGTTACATATTTATAGTTATATTTTATATATTATTTTGTTCATGGTGATTTGGTGGTGATTTGGGGTGTGTGGAGAGCGTATCATGAGAGTATCATAGGTATTGGTGTGATACTCATGTGGTGCACCATGGGTGTTTGTGTTATTGCTTGTGTGGAGTTAGTATTGTTGTTAGAGAGTGTGTTAGTGTGTTTTGTGCCATGAGTGTGTTGATGTGTTGTGAGGGGTGTTAGTGTGTATAGAGGAGAGTGTACTAGTGTTTGAGAGTGCACTTGATGTTATAATGGGAGTGTGTTGTGACTGCAAGGTGTATCCAAGTGAACTCTGTGCATACCAGGGTGTTCAGTGAACACTTGAGATGAGAGCATGGGTTAAGTATGGTGACTAGGGACTGCAGGTTCAGAAAGTATTATATTGGCGGTTTGGATTGTGACTCATGTGAGGAATGAGTGTTGTGCATGTGTCTAGGGGTATGTATGTGGGTGCCTGTGTCGAGTGGGGGTGGGGACTGCATTGCATGGCAGCAACAATTGTTGCCTGCAGCTGGGTAACAGCAAATGAGGCTCTGGCACAGCAGGTTGGAGGTCTAGAGACTGCACAGCATATGTGCAGGCTTGAGGTTCAGTTGGATTTTGGATGCATGGTAGGTTGGTGCAGTGCATTCAACGTGTGCAGGCAACTGCAACAGAGATAGTGCATTGGATAGGGCTTAAGGTGATCTGCACCAAAGGTTGGGAGCTCCGGTATGGACAGTTAGGGGGAAGGGGTATCAAGACAATAATATATGAAGAGAGTGTAGTGAGGGTATCGGATTGGTGACTTGTGATGAGGATGAATCAAGTGTTGGTAGAGTGTGCTTGTGACTAGTGTAGAATGTGTTCTAAGGAGCGTGTGGTGTCCTCTATGTGTGTGTTGGTGTAAGTTAGGAGAGCTAGTGTGGGCAATGTCAATTATCAGGTGAGTATCAAGTGGTGAGGGATGTAAAGTTATGTGATAGGAGAAGTAGAGCAGTAGCAGCAGTGGAGTGAATTGTGAGGTGTAGGTTGGATGGGGTATCTTGTAGGTGAGTATCCATAAGTTAGTATCAGTGAGTTGTAAGCCACCTGGATGAGTATAATGCAGTTGGTATATAAGTTGGCATGAGAGAGTGTGTTTGTGACTAGAAGGGATTAGCATGAACTCAGTGAGTGTTGTGGTGTGAAGTGAATGAGTATTGGGTCACATGAGTGTGCTAACAACTGTTGTGAAATGCAGAGATATATATTACACCATATAGCAGACCTTGAGTGTGATTATAGGCCAGAAGGTATCATAGGCAAGAGGGAGTTGTATTTAGAGGGGAAGTTGTGGTATCAGTTATAAGGGGGTACTGATACATTTGTACCAGTACAATGGGTTAGCAGTAGGCATTGTGGCTCGGGTAGGGTAGACAGTTGACCCTCCTATCTCTACTTGAGCGTGCTGTGCTTGATGCACAAGCATCTGAAATATGGGTGTCCAGATGATTTAGTTGGGGGCTCAGGTTCAGATACCTGAGAGTGTATCAGTGAGGAGGGGGAACTGCAACATAGCAGTAAAGGAGGGAGTGGCCTGTGAGTGAGTGTGATTTAGTGTCCTGGTGTTTATTGTGAGTCTTCTGTAGGCAAATTAGGATCTGTGCAAGCTAAGTTACCTGCACATTAGCAGCAGGACTTGTTTCAGACTTTAGCAGCGTTTCCATGTGTATCAGGTTACTAGCTGATGTGTGCAAGTTGCACCAGTAGTGAAGGGAAGATAACCATGTAGGGCTTAGGTCTGTGCAAACACCAGTGCACTGTTTTTGTGTGGATTGATAGGTGTCTCGATTTAGATACCTGAGAAGTATATATATATATATATATATATATATATATAAGAAGTGAGAAACTCGGGTATAGATGTAGGGTACTAGTACAAGTCTAGGGTAATGAATTGGAATATTAGTTAAGGTAAGAATTATATATCTAAGTATTAACTTAGTACCATAGCATGTTAATTATATATTAATAGTATCTAGTATAGTAAATATTAGCTAGTATAATAGTATTAGTTAATATAGACTAATATCAACTAGTATAAGACTAGTATGGGTTGATAGACCTTAGTATTGATCTAGAAGCTTAGAGACAACCTTGTTTAGCTATTATAGACCTAGTTTAACTTAGTTTGACCAATTTGACTTAGTTTGACCAATTTGACCTAGTTTTGATCTAGAAACATGGTCTTAAAAATATTTAAGACTTATTTATGACTCCTAAACACTCTTTGACATTGATACATCATATATAGGTCACTTGGACTCCAGTTCAGACACGGTTTGATATTCATTGCTCTGGACTGCAGGCGAGTACATTCTCTGACAGTTTTTTTTATTTGATATTTACTATGATTCATGTACTTAGTGATGTAATACTTGATTCCTGACACGATGGTACACGGATTGGTATAGTATGGATCCCCGTCATGAGATATTGCGTTTCACACTTATTGTGCAAGTTACCATTACTGTGCAAGTTATTCTTGTAGGACGTGTCATGGTTGGATCCACTATACTAGTCGGGGTGGAAAAGTATTAGCTAGATGTGTGATCATATCCTTACTGTGCAAAAGCAAGTACTGTGAGTGTTAATCATACACCTCACGTATGATTAGCCAGGCCATATCGTATTGTGCAAGTTCCCAAGCCGATCACATATCAACACTAATATTTCAAAACACATAGTTTGTACAGTTCTTTCTTGTCTACTTCATATTCATTGAGATATTATTGTTGTTGTCTCCTTACTACTCCTTAAATGTTATGCCATATAGTTTTATTTATTTATTTTTCCCTATTGCTACTGTCAGTTATAATTTAGCTCCTCGTTCTCATCATGTACTGCACTCATTATTACTGCTTTATAGTCTTTATCATTTAATTAGAACTGATGTTAGAGTTATGTGCTTCGCTCTAATCCTGACTGAATATATTTTTCAGAAGACTTGGAGAACTTTTGTCCTACTTTCTATGGACCTGGCATAGATGAGGTTATTTTCCGGAGCCTCAGGTGTAGCAGGTTCCCTAAGGGAAGGCACAGCCATTAGTTGCCTAGTTTAGCTTAGTGTTTCTATTGTACTGGATTTGTTTCCAGTTTTGAGATTTTGAGTTGTTATTACTTTTGAGACATATTGATGTTGAGGTAGCTAGACTCTTAGACTCATTGATGTGATTTGAGATCTATATTTCTAGACTTCTCTTGGATTCTTTCATATCATATCGTGCGTTTCATCTTCCTTATAGATTTTTGTGATTGAGTATTGATATTGTCATTATATTATCATATTGTCCTCCTTTTGGAATTGAGTTTAACATTGACAGGTTATGATATATTATGGTGAGATGTTGATAGATAGTATTGTTAACCTAGACAGTGTTCTACATCATTGATACGGCGTAGGCTGGACGTTGCCACGTACTCGTGTCCAATTTCCGGATGCGGGTTGTGACACTCCACTCTTTTAAATAGAACTATGTTGCATTGACAAGGATGTGACACAGCAAGGCACATACATTCGTGTGTCCTAATATATTTTGGAGTGTCCGGTACGTGTCTAATATGTGTCTGGTACGTGTCTGTGAATCCTAAATATAAATAGGATATAGGATATAGAAGGATGACAATGTTGTCATTAACTATTATACAAATCCATCTTCTTTTTGTGTTCTCCATTTTTTTTCTTATCTGATCTTTCAAATACAAATAGGATATTTTCCTTTCCATCGGGATTTTTTTCTCCATTGCATATTAATTTTTCTCAAGTTCTCCCATTCAACACTATTTTCTTAATAAATCAATAATTAGTAAAAAAATATATATATAACTAAATTTTTTTTATAATAATTATTTCTAAAAATATTAGTTTAATTAATTTAATATGTATTTAATATGTCAATAGTGCAACATATGAACTAACTAGTGTTAACAAGATTTCAAATCAAACGTTTATTTTAATTTCATAACCCAAATGGCAGTCATAGAATCCGAAAATACTATCGAAATGACAGTCATTTGGACTTTGAAATGCAAATCCAGACTGGATTATAAAATACATTTTGACTAACCCCACAAGGAATATCGATAAGTCCATACATTTTCGCGCTACTTATAGATGAAATTATTAGGCATATCCATGAGGAGGTGTATGCTGTTTGTTTGAAGATGTTGTGTTGGTCAATGAAAGTAGCGATGAGTTAGACGTTAAAAATAGAACTGTGGAAAAAAAAAATTAGGATCTAAGGATTTGAAATATTAGTAGGACGGAAACAAAGTATATGAAACATAACTTCAAGTGGAAGTCAAAGATAAATGGAGTACATATAAATGGAAGAGAGAGACATAGCAGTCATAGTTTTAGGTAATTAGAATCAATTATTCATTGGGATAGAGAAATTGAAAATGATGTCATGCACAGAATTAAAACATGATGGTTGGCATGGAAGAGTTTCTAGAGTACTTTATGATTGCAAGATACATTTGTAGTGAAAGAATATTTTTATACTACTGCTAGTAAATCAAGAAAAATGGATTGGAGTGTTAAAAACGTCTTTATGGATCAGAGTGTTAGGCAACTAAGAAACATGCCTAAAATTATCTTGTCGAAATGAGAATGCTAAGATGGTTGAAATAGAAAAGTGCTTCTAGAGTACTTTATGATCGTTAGATACCTTTAAAGTTGAAAGAAAATTTTATAAGACTGTTTAAGATATATGGATCCGACTGATATATGGATCAAAGTGTTCTGTAACTAAGAAACATGTCTACAAAAATGGTAAGACTCCTTTATGAATAGGAGTGTTGGACAAGTAAGAAAGTATCCAGATAATTAGTGTAGCCGAAATGAGAACCTAAGATGAATGAGTGGCAATACGCTAAAAAAATATAACAAGAAATTTGTGAACTCATGGGAAGTTGGAGGTGGCACCAATCAAGGACAAGATGAGACGGTTTGGACATGTGCAACGCGGACCAATAAATGCTCGGGTAAGGAGGAACAAAAAATGGTAGTTAAGGAGCCTCCAGGAATCAAGGTAAGCCTAAAGGAACATGGATTGAATTTTTAAAGAAGGATATATTTTTTGGTAATTTATAGAGGACATGGCCCTTAACAAAGCTGAATGGAAGAAAAAGAAAAGGAGTCAAACAACTAACCCCAAAAATTTGGAATAAAGTCGTTCTTGTTGTTGTAGGCTAAATTTCTGTATGATCAGTGTGATTCCTGAAGTGGAACATGCCAATGCAGCTTTCCCCTGTTGATTGCACAACTGCATGTGCAAATTGGCTACCTAGTGAAAGCTGTAAGTTGCCTTGACTGTGGAACTAACCTTGCTTCGAAGCAACCTAAACGGCTACTAGAATAATAACAAATTTGTAGAATAATAACAAATTTGTGTACATAGTAGCCTGTATAACAAACAAATTCTATTTGTAAGAATAAAGATATGAATTAGGTTGCATACAGTAAACTGTTGAGCTATTTATAAATAAAGAAAAATTCAGCAGAATACCTTCTTGCATTCCAGAAACAGAGAAAAAGATTGTAGACTGTGCTCATCCAAAGATTCTTTGATAGACTCCAGCTGCTCGGTCAAGCTGCAAAGCATTGTAGAGAGAAAATTGCAAGCCATTAGATCAGATCAGATCATGTCTCAGGACTCTCAAGTCGCAACTCATAATTTGCCCAAGTCTATTATTTGGTAAGAGATATCAGAGCAGCTAATTTGTGCATATCAACTGGGAAAGAGTAATGCTTTGGAGGAGTACCAAACTATCTCATTAGTCAAAGAAATAGGCAAAGTAACTGACAATACACACACACACACAAAGAGTGAGAGTGCTGATCTCGACTCTCGAGTAAGGACTTATGTTGAGCAGAGTCAATCTTGGCCATCAGGTCGACCATTCATCATGATCTACATCATTGATTGTCTATAAACCAAAATTCAAGTGATTTGGATAATTGTAAGTGATACATCATGCAAAATCATAGTGTAATTGTAACAACGGCTTTACAGTAAGTGAAATCTGCCCAATTTTTAACTATGATTTCACTTGATGCATGAGTTACAATTGTCCAAGTCATTTGATTTCAAGTTCAACACATCATCGATTGTCTATAAACCAAAATCCAAGTGATTTGGATGATTGTAAGTGATGCATCATGCGAAGCATAGTGAAATTTTAATAATGGGTAAAAAGTGAAATCTGACCATTTTTCTAAATATGATTTCACTTGATGCATGAGTTACAATTGTCCAAGTCATTTGATTTTTAGTTCACAGACAATCAAGGATGTATAGATCACAATGAACGGTGTCAAACATCGATCGGACGGCCGAGATTGACCGTGCTGAACAGAAACCTTTTCTCGATGGTATATATATATATATATATATATATATATATATATATATATATTGCCTCCCACCTAAGTGCTATCAGCTGATTCATTCTATAAATATAAGTTATATAACATTATCTGATGGTAACAAACAAGACATGAGTTTGCAACATTAAGCACATCAGCAGATAATTACTGATAAGTAATTTTGGTACGCCGCAATAAAGAATATAAATATCCTGATTCAACAAACCTTCCTGCATTGAAGAAATCTTTAAGTTCATGATGAAATATCTTGAACTGCTCTACAAATGCTTGACTATATTGCCCAGGAGTTTTGGTAATTCTAGCAAACATGGCCTCTGTAGCTATTAAATCTTCAGGACCAGCACATCGATGAAGCTTATTTTGTATTGTGTGTTTGATTTCTTGCTGCCAATCGGAATAGGATATTATCAGGAAGGAGCGGTAAATACTAATCATCACAATAGAGTACAAGCTACAAGACCTTCAGATCATGAGGAATATCTCCCCTGTGGGCAATATCACGTATTCTTGTCAGAGGAACTGAAGCAGTAAACTCCGACTTAAATGAGGGCAAGCATGGGTGGATCTTGCGGATGACAAATACATCCTGTATGAAAGTAAATACAACAAAATTCAAGACAGCGAAAATATAAGTAACAATGCCTGCAACATATATTAGTCACAGGTCAATTATGTATAATTCTTGAGTGAACATAAATCTAAATGGAAAACATAAAGCTTGTTTGGATAGCTCACTAAATGTAACTATGCTTGTTAAAAGTCTAGTTGGAGGAAGGGACACATGAAGCATGCATGGATAGCTCCAAGAGTGGGGCTAATCAACTCTAGATCTAAGTTGTAAAATGGCCTCAGTTATGTGTATCCTTTTCACCCAAAAACTAAAAAAAATACTATCATGGTTGATACAACAGCTCCTTTTCTCTTATCTATACCCCATGTCTATATTTCATCTGACTGCTCATAATTTTGCTTGTACGGTTATCATATCACCACTAAGATGGTGTAATTTGATGAGTTATGCTATTCTACGTCTACTTTGACTTATCTCTGGAAAGAGGTTATCAACTTCTCTTGCTCTCCACCCAGCAAGTTCTCTGATAATTTGCAATTTGATCATGTGAAGTAATTGGGTCGTTTCCTATTGTTTGTTGGTTTCTTCTGCTAAAAGTTCTACAGGAATCTTGTCAAATGGAGCTTCTTATGCCCCATAAGTTCTTGGTTGTAGGTGCTGATTCCTGAACTAGTTATTAATTCTACAGTAAGAACTTTATCTCCCACATGCATTCTTTTAGATCTTTTGATGAAAGATGACAGGCTCCTGCATAGGACGTTATGAAAGTATCTTCGAGTAATGGAGAGGTATCAAAGCCCAATGAACAGTAACTGAGAGTAATAAACTCCATATAAATGAATAGTAACATTGTATTAAGACTCAATATAAAAAGGTATCAAGACACGAAAGTAATTCTAGTAACAAAACACGATAAAAGTGGCATTGACACACCATAAATGGTAACTTTCAGAGAGGTATCAAAATCCCATAATAGCATCTCCCTATTACTAAGTAGGGATGGTTAAAGACACGGAGAGAGAAGAACAAAGAGATGGAAAGAGAATCAAAATACATAACATATGTCACAACCCCCTCCCAAATAATTGAGTACAAATGCGTGATACATCCAACGTATATGTACTAGAATACTCCTACTAAGAGTTCGAAATACATAAACTAAGTTGTCTATAAGTATCACATCAATATAACCATCACATAGCTATTAATCCATCACATTCAAAATCCACATAAATTAATAATCCAGAAAGAAAGTAAACAAGATATGGTCAAGAATCTCCACATAAATAATAACTGAAATCAAGATCCAACCAATCCAAGATCAATCTCCAAATAAATGTCATATCGGGAACAAACACGTTGGATGAAAAACGTCACTAAAGCAAGTAAATACAACTAAGGTAACTAGTCTGAATCGCATATGAACAGAAAATATAAGTCTCTAAACTACTGATAATCAAAGGAAGAGTCAAAAATAAGGTCATTCACTACAGTCGTATCTTCCCTGGAGCCTAGTACTAAGTAGGGGCGGTCAAAGACAAATGGACGAAGAAGAATGAAAAGATAGGAAGAGAGAGTCAACCCCATCCCACTTTCTTCTTTCTTTGGGCTATGTTATTTGGATGGGGAGGCGTCGTGCGCAGGTAGAGTAATAAGAGGAAGGAGATTGTTGGCTAAAGAGAAGAATGGAAGAGTTTTTGACGAGATAAACCTTGCCAGAATGATGGGAATCCAGTTGAGTTCTCTGATGTTGATTGGTTGAAGAATATATGCTAGAGGAGAGGTTAGTGGATGGCATGGGTAGTAATAAAACCACCTCCACTACTCATTGTAATTGAATTTTGATTTGGGACTCGGTTTAGGAGGCCGTGGGTTTCTTCCCAGCTCAGGAAGAGTGCTAAATTGTTGGACAAGTACAATATTCGATGTGTGCATGTACTTTTTTATTTTTATTCCCCATTTTTGTTGGTAGACGTGTGCATGAATTGTCTCTCTTTCCTAGCTTTAGTTGAGCTCACACATGAAAGTGACTAAAGCATGATTGTAAACACTATTCTAAAAGGCGTCCGCCTAGGCTGTCTAGGCGGACGCTAGGCGGCTGGTGTCCGCCTGATGCCCCGCCTAGGTGCCCGACTATGCATGTTATGGAGTTTTATAAACTTTTTATGCAATTTTTATTGGGGTTTTTATGAAGAAAAAAAAATTATATTTTTTGAACCACCTACATCTAGGCGGCCGCCTAGGCGAGCTAGGTGCTAGGTGGCGGGTGCCTGCCCGCCTAGCGCTTTTCATAACCTTGATTGTAAATAGATCATTTAGTATTATTTGTTGTAAATAGAACTTTACCAAACTAGTGAATAAGTCCACTTGACTAAAACATGATTGCCGAGAGAACAATTGGCCTTATTTGTCTTTATCTTATTTTATCTCATTTGTCGTGAACTCATTTAGTTGTAGAACTTTACCAACGTAGTGAATAAGCGCACTAGATTTGTCTTCCAATTTCTCCTTTGTGTACTATACCTAGGTGACTCTATTTAGCAACGTCAAATTATTTTTGGACAGACCTCTTCAATCTTTGAATTTCATTGTACCGGTCTCGACTTAGACTGGATCTAGTACAGTCGTGGCCATGTTCACTATTACTTTTCTACATAGTAAAACATGTCTAATGGAAAGATTTAGAGAGAGAAAGATTTACATATGGTTTTTATTAACTTGGAGAAATCTTATGATCGAGTTCCTAGAGAGATAATATTGTAGGCTTTGAAAAGAAACAAATTTCTAGGAGTTATATTGAGACTATAAAGGATATGTGTGATAGAGTTAGGACCGTGTGAACTATTGGAGGAGATAGTAACCCGTTCCCTATTACTATTGGCTTACATCAAGGATCAGCAATGAGTCCTTACCTTTTTGCGATAATTATGGATGAAATTACTAGGGATGCACAGGAGGAGGTTCTATGATATTTGTTAATGATATTATGTTGGTTGATGAGACTAGAGAAGCTTTCGACGCTTAACTAGACCAGAGGAAGACTTTAGAATCTAAGGAAATTATGATTCGTAGAACAAAAAAAGAGTATATGAAATGTAATTTCAACCCGCGGTCAAAGAGAAATGAAGTGAGGAGTCCATATAGATGGACAAGAGATACCTAAGAGTGATAGCTTTCGATATTTATGACAAACTATTCATCATGATGGAGAGATTGAGAATTATGTCATGCATAGAATAAAGGATAAGATAATAAATGAGTGTATCATTGAGAAGTTGGAGGTGATGCAAATGAGGACAAGAAGGGGAAAAATCATCAGGTGGTTTCGACATGTTTAGCGCATACCAATAGATGCCCCCGTAAGGAACAACGATAACATAGTAGTTAATTGAGCCACTATGACAAGAGAGAGGCCTAAAGTAACATGGTTTGAAGTGTTAAAGAAGGATATATATTTTGTTAGCATTATAAAGGACATGGCCATTAATAGAGCCAAATGGAAGATGGGGATTCAAATAGCAACCCCAAATATTTGGGATAAAAGGCTTTGTGTTGTTATAGTAAAACATGTCTAATTTAAGATAATATGGCTTCCATCCAATGTAAATAATTCAATACAAGCTTGAAAGTTTTACTTCTTCTAACATTTAGATGTCTATAACGACTTGCTTTCTTCATAAAAAGTAACCCTAATTAGGCTGAAATTCAAATCACGTGCAATCCATGTACATTATCTCTTTGAAAATTTGGAAGGAAAAAAAAATCATCTCCATTTTTAAGTATGTTTTATGTCTGTATGCTCCAAACCAACAATTGATAGGTTTAGGTTTAGGTGCAACTATCGCTTAACATACTAAAGAAATATCTAAGTCAAAGGCACTCTCTCAGCAATTGGATATTTAGTTTGATCGTGTATGATTGCAGACAGAGCAAAGGTTGCGAGATTACATTAATGAGCATATCATTAAATCCTGAAGAACTATAATTCTTAAGAAGTACAAATTGCTATTACAGAAAAGAGAGAGAGAGAGAGAGAGAGAGAGAGAGAGAGAGGAACCCATCAATTCTGGAGGATTTAGAATGTCCCTTCTTTCCTAGGTGTGTTTGAATCACCTCATGTGGATTAGATAGTTCACATAGGAGCTCAAAAGAAAATCTCAGGAACGTACAAATCATTTGACATACCAATATCACTAAACTGATTTATATTTTATAGTTCGTACTAAGGTTAAGAGCACGTCTCATTGTGGAAGAGAAATAACAGTAAAAATGAAAGTAACATTAGTAAATGTGAACACAAGACGAACAAAGATTAATGTTTCTGGCAAAAATTGATGAAAATATTAACATCAAGAGAAACTAAGAAGGAACACCAGAGCATTTAGTTACATATTTATTTACAGGATATTCAGAACTTCAATAACATATCTTGGAGTACAAAACAACACAAAACATACAAGAAATAGCAAGTTTAGACGAACAGTATAGAGATCAACCAACCTTAGATGATGTATTTTTTCCATATGTTATCATTTCAATCTCACGAAATATGAGCCTTGAAATTTCAGCATGTCTGTTTGGGCGATGATGCCCGCCATCTTCAAAGCACGGAATCTGTCCCGTGTTAATCCACTACAGACGAGTAAAGGTCGAAGAGAAATTCCACAAAAGAATAATCTGAGTCAGGTAAATGCAGTAATAGCTTTACAGAAAAGACAAGGTGAAATCTGTTTATCTAAGAAGAACCTTCAGATAGATGGCGGAGTATGTTAGTGCTTCCAAGCGACTCCCATGCTCAAGATCTCCAACCAACAGCTCACGAATGGCATCAAGCTGACAAGGAAGAAGAAGAAGAGAGAGAGAGAGAGAGAGAGAGAGACAAAAATAATCAAAGGAATAAATAAATAATTATTGAGAAAACACTTCTATTAATTACTGTAGTGTTTACTGTCAATAATCTTAGGAGAAGAGACTTGGGGAGGATCTATACTACGTTAAATTTTAAGAAAGCACTACAAGTCTCATCAAAGAACAGTAAAAAAACAACTCCTTGTTTATACTAATAGACCAGATTAAATCCTGACTTGATCAGAAAGCAAAATGAGAAGACCAGACCGAAGTAGACCTGTCACACAATTTGAAACACTGTTTACGCTGACTACATACTCTGGATTGAGATATATACTGGAGCTCCTCAACATCTTAAGTGGTTTTCCACATTAGAAAGCAATCATACATTGATCTCATAACTTTACACTTGTAACACCCCCCCAAATAATAGCAATCAACTGACTCTGTAATCGATTAATCAGTTACTGACATTTAACGGAGTATGTAAGGAAATCACTTGATGTAACATTGTGAGCAAAAACTACGAACATCTAGAGGGTACCAATTCTAACATCTTCCTCGTTATTCAAGGAACTTAGAGCCTCAAGAAAGACAGTAAGGTGACTAAGGTCAATGCCAGTCATTGGACTAGTTCCAGTCAGAACCCATATATGCCTGAAATCCTATGTACTGGATAGCAGAGAAGAAGACAAGCAGTACAAGCCCCCTGGGAAGAGGTGGATACACAAAACTATACTGAATCGTTGACTTGAGCAAGGAAACTAAAAAACTTACTGATTATGTATCTCTCCTTATTGGAATTCATTACATAGAAACAAGATTTCTCATAATTGCAAGAACCTGATGATAAAAGGGAGGATGATAAAGTAGCATTTCTCAATGAGACAGCTCCAGTCGGACATCTATAGGGGTAGCAGCAGAGTGAGTACAAATTGGGAAAACGTGACAATTAGTTAACAGTCAACAGAGGTGAAGGTGCACCTCTGTGCAGAGAAGCAGATTGATAGTGTAATATAACAACTTCAATCCTGAGGGGTAACGAAGTAAAAATCATGAACCTTCATCTCAAACTTCAAGTCTATGTACCTAATCCTGGGGAAGTGTACATTTCGAAGGATCCTACAAATAGCAAGAAATGTTTTCTTTTTGAGATAATAGCAAGAAATGTCTAACTAAATGATTTTCAGAACCACTGTTCTAAGAAAAGTAAACCCCACGGGCAGGTGGTCAAACCTTTTTTGTTTCTTCTCTCGTTCTCAATCAAAACCCATATTCCATATGATTACTGCAATAAAATGTCTTGATTGTATCATATTAGCCGCTTCGACTAAAGGCAGATATGCTTCGAAACACTTCTTCAAGTAAAAGAAATATTATATGGCTATGACTTCCAGACCTTGAAAATGGTACAGTAAAGGAAAAGCTGCAAACAATAAAAACTTCGATAGAACTAATCCCTTCGTAGAAAGTTCCCACACATGACATGTGGAGAATTTTATTGAACAATTATTATATTAACACCAATGTTATAAAAAGCGCTAGGCAGAATCGGTGCGCCAAAGGGCCGCCTAGGCGGGCGCCTAGGCCGCCTAGGCGGCCGAACAGAAAAAAAAAAACAAAAAAAAAATTTTGAAAATTTGAATTTTTAGTTTTAAATTTTTTTTAAAAAATTGAATTTTTTTTTAATATTTAGATTTTTTTTTCCTGATCTTTGAATTTTTATTGCATTTCTTTTAAATTTTTTTGAAATTTGATTTTTTTTTGGAATTTGAACTTTTTTTGAATATTTTTTGCAATTTCAAATCTGAAATTTCAAAATTCAAAATTTCAAAATTTGAAAATTTGAATTTTTAAATTTTTGATTTGGCCGAACTGGGCCGAACTGGCCGCCTAGGCCCGAACAGTCGCCTAGGAGGCCGAATTGTCCGAATTTAGTGCGGTGGGCGGCCGCCTAGCCCGATTTTTAGAACACTGATTAACACAAATGAACAAACCATTCAGGTATGGTATCATAAATAACAATCTAATTGCAGTTCACTTAGCCTTCTTTCTCATTAGCAGCCATTTAACTTCATTTTGTTTTTGTTAAATGCGTACTAAACCGGTGGCAGATGCACATTGAAATCATGGAGGGTCAAGCCCTTGATGGATTTCAGAGTAAAACAAATTATATAGGGTATATTTTATAACTTAGACAAGAAACAAGGGTGCTCGAGTCCCCACTGGACTTCATACTAAAACTGGGTTATTTCAAACTTCAACTAAGACGAAATGAGTCTGTTTCAAACTTTGCCAAAGAAAAACCAAGATTCCCCACCCCACCCTCCACCCCACCTCGCTTACTAATTCCCTAAGTGCCTCCTTATATTTCTCTCTCATAAGTGCAAGACTAAAAACCTCTCAAATTTATCACTCTCATAGGCAAAAAAAAATCTCTTTCTGTATCTCTCTCCTAACCCCTCTCTTCCTCTTCCATACAGCCGATCCAGCATAGCATGATCTCCCATGCGCTGCATTGTCAATCCCCATTAGGGCATCTTGTTCTCTCCCGGAGGCGCCTACCACCTTACAATCTCTCTCTCTCTCTCTCTCTCTCTCTCTCTCTCTCTGAATGTATTGATCCTGTGTGGCACTGATGCAGCCCTACCCTATTTGAAGCGGTGTAACTGCGTCAAACCGAGCATGTCTGGGGCCTTGGGCTAGGCTATGCTAGAAGGACTTTTGTCATTTTTGGTAAAATTTGATAGCTGATTTGAGCAATATCAAGAATGGTTATGTTTGGTACCCTTCCAGCATAATCATCTTTATTATTATAGTACGGCTTGGATCTAAGCCGTTTGTATATCTCCATTAAATAATAATAATAAAATTCTAAAATCCTTCTAACTAATATAGTATGTATATCCCTCGCGTAAAAAAAAAAATCCTTATAATTATTTGAACATATATCCAAATTCCTATAAACATATATATAACAAATCCAAATTAAAATATATTCAATATTCAAATTGTATTTAAACTAAAAACATGATATTATCTAAACATATATCCAAAATTCTAAAATCCTTCTCTACCGTATGTATATCCCTCGCGTAAAAAAAATCTTAAAATCTTTGTAATTATCTGAACATATATCCAAATTCCTATAAACATATATATAACAAATCCAAATTAAAATATATCCAATATTCAAATTATATTTAAATTAAAAATATGTTATTATCTAAACATATATCCAAAGTTCTACAAATATATATATAACAAGTTCACCTCAATACCCCTTTGTGTGATTATAAACCCTAAGAAGGCACAATTCTTTGGGTTGAGCTTTATTTTGTACTTTGATAGGATACATAATACTTCTTTCGGACCTTTTAGGTGTCTTATGGTCTTGTCGATTTTGTGAGGAGGTCGTCGATATAGGCTTTCTACATCCGGGGTTGTTTGGTTCGCGGATTTGGAGCACACAAGTAGCCAAAATCTGGATTTTGGACTTTACATATTTGATTGGAGAATTAACAGACAATATTTACTGTGATTTGACATTAAGTCATGAACAATAAATCTTCTGCCACGAAATCGGGGTTTTAACATCGAGGTTTTAACATCGAAGTTTTAACCTTCGAAGTAGAGTGCGAAAGTAGAAAATTCCTATTCCCACTTCGTGCGTTTGTTTGGAGGAACACTTCTCTCTACTTAACAAAAAAAAATTTACTATTCATGTCACTTCAACAAAAAGTTACATGTTCCCACTCACTTCAACAACCAACCAAACAACAAACTTAAGAATTTTTCACTTCTAATCTCCACTTCTTCAAAGCACCCAAACGAAGGATTTTTACTTCGCTCCACTTCACCGCAATGCGTACGCAAAATATCAATTTTCAGATTTTCCACTTCGCCGAACCAAACAGCCCCTCATGTTGAATTGTTCCTTGAACATTATGTTGATGAGACGTTGATATGTTGTGCATGCATTCTTTAAGTAGAACGGCTTAACCCTGTAGCAGTAGATGTTGCTTCCTCGTTGTTTATGTCCATCATGATATGTTTGTACCCTGATTAGACATCAATAAAAGATAGTAGGCCTTGTCCTGAGGAGTTATTACTAAGTTGATCAATAGCGGATAGTTGTCATTGGGGCAGGCTTGTGCAAATCTGTGTGATCGACGCACATGCACCATTTGACATTAGCCTTTTTGACCATGAGCACATTAGCAAGCCACCTCAGATATTTGACTTCTCTTATGAATTTCGCCTTCAACAGCTTATCGACATCAGCTTGAATCGTCTCCTACCTCTCTGGAGCAAACTTATGCTCTTTATGTACGATAGGCTTGTAGTGTCGGGCAATCTTGAGTACATGCTTCGCTATCGTATGGTCTATACATGGCATATCCTCATAAGACCATGGGCAGACGTCCATATTATTCTTTCGGAGTTGCACAAGTACGCTTTTGATATATGGAGTAAGATTAGCTATTGAACTTTGTCTAGGTGGTACCAAGATAGCTATTGAACTTTGTCTTGTCTGGGTGGTGTCGAGATAGCTATAGAACTTCGAGGCCGTAGACAGGTGACCACGTTGCATTTTTGCCTCTGGTTTTTTTTTTCTTTAGAGTTGAAGCTTCGAGATTTGAGATCATGTTGACCTGTAGGCGTTCCTCCCACATTGTTGAAGTAGCAATGGCGAGATGTCTTATGATTGCCTCGCACCATGCCAATTCCCCTGGGACTTGGGAATATCATGCACCAGTGGTACATCGATATGGTTGATTGTGGTCCTTCCCAAGATAGCTTGGTAGGCCTAAGAAATGTCGACCATCATAAACAACACGTCCTGTTGGATTTCAACCCACACTTTGACGAAGGTAACATTAAGCGTTACCATTCCTATGACACATACTGCATGATGAGTGAAATTGTACAAGTTTGAGGCGTAGATGGTTCGAATATACTTGGCTATGCAGTCTTCATTATGTCATACGCATGTCATAGGTGGATTTGTACAAGATGTCGACCGAGCTTCTGTTGTCGACAAAGATTCTCTGTAGGAGCAGCTTTTCAGTATATAGTTCCACCACCAAAGGTCGTCGTGGGGTACTTTGATCTCAAAGAGGTCTTCTTTGTTGAAGGTAATCGGTTCATCAGGAAGCCGACGAGTTTGACTTTATTTTGCAGTAGTGCAATTAGATTTACCTCTTTTCTGACATTGTCCTTATTTATACTTGCTTCTTGCTTTCGAGCTTACTCCGCCTGAGGCGAGTCCATCGTTGATAACGGAGACGACTGCCAACACTTCTCATTCTTCTGCTGATGCTTCTTTGACGACGTTTGTTGTCGTTCGGACAGGGACCTTCTAGTCTCGTTTCCTCTTTGTTCTTTGTTGGACCGAGGGCACCAGTTGTTTAGTCGACCTCGTCGATCGTCTCAATATTCTCATTTGTTTGGGGGTGATCGCTCGCGTCGCCTCGCTCCTTGACGTTCGGCATTGCGGAGGAATTGTGTTAGTTTTCCATAACTAATCCTCCTCTTTGTTCCCCTTCTGAGGTCGAGACAATCATCAGTTTAATGTCCCTATCCTTGTGGTATTCGCAATACTCGCGAGAAGTTTTTATTCGATCTTCTTCGTGTTTGTTCAGGGGTTTTGGTGGTCGTTTCTCTGGAACCCTGCCAATGTGGAAGAGGACGTTCGAGAGGGTAGTGTTAAGCGTTGTCCAACCCTTTGCAAATATGTCCCTTTTGGGTACATGTCGGGCGGTTGAGGGCTACTTCCATTCTTTCATCTTCTTTTCGTTCTTTTTGCTCAAGTCCGTTGTCATGATTTCAACAGCTTTGTTTTACATTTTCATTTCATCTTAGCAATGTGTAGGCCGGGAGCTCCTATAAGGCATCATAGGTCGCAGGAGGGGGGGTTCTCATGGAACTCGTCGTAGATGCGCGTCCCCTTCTGGAGACCCTTGTCGAGGGCGAGAATAGGAATCTCATCTGATTCGAAAATTGTCATTGCCTTTATGGCAAAGAATCTTTTTATAATTTGTCCAAAGTTTCATTATCTCCTTCTTTTATGAACATCCTACTCGTGAATTGTCATTTCTTGCTTTTGATGTAATTACTTCAAAATTTACTTGTTCCCATTTTCCAAGAGGTTATTGATCCTTTGGTAGCTTAGTGAACCACCTCAGCGTCGAGCCTTTGAGAGAGACGAGATTACAACTGGTTGGCCCAAAGTAGTTGTATCGTCATAATGTAACTAAAGTTCTGGATGTGGTCATCAGGATCGTCCATTCCGTCGTACAGTTGAAATCTTTGGTACTTCACCCTCTCTGGCATAGGGGAGTTCATGACAGCCTTGGAAAAGGGACTCGGTAGGAGGTTTCTTCGGGGTTTTCTTCCTCTCTTCGGTTGCGGTGAGGTGTCCTTGCTTGGTCATAGGTCGAGATGACCCGCCTTTGTTTTCTGCGGAGGAGTGGACATGTGACGTGAAACGGTGAGGTGTATTGTGAATAGTAACTAGCCCGTCGACTATGGTTTGTTGTTGCTAAAGGTGGATGTGTCCCCCCGAGGGTTAGTGAAGACATTATGTTCCCCACAAAGTAATTCTGTTGAGGCAAATTATATCCTCCGGTAAAGTAAGGGATTCCAATATTGGTCGTGTAGTAGTATTATTGTTGGTATTGTTCCAAAGGTTGAACTCCATGGAAAAGGCTACCCACGGGATAACACTTGGGCGGATAGGGTGTCGGACTCCGATCATGGTGGAAGTTTGGTGTTGGTTGTTGAGGTTAGGAAAGTTGTGTCACAGGTATGGCGATTGGAGTCATGGCCCATGGTTGCCCTATGCAAACGATAGGATTTATAGGTTTGAAGCCATATGGTTGAACCAAGGCATGTATTATCGGAGCGAGTGGTTGAGCCGAGATTTACGAAATCGAGCTCGCGTAGATAGAAGTAGTTTGTTGGATCGGTCCTTGTGGTACGGGAATCTGCTGAAGCCAGAATCTGAGTAACTAGGCTCAGGTCTGCCACCAGAAGCCTCTGGAGCATTATTTGAGGATTAACATTGAAGTTCGGCATAGGCGGTGTTGGATGGAACGTTACTTATTGTAAAGAGGCTAGGGCATGTAGCGAGTGGAAATTGATGAGATTGATCCAACTCAGTACCACGCCAGATGTGGTAGTAATGGAAATAGAGAATGGTCTGGAGACATTCATTGTCGGGACTTGTGAAATGGTCATTCCTTGATCACCTGAGCAGACGGTAGCGGATACACTCGTAGAGGAGGCTTTAGGGGTTGCGGAGGGACTCCGTTGCTGGAGTCATCGTTATGCATCTCTTTTTAATTGGGGGCAACTTCAAGTTGTTTGCAGTCATAGAGTTCTTCTTTGTGGTGGGCACAAATCTGATGATATTTTACCACCTCCAGGAATCTCGAGATTGCTTTTGGATTGGACCAACAAGTTCTTCTTCATGATTGTGTCTTCTCTCTCACCTGTGTAGATGAACACACATGAGAGTGATGGAGTAATCCCCTCGTGCTACTCCGACACTCAAGTTAGATTGAGAACAACGAAGAATCTTGGTAGAATTCTAAGGTAAAAAAAGTGTGTACCTTATGAAGATGTAGAAGGGAACATATATAGCCCTCAATGGATAACTTTGGGCTACTTGTTTGCTTATCAAGTTAAGAGTTCAAAAGTCGACAAGATATATATTAATTTGCCACGGATCTTCTCGTGGTAATCCTAATGGGATTATACATGCTTAGTGTATCAAAGAATCCAGGTTAGGACAGAACTTGGATTCATACTCGTACTGGAAACTAGCATGCTCAGGCATGGGCCGTTGGGCCTTGGGATATATATGTCACCAGCATCATAAAAATTGAAAATTATTGCTCATGTCAAATAAGAACCATTAGAAGTCGAACTCAAGAGGATAATAGATCGGCATATATGGTTATACCATTCAATGTTTAATCATCTCTTTTTGTTAAAGACCTACCACTGTACCAAAACTCTAGAGTGCTAGTGAGGGTGGAGGGCCATATATTTATATTATTCATCACGTCCCCACAGGTCAAGGAACTACTTTTGAGGTTGAGAGTTGATTGATGCAACTGTATAATTATTTCTTACAAGATTATTTAAAAAATACATACAAGAGGATTTGATTCTGGGTTGTTATAGTACCATCTTAAAGACCCTAACCCTGCAACAAAACTCTAGAGTGTGAGCGTTGAGGATCATATATCTATATTATTCAACGTCATCATCAACAAGCCAACTCCCATCATAATGTGGTCGTGGTCGACTGTAGAGCATGAGACCCTATAAAAGAATTGACAATGTTTTATGAAAACATAAAGTCAACCATTTATGTTGGTACCGGATTCCGGGCCAAGATACCTATGAACAAGAGAGGGCCTTGCCATTTGACCTATAAGGCTAAATGGTCGGTTGGCAGATCTACCTCCGTGGTCATGTCGTTTAAGCTCATGCAATGAAGAAGCACCCTCCTACTTCCCTAGACTAGAAAAAAAAGTCCAAGAATAGGTAAGATGACAAGAAGCTATCAAAAATTGCATTCGTTTCCATGGCACATTAAGTCGAGTGAAAAAGGCAAGGTATTCCCGTAGTATTGGACCTCGTCTGCGGAAAGAAAGAAAAATGGGGTGGTGGAATTGGGTCTCCAAACTCCAAATAACCTAGCTTTGGAGCATTTGGGTGGGTTCTTTGGGTTGTATAGAACTTCATTCTAACTCCAAAACACCCTCCAAACCTAAGCTAACAAAGGTCGTATCTACTTAGACTTTTGTGAAACTCCATTTCCTTCTCTTATTTCATATAACTCTCATACTACTTCCATACTCCCATACACTCCCCTAACTTAATTATAACTAAGTTTTCTTTCTTAATACAGTTTCATCTTTTCAAACCTAAGTCTCAATATTTCAAAACCTAACTTTATGGTAGAAAACTTTATTTCAAATTAGGCCCAACTGCTATAAACAATCCAAATTTTGTATACTCGGAATAGAATTTAACTTATAATGTACCTTCTGCCACCAGTTTCTCACGGACCGGTCGGCCTCCACTAGCCTCAGCACCACTCCGTCTAGCCCCGCAGTATCCCACCTCCTCTCATTATCCCCATTCCTGTGCTCGTTCGACCTCATAAACGAAGTCTCCCTCCCTGCCCACTGTTCGACAAAAGGACTCGACTCTCCTTCGAGAACAACTTCCTCCGCTCCGCCCGAACTCTCGACCTCCTCCACCGAACCGGCCCCGGCGATTTCCAAGACCTCATCGGTCCGATCCCAATGGCACACAACATCGAACACCCCACCCCCTTCCTTCTGCAGACTGAGGGTCCGGTTGTTCCCGTTCTCCCATACGACCTTTTTCTCGTCGCCTCCGGACAGGACGACGAACTTGAACTCGATGCTGTCTCCGGCGGGGAGGCGGAATTCGGCGACCCAGCCGTGCTCGGTCCAGGACATGGGCACGGGATTCTTCCACGAGCCGAGGCCCTCAGCTGAGCCGACGACCGCGACGTGGTCGCCGAAGGAGACCTGGTGGGCCAGACGGGCCCGGACGAGGACAGTCCCGCTCTTTTCTGAGGGCCGGTCGTGCTTGCTGATCTTCTCGTCCGTGGAGCTGTTCGATGAAATGGCGAGATGGGTCAGTCGGGTTTCGGCTGGAGATGTGATTTTGGCCGGAAAGGAGTGGTTTTGGAGGGAAAAGAAACGTACCTGATGGTGATGGAGGTGGTCATGGAGTGGCAGTAGAAGCGAAGGGGAGGGAGGGGGAGAGTGGAGGAGTGTAGAGGGAGCTTTGGGTGGAGTTTTGGGTGCAGTCTGTGGTGGGGTTTGAAGAGGGAGGGAGAGAAGGGGTTGAGAGAAGCCATCGGAGAAGAGGAGAGGAGAGGTGTGGAAGATGGAATAAGAAAGGAGAGATTATTGAGAGTAGTGATTTATCCCAGGGAGCAAAAGACTGGGAGTGTAGTTTTGAAGGTAGACCGTACACATGTCACATGCAGAACAGAGCATGGGACCTTTGAAAGCGCCAGGATCTAATTTCTCCGGTGCAATCTTTCTTCTATTCCTGGTGCACGTCACAAACACTCAATCGTACATATTTAGCACGATTTCAGACCTATTTTCCTTTACAATCATTGCTAGTAGGCTCCGTAGCTATCTCCCTCTTCCAGAATACTTAACTCGTAGGCTGATTACTAATAATATCATTGTCAAGATGTATAATGGATCGACGGTCCAAAATTCGATCCGAATCCGTGGACCGGTCCAATTCGGTCCATATACTTAACGAGTCTAAATTGGGTCTACATTTTTGGTCCAAAAGTCCAAATCGGTCTGATCTAGTTCGAAAATCTGTCCGAACCGGTTTAGCCCCCTCCCCCCCCCCCCCCTTCCAAACCTGGTCCACTTGGTCCGGTTCGTCGACCCAGTCGAAGTCCGGTCCATGCCCAGTCTAACCCATATTTTTGTACTATATTATAAGTATAGTATCTTACGTAAGAGTTAAGGAGAAGAATGCACATTTGGTAAGCATGGTTCTATAATCAAATTTTTTTTTTTTTTTTGGAGTGGGGGAGGGGAGGATTAGAAATTAGTGTAGAAGCATAAAAAGTACGCATATAATGGATAATAAGCCTAGAGAAATGATAGCGTACTTTCCTTTAAAATACAATGGGCTCAACAGCGTACAAGAAAGCATTGACGTATGCAATGTACATTGCACGGCTGCGTATGAAGAAGCAGTGGCGTACTCTGTGTATGCACATCCCAAGAGCGTACAAATGCCACTTAATACAATGACGTACAAACTATGCATCATTTTTTTTCACATTAAATACAATGAACCTGACAGTTGACAGGCCTGCACAACAGTTGAGAAGATCAAGGCATTAAATGCAGAAGATTTTTGGCACGCAGACCCAAGTTGTCGTGTAGTGACTCAAAACGGCTATCTCAGTCCAAGTACGCTACCATTTGCTACTTTGCTTTAGTGTGCCAAAAGTACTACTTCAAAGAAGTACGCCAGTGATGCTATCTTTTTTTAATACGCCAACATTGATACTTTATCAATAGTACGCCAATGGTGCTACCACCTACTGAGAAATAGATATGCAAGCAATAAATACAAGAAAGCCAGTTATAAGCAATCAAAGAGCACATTAAAAAAAATCATATGCAAAAGAGAACACAATCGGTATACCGTCGGTATACTCCAGTATACCGTCGGTACACCCGTCCAGGGATACCAAAAAACAACAAGTTCTGGATTCTAATAAATTGGTATACTGTAGTATACCGTCGGTACGCCACTAAGGTTTCACTCAAAATATCTAGAAATCCAAGCCGATCAAAATCGGTATAGCGTCGGTATGCCGATTTTCGATAAAAACTAGACCAAAGTCAAATCTGATTCCGGGACCCAAATCAAACTCTGAAAATCTTCAAAACCAAGTCTAAAATAGATTCAAATCTAATGGTAAGTCTTATAACACAATATGGACTAAATCTTACGGTCACAACTCGATACCGTTCTCCGTTACCGAGTTACCAAAAAAGGACGGAACAAGATTCTACTAGAATTCAAAAAATAAGACAGTAAATAGGATAAAAATTACGAGATAAACAATAATAGTAAAACAAGTCTAAGCTAAAAAGAAACTACCAAAACTCCAGAAAAAACATAAAGTAAAATATTTCATAAAATCAGCAAGATTTACTCCAGGTCTCAAGACTAATCTCCAAGCTGAAGAGAAAAAGGGTGGAGAGAAGAGAGAAAAAGAGAAGAGAAATAAAATGAAACCAAGTACTATTTATAGAGAAATTCTAAAAAATATCTCAAAAATATTTAAAAGTGAAACAAATATCTGCCGGACAGTATACCGTCGGTATAATACAGTATACCATCGGTATACTATAGTATACCGTCGGTATACCAGTCATGAAGCAAAGTTTCAGGTTTTTAAAATCCCACAAAATCCAAAAAAATAAAATATGCAGTATAAAATACGTATCCATATTCCGATACAGATACTGTGAGACAGAGTCTCACAACATACCATAATGTAAATATTGTGTAAACGCGAGGGTGAACTAACCAGCTAAGTAAAATATACTTGAAGGCAACCTTCGTACGTATGGGTAGGTAAAAAGGGATAAAGTGTAGCGTCTAGCCAGAGGCTAAGTATCTGGCATTAGCTGTAAACTGGATGCCAGAAGTATATGCTGACTACATCACCGATCATGATAGCGCGCAGCTAGTAATCTCTGCCGGATGTATCGACAAGCATATACGCCCATAACCGGGTAACACATAGCCCATAACCGGGTAACACATCTATTAACCGGGTAATACATAACCCATAACCTGGTAACACTGAGGCTCACGATCCCGTAGTTTACTCTGAAACTACGGTAGCCAAATGTCTGTCTATACGCCTACTAATTGTCTTTTTCGTCCAATGCTAATGTACAAGTCACGAATACGATGTGAACATCTTGTACTATAATGCAAGTCACTAAAGAACTATACAACTATGCTAAATACCGTCACACGTGCTACTCACACCGATAGCCAGTCAAGTGCGTAAGCTTGCATCCCTACATGAACTCACTCTGTGACTTGAAATAATAAGTGACAAGGTCTAGGGAGTCATAATGATAACTCTACAACTTTAGGTGCGTCCACTAGACACTAGGTCAAACACAAGTCCTAACGTCAACACCTTCGTCGACTGCACCTGAGTCATTCTCAGATGCTCACATTTATATAATATTTAAAGTAATAAACATGCGAACTATAATAACTGAATTTAAATAGTACAACAAGGCAAGGTATACTTTCTTGAAAGCCAGGCGAAGATTCAAACACGAATTCGCCAAGGAAGTAGCAGCACAAGAAGGGAACTGGAACATATGTCTGCGGATGCTGTCACAAATGTCACCAACAGTCCCAGAATGAGTGAGATACTTAAAAAATCATATCCATATATCAAATTTGGATACAGGGACAAAATGGCAGTTTTTGGTCAATATGGCGTCCATAGGTGGGCCCGCCTTATACATACAAAAATGTGCCAGGAACAAAGATCTCAAAACTTAGCATATTATAGGTTAAACAAGTTCTAAACGATGATACAAACTCAATGTTATGTCTATATTTGGATTTTGATGAGCCGATCACAAAAATGACCGTTGAAACGGATCGTGGGGCCCGTAAAATGGTGATTCGATCACTGCCTCAGAATCAGACGAAACTTGGGTCATAGGACAAGTCGAACGCTGCGAGTCTAATAAAAAAATTCATGATACGATGAGCGTGCACAAAGTAATTGGGTAATTATAAAAAGTCGCGATACGATAATTTTTTACGAATACAGGTTCGTTTCGTCGCGAACACGTGACCGAATTAAATTTTGTCAAAGACCACACGTCGGGAAATACCTTACGCGCATTTTGGTATAATCGGTACATGTCATGCCCCAGTCCCAAAATGCGTAGGACTAGGACACGTAAGCATGTCAGCCGCATGTATATGGCAACTCCAATATATGGAAACTATAACACATGCGTACGATGTATTATGAACAATAATTTACAAGTGGTATAATTATCACAAGTCATGGGACATAGTCTAAATCTCATCCACAAAAATCAAATAAAAATAAATAACCAATATCTATGAAACTAGATCTCAATATAAAGTATCAAAGGATGACAGTCGGGTAAAAACAAATCTACTGCCAAACTAGAATATAAAAACAAACACAATATAAGAACATCAACTAATGTAACCCCCCTGATTTTTCAGAAATTTTTTAATTTGGATTTTTCACAATTTTCTGTAATTTTCTAGGATTTTCAAGAATTTATTTTAGATTCAAATATAATTAAAAATGTTCCAAACTTTTATTTTAGGTTCTAAATAATAAAATATATTTTCTAGAATTTTTTGAGAATATTTTTAGCATTTATTTTGAGTTAATTAAGGAAAACTGAATTAAAAACTAATTTTTGAAAAAGAAAACCCAAAAAGTAATTATTTCTGCCCAGTCAGCAAACAGGGGGCCCACCTGTCAGCCTCCAGCAGCAAACAGTGCCGGGCCCGCCTGTCAGTGATCGCGTGGTGGGTGCAAGCCGAGCCGAGCCGACCTCGAGCCGAGCCGAGTCAGAGTTCGACTCGGACTCAGCTGAGCCGAGCCGCGTGGATCCTCGACCGTTCGATTTGGGCGGGCAGCGTTGGATGGCTGCCACGTGTCAAGATCTGAGCCGCGGCTGCTTTCTCTCTCCTCTATATATATATTAGTTTAGTTATTTATTTTTTAGGGTTTTTCTTCAGCCGAATTTTGGAGAATTGCCATCTAAGGTTCCTTCATCTTCCAGAAGCCATTGCGCATAGCTCCGGACTCCAAACGAGGTCTAGTTTTTTGTGTTAGAACGATATTGAGGTTAAATTTCTGATTATATAATTTTTTTTACGAAATTATGATTATTAAATTCTGAAAAATTCGTAGAGCACAGCATGTCCGAAAATAGACGTGTTTCGATGTTTTCGCGATTTCGGGAGAACCAGGAGTCAGAATCATGAACCGTTTAAAGTTTCGAAAAGCTAATGTCGAGATCATTGACATATGTTTTTCCCAGAATTTAATTCGATATATTTTCATACTGTTAATTCTGTAGAACTTCTAGGTTAGAATTTAACCATCGGTGCACGATACGAAACTTGTATGTGCCATAATTTCCAAACGAATTTGAATTCGGACGAGCCGTAAATTCCAGCATATTTTTGATGCTGAAATCTACAGGAAATCATGCATGAAAGTTGAGTTTGTGTCGGTTGACTTTTTGGTCAACAGATCGCCTCGATTTGCGTGCCATGAGTCTCGAGTTGATAAAATTCAGTTTCTTTGGACAAAATTTAGGAATTAACCTAAAAATCAGAATAATAAGATTAAAATAGGATTTTAGAGTAATTATTCCATAATTAAATAAGTTAAAATAAATTATCTTTTGACATGGTAAATTGTAATACATAGGCTATTTGGACTGTGACTTGGACTCTGATTCATACCAGCAGCAGGACCCCTGGCAAGTGTACCTTGCCAAACTCTGCAGTATTATTACATATTTTTCTTGCTTCATTTATATTGCTGTGCATGCTTAACCTAGGACCGTGTGACGTACTTAGCGTCCGATTATTAGTCGGGTGCCAACACCGTACGCGGTGTTGGGTACTGTCATCTAGAGATGGACATTCGTGACACTTTATATTCTCGTACTTGTCTTATCAAGTACATCATGACCCAGGACACTTGACACTATTCATGAGACAGAATCTTCCTGAGATATTCATGGTGATTCTGTGTAGGATACAGGATTGACATAGACATTATATTCTTAGATATTATATGACTTGTTACATTAGCTATGATCCCGCTTGACATGGACATGAGACATTATGGACATGAGATGCGTGGTTACATTGGATAGGGAGAGTATTACCATATCAAAGGCTGATTATATTATATATATTGTAATCTGGATGTGTCTTAGTCTCTGACACAGAGCTATGGCACCAGTTCTGGCCCTTCGAGAAAATACTGCTATGGGTTTCTCCGACACTGATCCTGTAGTAGTCTCAGCCCGAGTATGACTAAAACTCTCACTTGCATATCACTTAGCTGGTTATATAGTTTACCCCATATTATTTCATATATTGCTGCACTTATTTTGGCTTGAGTTATTTTGTACCTTGCTATGTCCCCTGAGGACCTGGATCCGGATTATGTCCCCAGAATTAGCAGATGAGATCGACCCTGAGGTATACAGGACAGGAGCATTAGCAGGAGCAAGAGCAGGAGCAGACACTGGAGCAGTACCAGATTCAGTAGACGAGTGATCACCGAGGTTATTTTCTGAGTATATACTGTTTCCATACTCAGTATTTGATGTAGTTATCTTTATTTTTATATCTTGACAGATGTATCAGACTCATTACCGGGTTATTTCCCGAGTTTATATTTTATTGAGATTGATCTTGATTTATGATTCTGATATTATTGTATTCATATCTGTGGATGAGATTAGTATATCTAGACCATATATTGTTGTATTACAGCTTAAGTATGCCCTGATGGATCCATTAAATTGGGTTTGTCAATCAGTGTGTGCTGCTGGCCATTATCACGCGTCTGGTCCCTCGGTATTTTGGGACTGGGGCGTGACAACTAATAATCACGCGGTTCGAAGAGAAGACCTTCTCAAAACATAAATAACCAGTCCGGATCTGCGCTCCTGCGAATACTCATCAACATCTACACCTGGCAAGGGACCAGGTCCTTAGAGGGACATAACAAGATACATAATAGCATGCCAATAAAGTACTAAAATAAATATCCAATGGGTCGCCTAACCTTCTATGTGAATGCACGTTAAGAACAAATTTCTTGCAAGTGGGCTATCTGGCCAAAATGGGATTGGCATGATTCTCTCGGAGAATCAGGGGCCTACAAAGCATGTCGTCTTTTGAACGACAGAGGCCGCCTGATATTATATAGGGGTCATCACGACCGCGTATCTCCGGCGGAGCGTACGGGTTACACAAGGAAAGTGCAACGGAGCCCAAATGTCGTACATGTTGTTCTCCCTACCCCATGCTCTAAGCATGTCATATCCATGACACGATAATACCTCTAATAATTGCCAAGTCTTCTAGCATGCAATTTCCAACAGCAGTTATTCCTAACGCACCTCCCATACGTACAGGAGGCCAGCCTGTCACGCAAGTCCGTATCCTACATGAGACTCACACTCATGTAACAGCTGTGTCACGGCCAATGAAACCTAATGATGCTTCCAAATTATGTGGCGGTCTCGTAAAACTAGGTCAATGCGTATACATAATAAAAATAGATCACGACGCCACCGTCGTTGCACCCAAGTTTCCTTGGACATGCAGTTTATATAGTAGTTAAAATATATGAACTAAATGACGGAAATAAAGATGCATGCAACATATAGAAAATAATCACAGTACAATGGCAAGGTATACTTGCCTGGCAAGAAAGCTGCGCAGTACCAATAGTCTGCTCCTGAAGTCGCGCAGAACAATCTGATAGTCCTATATACATATAATATAATACAATACAACATCAGCCATTACACTAGTACATACACAACCATAATTACACTGGACTCAGAGGGTACGCTAGGGGTGACACTGGTCGACTAACAGGGTCAAATATGCGTCTAATTACGTGGGTGTCACGTCTTCAAATGCTGTGCACAATCAGACAGTCAACTAACACTTGTCTAGCCAGTACGTCGGTGTACACAAGGCAGACAATTCCCTAATATTCAGGTCATAAAGTCAAGGTAAATATGCGGGCAAAATCCACGGTGTCCTAGGGTCGTACAGCAAGTAAAAACATATATAGTCATAATTATTATTTAGCATTTACTTAATTATACAATACATATATATATATATATATATATATATACATATATATATATATATATATATATATATATATATATATATATATATATATATATATATATATATACCAAATTGAACAATATACGCATACGCGTACGTATACTCATACGGGTCATACGGTTAAATGTCAATACAGAGTATCCACTGCTAACACCTATGGTCACTCAATATCTATAATACAGTCCTACCTAGTTCTAGCATTAATTACCACACAATGTATATGCACCAATTAATTTTCCTACACACACGCACACTAGTCTTTAGGTGAACTGACACGGTCTGAACTAAACTGAACCATGAAGCAATTCAAATCACAAGCGCACATAAAATGAAAGGAGAGGGACATGTTCGAACCTCGGGGTTAGTGTGCACATGCACGAGAATCGGGATGACTGCTGCAGGTTATCTTCGGCGAGGGTGACGGGTCCACGATGACGACGATGATATCGATGTTGGCGATGTTGATGAAGGTAATAATGATGATGATGATGGGGATGACGAGGGTGATGGTGATTGTGATGATGAGGGTGATGGTGATGATTAGGTCAATGATTAGGGTGATGATTATGAGATGATGAGATGATAATTATGAGATGATGATGATGAGATGATGGTGATGATATGATAATGGTGATGGTGTTGATTACAATGGTGATGATGATGATAATATAGGTTAGGATGATGATGATGATTGGGGTGATGATGATTGTGATGATGAGGGTAATGATGATGGAGGGGATGATAATGGTGATTAGGGTGATGATGGAAATAATGATGGGGATGATGATGAGATGATGAGGATGAGATGATGAGATGATGAAGGTTAATGGTGATGATGTATGTTATGATGGTAATGGTTATAGTTAGGATGCTAATGGTGATGATGATAGGGATGATGGTGGTTGTAGTCTGCCGGCGTCCGGCGGTCATGGAGGTCCGGCGAGTCGAGGGTCTGCTGGTGGATGGCAGGAAGAAGATGAAGTTGGGTCCAACAGTTATGGTGGTTGATTCATGTGAAGGGGGAGGAGAGTGGAGAGGAGATCCGGCGAGGAGGAGGAGGAGGAGGAGGATAGGGAAGTGGTGGTGATCGAGGTGCAGCTCAGGGAGAAAATGGCGAGGAGGATGACATGGAGGAGGAAGGAGGACAGGGAGCAGGGAAGGAGAGGGTGGCGGTACGATGAGCGTCTCAGGGAGGAAGGGAGAGGAGGCTCGGGTGGCTCGTCGAGGTCGGGATGATGGGGAGACCGGAGAGGAGTCGAGCATGGGAGTTCACCGGAGATGGGAGGAGTGGTCGTGGTGATGTTCAGGCGGAGGAGAGGAGATGGTGATGGCCGCGGTGGAGGAAGAGACGAGGTCGAGGAGGAGAACAGGGAGAGGGGGAGAATGTCGGGTCAGGGTGGTATTGCAGAGGGAGGTGCGGCGCAGGAGATCGGAGAAGGAGGTGGATAGGTGTACTGCTCGCGGTGATCAGGCGAGGAGGAAGAGGAGCAGGGAGAGTCGAGTCAGGCGGAGGAGATGGGTTCGTTGAGGCGAGTCGAGGGGGAATGGTGGAGATTCGACGAGTGGTGATGATGGCTGGCTCCGACGGGACGGTCGGGGTTGATGGCAGGGAAGAGGAGGAAGAAGAAAAGGGAGATGGCAGTGGTTGTTACTGCTGTTCGTCGATGGAGTTAAGGAGGGTACGGTGGTGATGGCCAAGTCAGGCGGGGTTGCCATGGTGGCGCAGGCGGTCGGGGTTGGCTCCGGCGGCTCAGGAGGAGGAGGAAAAAGGTTAATAGTAGAGGGGAAATGGGTTTTAGGAGAAAAATAAAGAAAAGGGAAAGTGGTATATTTATACATGTAGAATGTAGGGTTTTGGGGTTGAACTAGGGGATTGGGCTTGGTCAACATCTTTAGGATTGGGCCTTGGCTTGTCATGTAGGTATTGGAGGGCTATAATTTACATTATTTAAAATACAAGGCTAGGGTTAAATGAGGGGGCGATGTTGTGCGTTGCACATTTCAAAAATTATGAAAAAAATTCATATGACCAATTAATGAAGGAAAATGAGTTTCTTCATGTATAGTGTCCAATAGTGTGGACACCTTAATGCATTTTTTTCATAAAAGCGCCCAACAATTAAAAAATTGCACAAAGATAAAAATTGGATTAAATTAATTAAATTTAATGCACAGGGTGTTCTCAAATTAATTAGAAGTACATGGGACTAAAATTAGGTGGAACACAAGTATCATGGACATAGGGGACTCAGAATAGAATATTGTCATAGTTTGGGTTGCACAAAACGGGTCAAGATTGTGTCTCCAATTTCGATTAGAACGCACAAGGATACAAAGTTGAATTTATTTAGAATTAAGTATAAACGTCTGCGACGAATATTGTGCGACTAAAATGTAGGACAAGAGAGCATAATTATAAGTTACATAAAGGTCAGGATGGAAGACTGGCACGTCTAGGACAAGGGTATAAAATTTGTAGGAAGGCAATGGCTAGTGTAGTGCTCCAATTATCGAAGCAACGGTAAGGTGCACTAAGTGATATAAATATTGTAGAAATTATTTAAAATACCGTATTCTATTTCTAGTTGGATTCAAACTAGCCCTAGTTTCGCTATCTAAGCCAAGTAGGCCTAATTTTGGGTGAAGGGGTTTACAGTACACGACGAGGTTATCCGGTTTGATGAGATCAACTTCGTATCAGAGATTTTTAAGTTTTATAAAACTATTTTTCTTCGATTTTGGAACTTAAATTACTAACAACAGAAAGTAAACTAAATTATTCTAATTAAACATATTGTAAGAGGGTTAAGTGGAGAGAATACCAGAGAAGGAGATTCAGGAATCGGTCGAGCAAGAAAGAAGATATTGCCTCGCTAAATCAGCTGGTTGAGTCTTGTTTCTGACTTGGGTGTGCTTGGGTCAGTGCTCGGCCAGGGGCTTGGGGTCGAATCTGATGCTGTGGGGGTCAGCCAGGGGTGCTCCTGCCAGAGGGGGGGGTGCTCCGATAGCCTGCTCCGGCCAGGGAGGTAGGAGCAACTATGGCACCAGCTGCAACAACATCATTTACAACAGTAATATTTGGAGCAGCGGTAGCATCTGAACACAGCAGTAGCATCAACTCTAACAACAAACATAGCAATATGAAGAAGGAAGGGTGCTCGTGAGGTGGTGGTGGTCGTGGAGGTGATGGTGGTGGTGGTCGTGGAGAGTACATTAGAGGTCAGGGAGGTAGTGAGGATGGTGATGGTGGTGATGGTGGTCGTAGAAAGGATAGTGGAGGGGAGGTGGTTGCTGTGAGAAGGAGGGAACCGTGGTGGTGGTGGTGAAGGGGGACGATGGAGGAGGTGGTGGTGAAGATGGTGAGGGTGGTATTCTCGGTTTTGAGGGGGGTGGAAGGTGACTGAATGTTTGAAGGAGGGAGAGAGAGAGAGAGAGAGGGTATTAAATGAAGGGGAAAGAGTATTGTATTTAACGAAAGAGAGAGAAATATTGGGATTATGGTCGGCTGCACTATTCCTCTAGGAGGGTGTGCATTGGTTGTTGTGAGAGAAAGAGTGGTGGAGATGGATTTGAGTTTGAATGAAGGGTTGTGATGGATTGTAGGTTTAGGTTGAATAGTCCCATGCAAACAAATGGGGGAAAGAAAAGTGTATGACCGGTCAAGCATTGGCCATGGGTTTTCTTCATTTATTACAACCAATAGGAGGTGGACACCTAGCTTATTATTTGCACATGAGTCCCTAATAGTTTAGAATTTGCACAAAAAAGGAAATTTAGATTTGATGTAGATAGAAATCATGTTTGGTGTGTTGTAGTAAGAGAATTTGGTGTATGATATTTTATATGAGCCATGAGGGTATGAGTGTGAGTTTGGGTTGGTATTTGGTCTAGTTTTGGGATGGGTTGGGTTGAGTCGGTTGCCCCCAAAATAAATATAAATCGTGTCCTAGGTGTTCTTTAATAAATTGGAAGTGCATGGAATCTCAATTGAGGTGACGCAAGTGTCATGTATGTAGTAGACTCAGAATAAATTATCCTCATATATTGGATTGCAAGAAACGGGTCAATATTATGTCTCAAATTTCGATTGGAACAGACATAGGTGCAAAGTTTGGGTTTAAAATTAGATAATTCTGTTGAATGTTGTGCGATTAAAATAAAGTACAAGAGAGTATAATTATGAGCGACATAAATATCAGGATTAAAGATTGGCTTATTTAGGTCATGGGTATGAATTTTGTTAGAAGACAAAAGCTAGTGTAGTGCTCTAGATATTTAAACAACGGTAAGGTACAAAAATCAAAGTAGTAAATTATAACTCCAATAATAATTCCAAAATAATTCTAAATAAATTCCTAAACCTAGATTTTGGGTCCGAGGGTTTACAGAGGTGCTTCCAATATAAGCAGCTGGGCTTTAGTAGTATGAAAGGAGGAGGGAGTGTTCAGGTTAGAGCAACATGTAACTGATGCTGATTGGTTTAATTATAAATGCTTTGGGGCATGTATCAGAGAGGGAGTCAAGGGAATTTGGTTTAGATGTTAGTATGATATTGTAGAGGGAAATAAATGATAATATATTAATTCGAACTAAAATAATGAGTGCTTCTATCTACAGAAATGCGTATCAGTTGGTAAGATACTTAAGTATCTGGACTGCAACACCAAGTACAATTAGTGTAGTGTATCATGTATTAGTGTGAGGGAAGAATTTTAGGTGAGGGAACTGTGCTATACCAAGTTGGGGAGTGTGTTTTAGAGTTCAATAACAGGTATGAGTGAGGATTGTTTAGTGATGCAGGCAAGTAATTTGAGGGGAAACTACCTTCAGGTGAAGAATAATGCAGTTGTAATTAGGTAACTTTGAGCACTTAGGGACTGATACCTATATCAGTTTTGGACTGCAAATTTTTGGAGTGATGCAAGTTTGAACAGTACACTGATAAGATTTCAGTTTAGGGCATGTATGTCACCACCCCATTTCCAGAGCCGGGTATTTTTTTTTATTTTAATTTGGGTTAATTGTGTATTATTTATAATTAATTGTATTTATATTTAATTAGTGATTGCATTATTTTTTATTATATTTTTATTGTTTGTTTTAGGATTTTGGCTAGCCTTGACCCATGTCAGACCCTAGTGGACCCATGTCCGACCCAGCCCACACCCTTGTGAGAATTATTTTGGGGCTTAGAATATTTATTTTATTTTTAGGAGGTTAGTGGGAGAGATTTGGAGCTAATTTGAGTGCTTTTGGAACCCGAAACCCAAAACCGAGTTACGGGAGGGCATTTTGGTCATTTGGACTTAGTGGAACCCCTTTATTAGCATGGCCGGCCCTATTTCCTACCCACATCCGACCAAACACAGCAGCTTTTCCCCTTCTTTTGCTTCACTCCTTCTTCTTCTTCACTTCTTCTTCTTCTCCACTACTTCTTCTTCTTCATTTCTTCTTCACAAGTAAGTTTCTCCATTTTTTCTCCTTCCCTCTTCCATTTCTTTCATTTGTTTGAACCCTAACCCTACATTCTTCCCCAACCTAGGTGGATAGAGCCTAGATTTGGTGTTGGAGCTTGGATTTGAGGCTTGGAAGCTTGGATTGGAGGATTTGGAGCAATTTTGAGACTTTGGCTTGGGATTCCAACTCCCAAGAGGTAAACCCTAATTTTCCCCTTGTAATTACTCTTTTATAGTGTAATTAATATTTTAGAACCTTTCTAGACCCTTAGGCTATCCGTGGGAGGAAGTTGGAACTAGTTTGGTTGGGTTTAGAGACTTTAACATTAGGTTTTGTGTCAATTTCGGGTGGAATCCGAATTTGGCCCAATTTTGGGTGATGCCCTAGGTTAGATGGACCTAGGTAGACGTTGTCGGGTGTCGTGAGGGTGAGAGCGTGTCTCCGTTCGGACACGGGAAGCCGCGTCGCGGAGAAACGGGCGTTTCGGGCGAATTTGGGGCTTTTCGTCGTCGCCGATTCTAAGTACGTGTGCGTTTCCGCCACGGACCTAGAATCGACGCGGGAGCACATTTTCTAGGATCTAGACATCGTTTAGGATGCGTGGGTAAATTTTGGGCCGATTCCGAGTTCGTTTGGTGTGCGTTTCAGGAGGTTTTCCGAGCCGCGCACCACATGTTCGTCTAAATGACCGAACGGCCATTTCGACTTGGTTTCCTCGTTTCGGGCTTGTGCGCACGTTGGGTTAGTATCGGGGAGTGTGTGCTAGAGTTTTCGAGTTATATTTTATATATTTATAGGCGTTGGTGAGTGTCGGGGTCGTTGGGCGTGCGTAGGTGGGGCATTGTGAGCGTTGTGTGCATCGTTGTGGTGGTGTTGTGTTTGTGTATATGTCTCTATATATATATTTATTTGTGTGTGTGTTCCTATATATATATATATATATATTTCTATTTATATAGATATGTGTGGTTATGTGTTTGTGAGTGTGTTAGTGAGTGCTTGTGTGAGTGTGTGCTAGTGTGTAGGTGAGTGTGTGTGAGTGTGAGTGAGTGCCTATATATATATATATATGAGTGTAGATATATATGTGTGTATATATATATAGATGTGTGTTTATATATGTATAGATATATGTGTGTGCTTATGTGTGTGTGTTGATAGTGTTGTGAGTGTGTGTGTGTATTAGTGTGCTAGTGTGTGTGTTAGAGTGTGTAGATGAGTGTGAATATATATATAGATATCTAGTTATATATATATAGATGTATATATATGTATATGTATATATGTATATGTATATAGGAGTGTGTGTGTGTGTTTGAGAGAGGGGGGGTGCCTGGGACTGGAACCAGCAGCTGCAGCAGCAGAAATAGGCGCAGCAGCGACAGTATTCAGCAGTAGCAGCAGCTCGCTCGAGCGAGGCAGCGCCGCGGCAGCAGCAGAAGCATCAGCAGCAGGCTGCAGCAGAGCGCGCGGGCGCAGCAGCGCCGCGGCAGCAGCAGCAGCAGTTCCAGCGCCGCGGCAGCAGCTCGCTCGAGCGAGGCAGCGCCGCGGCAGCAGCAAGAGCATGAGCAGCAGCTGTAGCAAGTAGAAAATGCAGCAGCAACAGCAGTTTAAGGTAGCAGCAGCAGCAAGTTAAGGCAAGGGCAGCAGCAAATGCGAGAGAGAGGGAGAGATATATACATAGATATATATAGGTAGTTAGATTATTAGATAGATAGATGGTTAAATAGATAGGTAAATAGTTTGATGGATAGATAAGGTGAATGGATAGATAACTAGATCTATAGTTAGATGGGTATATAGATTGTTAGATAGATAGACACATAGATAGATGCATAGATAAATAGATAGATAGATAGATATATGGATAGGTAGATATATGAATAGCTAGGTTGATAGATAGATATAAAAATAGATAGATTAATACATAGATGGTTAGATAGATACATAGGTAACTAGATACCTAGGTAGTTAGAGATAAATAGATAGATGCTATATAGATATTAGTTGGATAGGTAAATAGTTTAATAGTTAGATACATAAATAAATAGCTAGTTAGATAGTTAGATAGATAACTAGATAGGTTGATACTAGATAGGTAGATGGATAGGTAGAGGGATAGCTAGATATATAGATCTATATATATAGATATATACATAGCTAGATAGATAGTTAGATATCTAGGTATAGATATATATATTTGAGGGTAAGGTAAGGTAAGGTAAGGTATTGGGTATAGATATATAGGTATATGCCTATATGTATTAGATATCTATATTTTAGCCTAGATTATAGCTAGATATATAGGTTTATGCATAGTAAGTTAGCTAGAGGGGTAGTCGGGCTGAGTTTAGAGCGGTATCTCAATACCTTGAGATACCGAGATATCTCAATACCTTAAGATAACCAAGGTATTGGGTTTCGAGCGGGATTTTTGAGCAATAGCGTAGGAATAGTATTTGAGTGATTTTTATATGCTTATGTGTATATATTTACGCGTGCTAGCATAGGTTTTAGAGGGTATAGGCAGGGTATATAGCGTAGGTTGAGGTATCGGATACCGAGGGTATCCCGGTATCTCAAGGAGGCGAGTTTGTGAGTTTTCTAGCCTAATGACCTCGGTTTGACCTAGAATTTCAGGAGCACCCTAGTTTGACCCAGACTTGACCGTAGTTGACTCGGTTGACCGCCAAAGTCAACTTTTGACCTAGTTTTGACCCAGAGTTGACTTTTTGGACCCAGAGTTGACTTTTTGACCAAGATTTTACCGGTTTGATCCGTTTGACCTAGAACGACCCTAGAAGCCTATTTTTAATTATTTTATATCTGTTTAACTTATTAGAAATCCTATTTAACCTTGCTTTTCGCATTAGGTCCTTGCGACACCGGTTCGGATCGCCAGTTGCTCAGGACGTCAGGCGAGTACATTCTCTGATAGTTTTTATTATTTGATGATTATTATGATTCAGCTTCTAGTATAGTATCATCTGATTATTCTGGCACAACACGGGACACTGATTGATATATCTGGATTCATTTACTTGCGACACGTACATTTCATGTTTCTGGCCTCTATTCTGGAATCACTACTGGCATCACCTACAGGCATCATTCATGTTCAGGCTGGACTCATCTTGATTTGCGTGTCGGGTCTTGGATCCACTTGTATTAGTCGGGGCAGAGAAATACTCGAGTAGACATATAAACATTCCTATCTGGCATCATCAGGAATCACTCTCTCTGGTCTAATTTGGAATGATAGCAGCCGCGCACCCAGTGCGCGGTGAGCCGTACTTACCCCTAGCCGTTTATATGTCGAAACAAGTATTTCAAAGACACCGAGTTCATTCTTTATAGTCTGGACTCTCATGCATTTCTTGACTTGTCTCACTTACATGTTTCTGGACTTGACTCACTACATGTTTTTCATGCTGGACTCACTACACGTTCATGTGCACGGACTTGATCTTAGCTTAGATTCTTGTATCTTACAGTTACTATCTTATTTCTGATATTCCTGCATCTTTACCTTTATGCACCAGTGACTTATATATTTCTTGTTTCATACTTGCTTCATTCTTCTTGCTACTTGCTATAACTATTTTATAGTTTTTATCATTTAAATGGAACTGCTGTTAGAGATGTACTTGCTCCAGTCCTGACTGGACATATTTTTTCCAGAGTATCCGGAGGATTGGTGTCCGACGTTCTATGGACCTGAGCCTGTCGATGGTGCAGACAGGGACCCTCTAGTTTAGGGGTGATTTCCGGGTTGGTAGCCGGGATCACTGGGACCTTGTTGTTGTTTTTATTAGCTTTTAGCACTGGATTTGTCTCCGGTTTGGATTGAGACCTTATTTGTATATTATTTTTGGATGTTGTATTATTATTATTTGATGTTGTGGTTGTTGTAGTAGTCATTGTTGGTTAGACTTTATAGTTGTTAGATCTTTGTGTTATCTTATCGTGCTTAGATTCGTGATTGAGTATATTGTGATTATCATTATGATATTTGCTCCTCCGTTTGGAGTTGAGATCTTGACAGGTTTATATTTTGATTGTGTGGTTGCCCTCCTTTTGGAGAGGTCATGCCCGATTTTTGTGTGAGATTATTATCTAGATAGTTGACCTAGACAGCGTTCTACCGCCGATGCTGCGGCGTAGGCTGGACGTACCCACGACTCATGCCCGATTTTTCGGGTACGGGTCGTAACACTGTATTAGATTATGAGTGTGAGATTATGAGGTGTTCATACCTGAGCATCTAATGTAATGACCTATTCCATTCAAGCAGATAGTTGATTCAAATGGCATAAGTACGATAACCCGACCTGCCTTGCTCAGTGAGATAACTTTCAAAAGTACAGAGTAGAGTCCTAAGAGACAATATAAGTACAAATTTATTTTGATCTAGGGGGTGACGATTGAGGGTTAGGAGTGTAGCAACTCTCTTTACTCCGTGGATGATCCGGACGCAAAAACTTCTCTCCTTGGTTCTAGTGTGAATTCGTAGATAGTCAGCCAGCCCTTTGTATGAGTATGGTACCTTGCTATTTATAGCCGCTTTGTGGATGTGCTATGGCTATGGTATATGCTCGTGCTTGGTGGCCGCATGGGGTTCCTTCAGCAGAATACGGCCGTAACGGTAGCCGCATGGTGCGGACAAGCCGCCACTTGAGTCTGGTTAGGATTTTCTATTTTGAAGTGATCGCGGGGCTGTTGTGTGCATAACTTGGTCAATTGGATACTTGGTCAATACTAACTGTGCGAGAAATCGTCATCAGTTGTAACAGAAAATCTTGTGAGTCAAGAGCCGCATACTGTTGTAGTCGCATAGAATCTCCCGTTTGGCCTTGGTTGGAATGACCCTCTGACCATGTGGACGAGGCCGCATGGCTCTTGAAGTCGTATGCATACTTTTGTTTAGCCTTGGTCAGATGGACACTCTGGCCGCATGATGTCGAGGCCGCATGGGTCTTGAAGCAACTGTAGGAGCAGTCCCTACACTATAGATTTGAGATTAGTATGATATCCTATGTGTTATATGTTGGGATAGATCAGGTTATGCACTATATTGCATAAGTTTGGTGTGCAAAGATTTGCACATAGGACTTTGCACTAAGGAGATATCAGGAATTGAGGAACTTGTGCAAATGTGTCAGTGGAGTGTGTATAGAGTTAGTAGATGTTAGTGAGGGAAGCAATGTGCAGGTGGGTGTAGAAGCATAAAAAATACGCTGCAAGATTATACGCAAATTGCATGAAGCACGCGTAAAGCAGAAATTCAGTGCTGTGCAGCGTAAAGCATGACTTCAGAGCCATTGGCGTACAACAGAGCTTTAACGCTATTTCAGCGTAAAATATAGCTCCAGAACAATCCGCATAATGCAGTATTTCAGACTGCTTCAGCGTAAAAAGGTTGCTACATCGCTATTTTGGCGTAAGACCTATCTGCTTTTAATGCAGCGGGAACTTATACGAGGAACGCTTCGCATCCCTCGAATGAGTTGTACGAGGAACGCTTCGTATTCCTCGAAATGAACCTGTCAGACAGTACAATGAACCTGACTCCTGACAGAGAGTACTATACGACTATCAAGAGGACGGCTGTAATGATGATTCTACACAGAGCCCCAGACTGTCGTTTAGTGACAAAGCCTTGATTTAAGTCATCGTTTACGCATTCAAGGAATACGCTGCCTAGTTTTACATAGGCAAGCATGAGCTTTTACGCTCAGGATGAGATAAAGCTGACCGCCACGTCAAAAGTTGCTCTTCGTACAGAACCCGAGGCACGTCTCTGCAATTAATACGCGAGATGGGGGCAGATCTCTGCATTTAATGCACGAGATTTTATTCTATTTCCAATGACTGGGTGAGCTATAATTAGGGCTAATACGTCCACATCACCATTCCTGCACATTACGCCATCAGGCTATTTTCAACTATAGGAGTATGCCGTATGCTATCTCCTCGAAATACGCCGACCTGGCTACTTTCAGCTATAGGAGTACGCCGTATGCTATCTCCTTGAAATACGCCAACTCAGACTATATTTGCAAAGGTATGTGAACAGGCTATCTGGTCCAGAATACGCTCAAGATTCCAGTCAACATCAGGCTTTTACGCCTACTTGGCTTCTATGCCAACAAGTCAGCTATTGGGCTTCTATGCCTATTGGGCTTCTACGCCTACTTGGCTTTTACGCCATCAGAACAGCTATTTGGTTTTTACGCCAACGAGACAGTTATTTGGCTTCTACGCCAATCATCTCTACGCGAGGGGCAGTTACCTACGTGGCTTGCATGCCGTGATCTTCACAGCAGTTATACGCATTATCTCTTAATGGGACACGCATTATACGCTTATTCAGAAGATCATTTATACGTGGGTGGCAGTTATGATAACTGTCGCGTAAAAGGTGCGGTTCTCTCAGCTGTTCAGTTCTACGCCTATAAATAGAGACCTCTATTGACAGAGGTCAGGGGAGAGGACTTTGAGGTGGAGAACTAAAAGGTCGAAGACTTTGAGGTGGAGAACTTAAAGTCGAGAATTTTGAGAGAGAAGATCCTAGAGCACAGACAGAGAGTAGTGATTGACGACTTTGGCATTGAGCATCCAATCCCTCCTGTGATTTTTGAAGCTTCTCCTTCTTCTACAGCACTTCTTCGTCATCGTGTGGTCCAAGGGACAAAGTGATCGACTGCAGATCAGACTCCTATAGCAATATTTACCCAGATTTAAATTTTGTAATTAACATCCTCGTATAGGATTAATAGTACTTCTTGTTTGTAAACCTAAGAAGGGGTCTTGTATAAACCTATTTTTATTTCTTTCGTTTATTATCAAACACAAGATGACGACTCTGCTGGGGACTACTTTATCTTCTGATGAGAAGGTTATTGCTCAACACGATGTTGTATCTGTCGGAGCAACGAAGAAGACTCTGGTCGTCCAGTTCGACCAATCTGCTTATGAAGATATGCTCCGCGCAGGGGGTAGCTCTCATTCCCTCTCTGTTCAGGACAGCAGGAAGCTGCGTAAGGTGTGGATGCCCCGGACATCCTCTACCCTTCCTGAAGGCTCTCTCTCTCTCCGATCAACAAGGTTGTGGCATCCCAACCTATACGCTTCGCGCGTAAAACTTTATCTCCCATTGCTGACGTGGCAGACACAACTTCTTGCGATGCCTTAGCGCCAATCCAGAAGTCTACTTTGCGCCCCGCGCATAAAACTTCATCTCCCGTCGCTGACGTGGCAGACACAACTTCTGGCAATGCCTTAGCGCCAATCCAGAAGTCTACTTCGCGTCCCGCGCGTAAAACTTCGTCTCCCGTTGCTGACGTGGCAGACACAACTTCTGGCAATGCCTTAGCGCCAATCCAGAAGTATACTTCACGCCTTGTGCGTAAAAACTCGTCTCCCGTCGCTGATGGGGCAGACGTAAATTCTGGCAAGGCATTAGCGCCAAGTCAGAAATTTCATACGCGTTCTGCGCGTAAAAATACCTCTCTCGCTCATAAAGAGGCAGAGGTTCCATGCAATCTACGCAAGGGAAAACAAGTGGAGGATTTCTTGACCTCTCGGCTTTTACGCCATCAAGATAAGAAGATGCTGCTCTTTAGATTACGCGGAAAGCTGATGGCCGTTTGAAGACTTCCTCAGCTTTACGCCAACCTGCGCAAAACTCCAAATTATGCCAGGACCAGCCCCTCGGCGTAAAGAAGGCCCAATTTGTCGATAGATACGCTCCTCATGGATCATGTGCTGCTCACATGGCTGAACTGCTATATTCATATGGCAGGGAGAAACTTATGATTCCCAATATCCGCATTCCGACTAATGTAAAAAGGCAGAATAAGCCTTCTTCTTCTTGTAATCTCCCTAATTTGCGTGATTTCCTAATCCAGAAACGCAAAGTCAAAGGTCAAAATCATGACCTAATGCCCTTAACTACTAAACAAGGGGAGATCATGTGGGGAGTAGCGCCAACGGCTAATGTCGTCACGACATATGGACCATATGAAGATACTGTCTTTATTGTCCCATCTACTCGAGACGATCAGCATCAAATAGTCTTCGGTCAAATGCGGAGCAGACCGACTGTACAAGAAGATTCTCAAGAGTCTGATGCTGGGAGAATGCAAGTCCACCGATATAGCCCCCAAGCATTAAAGATTATGCAAAATATGGGTTACGATTTGAAGTTGAAACCAGGACTCAATTTTGGAAAAGGCAAACGAATGCCATTGCATGGTGATCCCTACTGTCAACGAACTCGTTTCGGGTTAGGTTATGTCGCATCTCATGTCAACTCCAAACCCCAAGAAGCAGGTCCTTCTCAATCAACTTCTGTGGACAATGACATATCTGGGGGTAGTCTCCCTCAACAAAATATAGCAGCATCCAAAGCTGGGGGTAGAATTCTCTCTGAGTCCGAAGATGATGCAACTATGACCATCTTCCCTGAAGACCGTACGACTCAGGTATCTACAGTCCGAAGGCCAAAGGGGACTTTCTCTTTCAATAATGATGATATCATTAAAATCTTCAATATACTGATGAAGGAAAACAAGCTTCGGCTACCCAACATCAGATATCCTGAAAGGGCTGGCAATGTCGATAATCCAGAATATTGTCTCTTTCATCGGTACGTTCATCACCCCACAAGGGCATGTTATGTACTAAAAAAGAGAATCCAGGAGTTTATCGACGCCAAAGTCATCACTTTGCATTTATAAATAAGAAGAGGGTTGCTGCAAATTGATATCGCTCCAATATGATAGTTTGCTCCCTCAAGAAATGCCGAAGGATGAGTCCCTAAACTCCCCAGTTAAGTTTGCCATGTCCATATTACCTCTGAGCAAATATTCTTTTGACTTCCTACTGTCATTGATGGTGTCAGTCGTTTCAACTTGTCATCCATACTTAATTTTAAGTATGTCCATGATGATAAGTCCACTAAAATTCTTTCGCAGAATTCTAACCAGGTTATATTCTGCCTCTGAGCAGATATATACCACCATCCCCAGTAGGGTCACAATTCAAGAGTTTGTCATGTCCATCTTACCTCTGAACAAACATTATTCCTAAGGAGAAGTACTATGCCTGAGTTAGACTTGTACTCCCCTTATCCCCAGCGGGACAACCCAGAGGTACAAATTAAACTCTGGGATCTTCATCCCCAACAAGTACTTATGTGCAATATTTTCTTCTCTCATTCCCCGTCCGTATCTAAGAATCCTGTGTACGCAATGGATGATGGATCCTCAAAATCTCCCCAGCGGAGCAATCCTTAGATTCACTTGCACACTCCCGCAGTGACTATTCAAACCAATCTTGGTAGACACTAACCATGCTCATATGGCCTCTGAGCTATTGTCCCATCAATTTCCCCAGTGGAGCAATCCTTTGGTCTGTCTTCATGTTCGGATAGACCATACTTAACGAATCACTCCTCAAATGAGTTTTTCGGACAAAAGCCATGTCCATATTACCTCTGAGCTGCTGTCATAATATTTTATTCTGAATGAGTTTGTCATGTTCATATTACCTCTGAACAAACCTTCCGAGTTTTGGCTATCGATTATCATGTCCATATTACCTCTGATATCGGTTGTCATCTCAACTTAGCACCCGCATTTAACTCTAAGTACGCCAGTGGTGTTAGGTCCACAAAAACTGCCATGTCCATATTACCTCTGGCAGAGCTTGTCTTAAACTTATTACTTGCACTCTTGTGTACAACAAGTAATAGGTCCACAATGGAAATAAAAAGTTCACGTCCATATTATCTCTGAACTACGTCTCTCCACTATCCCCACAGAGTCATATTTTACCTCTGTTAGGACTTTTCCTAAACTTATTATTTGCACTAACGTGCATATAAAAGTAATGGTTCCACAAAAATTTCCCCAACAGGATGTTTTTACCTATCACGTCCATATTACCTCTGATAGGGCTTATTTCGAACTTATTACTTGCACTCAACGTGCGCAACAAATAATATGTCCACCAAAAGATCCCCCAATGGGATGTCCTCAACAAACTCGGTATTATACTATGTCCATATTACCTCTGGTACGATATCCGAAGTCCATAAAAATAATCACAAAGAAATGAAGGGCTCCTATGTGGTTGAAAACAACGTTCCCAAAATGGCAAATTCCTGAAGAAGTACTATGCTTAATCTTCCTTGTCTAAACGGAGTATGGTGAAGATCTTATTCTGACAATACCATATACAAAGGTCCACAAAGTCAGATAAAGTCTCTTTATTATTTCCGTGAAGAGCAAATTACAAAAATAAGCAACAAGTACATCATTGAGGAGGAGCAGCCCAATCGGCCATCTTCTCATTTCTGGAGTCCAAAATGTTAGCGCGAGCCCGCTCCATTCGTGCCTCATCATCGCTCAGGAGAGATAGTTCAGACCGAGCATGTACAAAACTGGCGTGAATGACACTCACATGTTCCAGGTTCTGCTGAGCTGCTTCCATTCGGTCCTGCAGCACATCTATAGCTGCCGATGAAGCGCGAGCCCACTCCTTTGCCTTAGCGAGTTTAGCTTCTAATTTGTGGACCCTTCCTTCATTTCCCTCATGTTCAGCCTTGTACTTAGCCAGCTGGGGAACGACATACCCCAAGATGGCCTGCTCTTCATTCATCTCCTGCTGCTGAGCCTGGATGGATGTGTTCAGAGTTTCCATCTCCCCAGCAAGCCTTGCAGTTAAGGAGTTGTACTCGGCCTGAATCATATCATCGACGCTATCTTGGGACAATTACAAATAATTGTTAATAGGTTATTCCAAACCATTAACTATTTGCTCCAGAGCATCAGCTCGTTCAGCGTCATTGAAAAATCTAATCTGCACTATGAGGAGATTGGAAGACATTTTCAGAGCTTCAAAGCCTAGATTCTTCTCCAGCACCATCGATATCAGCGACTTCAAAGTGGCATAAAATATGCTAGTATATTGTTCAACTAGCATGGTAAAATGCGAATGGACGCTGGGAGTGGCCGCGATGTCAGCAAAACCCCTTTGTGGAAGGTGGGCAGAGGATGTTGCCATGGTCGTCGCCTCTACAGATGGCGCTACAAAAGAACTAACACCCGCAACGGTTGAAGTTGCTGGCATACTCAAAGGAGGCACAGCCACGATGATAGGCTCATCCCTCACTAATGATACTTGGGCTGCTGTTGGCAAGACAACACCCAAAAATATTGTGGATGAAGGATCGGTAGCTTCAAAGCCTACCTTTTCGATATCAAACGCCGCCATTTCATCGGCAGTGTCCTTAACAAAATCAGAAGTCATGTCAGCTCCAGCCTCCTCAATGATGTCTTCGTCTGAAAAGAAGACAAGAGAAAGTTAATATCAAATTGATGTTAATTTTCCTAAAAAGAGGCGTAAGGACAACATTTATCCATGGCTGATGGTATATATGTCGCGTCCGCAGCTTGTATAGCTAAATCATTTCTTAATGATGCTAAGAGAGATGTCATACATGGGGAAGAGGCTGCACCAACAGACGTTGGAAGATATTCTTCTCATTCTTCGCCAAGATCCACTCGAGGTTCATCGGGTGGAATCTTGCTGGAAATATTTATAGATGAAGAAGGGGCTGGACCCATTATTGGTCTGGATAAAGTTATCCTTAATTTGCTCGGCCTTGAAGGTGATCTCGTAGCACTACCCGAAGCAGTAGAAGCTACAACAGCAATCTCGGGCAATGAATCTCCGGCACTATCAGTCGGAACTGTGGAGGTTCCCTCTCTAAAAGTCGAAGGACCTTCGATCAAAGAATCACCCCCAATAGGGGAAACAACAGGCTCACTCCTAGGAACCTCATGGCTGGAAGTCCTTGGAGGACCACTGGCAGTCTTCTTTTTCTTGCAAGGGGAAGGCTCTTTCAGAGTAAGAGCCCTTCGCTTACTGGAGATAACGAGAGGCTCTGCAGGCGGAGCTATCACGCCTCTCGGTACTGTCAACAAAGACTCGTCTGGACCAACAGGGTCTTCACCTTCATCAGAGGAGACTGATGGAACCTCCTCTCTCCCAGTGGACTTATGAGAGGGCATCCTAAAACTTCCACGCATATCAAAATCGCGATGGAAGGTATTGATGGCCACATAAAATTACGCGTATGAATGAAGGATGCGCAATTCCATGGAGAGAGAAGTTGCGGGCACAGTAAAGGTTGCTCCAGTATAACCCATTATGAAGTACCGCCATCCTCTGGCTCCATCAATAAGTCCACCTCTGGACTTGAAGCTGGTGATAGCATTCTCCATATGCAATTGGTCATACCCAAACTGCCTAGCGAACCGACTGGGCAGATAGGGCTCCAAGAAGCAATGGTCCTCACTTCTGTATAGTAAGTGAGAAGGTCTAATGCAGACCAACCAGTAGAAATATTCGGGAGAAAGAATAGTCCTCCCGTGACCTGAATCCTGAAGTTTCGTCCCCTGTTGATTGATATGTACAGTGGGGACGATACAGAAGAGCTTCCAGCTATGAGCAAAATTTAATGCTCGCCGATAATCTACGACGGTTGTATCATTCCAAGAGGAATTCTTGTAATTCAACAAGAAATTATTTCTCGAACTACTGGAAGAGCCGGGAGACATCACCTTAGGGTTATGAAGAATTAACCATCCCATCAGATATAGGAATGGTAACTCTACCCTTGGAAAGCTTTCACGCCGTGTTTCGTCTGCAAGCAGCCCATCAGTAATGGCCCTCAGGCCAGCCTGTATCCGACATACCATGGCAGGGAGCAGACCCAGTCTTGCTCCAAATACCAAATGCACAGCAGGCCATAAGGTGTTATGATGGATGCGATCAACAGACACGATACCAGGAACCACCCATTGGCGCAACCATACAGAGAGGAAGCCAGCCAGTTGAGCTTTCCTTGATAGAGGCTTACGATAATGCCTCATATAACTGTAGGCTTTAGTGCCTGCAGGATAACCCTCGATCTCCTCATCGAGAACCTGATCTGAAACCCCAGCGTCTTCAATAAGGTCATCGACTGTTTGAGCATTAAGCATGCTCAGAAGATTCAAGGGCTTATCTCTGTTATCCACAACTTTGTCTGGCTTAGCATCTCTGACCTGTTGAAAGAATAGATAGGACGCCCATTTGTTGGTATGAGCCAAATCGGAGGGCTCATTATAGAAGGTGGTGCAGGCAAGGTAATGGCTCATCAACTCCTGGTATACTGCTACCGCCCGAGGGTCCGTATCCCTCAGCTCCCTGTTTGTGGGAACATACTCTTCATAAGGAGTATCCCCCATTGGCAGTCTTGAAATCTCTGCCATCTCATGAAGGGCCAATCCCAACTCCCCTAGCGGAGTGGCGAAAGTCCCAGTGAGCGAGATATACCGCTCCATCAAAGCCAAAAATAGGTGGGAGTTAAGAGGCAGCCCAACACTGGTAGCACTCACAGCTGCGAACAGACCAATGCTCTCCAGCTCCGTCTGAAAATGCTTCAGGGCCCAGGTAGTTAAACGAGCCCATCGAAGATTCCCAGGGCTAAGCCACCCGCTGGTCCGAGGATTAACCTTGGGGTATACTCCTCCCTGCCCCATGAAGTCATTACAAAAAGTCGATATTTGAAATGGTTGGAGCAGTGCAGTGTCTTCACTCGGGACGCTACCCAAAAATAATCCCCTGAAAGGCATAACAGGACCTGAAGGACGGCTCACAAATGATCCTCGGTCTGACCCTTTCTGATAAAATATCTTCCCCGGCTGGCCGTGAAGATCAGGAGTCAGGGTCCATGACATCTTCCTAGGATGCGTGGCATGGAAGAATGCCGAGATAGGGTAATCTCTGAACATCTTTGACAGGTACATGACCATGCCATCAGCAGTAAATACCCAGTTTTCCTTCTTAGGCTTCGTTTGGGATTGTTTATCAATCATATCCCCGAATAGGAAAGCTGGTTTTATATATTTGTCCCCATCTATATACGTCAGGGCCTCCCCGCTGATCATACTCAACAGCATTCGTTCTCCTTGAGATGATATCAGAATTCCTCTTCCTTCAGGATACTGGGGTCCAGAAATATGGAATGTCACATGGGACAAATCCTCCAGATAATTGGAGTTCAGCATCCCAACAGCAGAACCCATTGCCTCAGCCAATGGAGAGATCTGCAAGTCCACTACAAAATGCAAGAAGAACAAGTCAGTTTCTACACTAGACATTACAGTCTTGCAGTTTATGCCAAAGATGATCAGTCTGTGCTTTTACGCCAAGACTGTAAAAATTTGAGCTATTACGCCAGAACCTATTTCCGAGGCGTAAAATTCAAGGTGGGCAGTAAACATAAACAGTCTGTGTTTTTACGCCATACTGCCAAAATTTTGAGGTTGTACGCCAGAATTTACATCCAGTGTGTAAAACTAAAAATTTTGTAGTGTACGCCAAATTTCGACAGTCTGTGTTTTGCGAAAAGATGGTTTTTACGTTGACACATTAGGAATGTGGGCGTAATGATAAAACATCTCTGTCCATCATCTTCCTCGAAGAGGCTCTCAGCACAGAAGACGACCTTGCGCGTTCACGTACAACGTGTACGAAGGGTTTTTCTCTTCTTAAAGTCTCTACCTGTGATGCCCGGTGCACAGCTCGTCAGTGGAGCGCTGCGTTCAGATTGGGGTTCGTTCATGGGAGTTGCTCGTGCTTGAGCAGAGGAGCGAGAAGAAGAGGCAACTTTCTTTTCCTTAGCGGTAGAAGTTGGTTTCGGTGCCATGGCTAAAAACTCAAGAGTTCTCGAAGAAGAGACGAAGAAGAGCTCTCAAAAGAAACGAAGGGTTTTTGCAAAAGACAGATGAAGGGTTTCTTCTCTCAAGGCCTTAGGATATTTATAGATTTCAGATAACTCTTCGAATCCCTAACCAAATTCGATATTTAATATTCGATTATGATTTGGGACTACATCAGCATATCATTAGAAGACGGACAGTCATACTGCATAAACATGAGATTTTACGCTCAGTTGCTATGGATCCAGAATTTACGTGCAGAGCAGATCTATGATTTTACGCTCAAGAGTTTTTACGCTCAAGAGACCACAAATCTACGATTTTACGCTCAAAGACTATAAGTCTATGGTTTTACGCCCGGATGCTTTTATGATCGGTAGCTTTTATGCTCGAGAGGCTACAAACCTACGACTTTACGTTCAGAAGCTACTATTCTATGATTTCACGCTCAGGTGCTATTTTACACTCAGTGGCTACAAATCTACGGTTTTACGCACAAAGGCTATAAGTCTATGGTTTTACGCCCGGATGCTTTTATGCTCAGTAGCTTTTACGCTCGAGAGGCTACAAACCTACGACTTTACGCTCAGAGGCTACAAATCTATGATTTCACGCTCGGAAGCTTTTTCACTCAAGAGGCTATAAATCTATGATTCTACGCTCGAAAATGCTCCTTCTTGGCTACAAAATATTACAAGTGCCCAAAATATACAGAGTTCAGCATCGAACATGACTCTTCTTCCTGGGTCGATTGGAAGTTCAGCTAAAGTCCAGTCAGAATCTTCTACAAAAGTTCAAGTATGGCCGGTTCAGTGGACATTTCTCGCCCTATTTTACGGGATTTTCGAAAAACCATTCTTGAAGATGATAGTCTGAACAAGAATCCTTTGTATCAAAGAAATGACGGTTCAGAAATTCTACGCTACTCCTCGCCCAAAATAGCATGACAGTTTGGTTCTTCAAAGACGACTTAATGCTAAGAAGCTTTCTACGCGTCTTTAGTTACGCGTAAAAGACGGGACGAGATCAGATATTCTTTTATCAGAGTCAGCGTAAAATTATTCAGATGTGCTGAAGCTGCACATATTCAGACCTCCTCACAGCAAATATGGCAAATCATCAGATGCGTAAAAGAAGACAATCTTATTAATCATGATTACATATGATGGAAATCCAGTTTACAAAGGGTTTTTCATCTTCATGATTACATATGATGGAAATCCTTTTTCTATAAAGGGTTTCTTATTTTTTTAAGATCACGCCGAGAATCTGTTACGCCGGGTTCTCATATTGGTGGAGATCTTTCGTCTTCTACAAGCAGTTAATCGGCTTTCGCGGCCGATTAACAAGAAAATGATTAATGGCGGGAGGATACAAAACTGGGCTTGTATAAATTATTTAAGCCCACCCTCTGTAATACCCCGTTCCGTTCTAGCGGACTGCCGACTCAAACGGCAAAAGTGCAACTGTCCCGACCCGCTTTGCCTCAAACGAGAAGCAAATGATATCCAGACTTGTCCCTACAAGATTGCAACTTAGGCTTTCAGAGGCTCGCTTGACGTATCGCTCTACCGAGGCGAATCATCGCTAAGGTGGGTGGCTATGGTGAAATTGTCTTTGCTTAGCCAGCACACATAAAATATCTAATGTTCATGCTAGTCGCTAGGTGAATCACCCCCTGCATGCTAATGAATCCAACGCACCTAGCTAAGGGAATAATCCCAACTTGATATTGCTTATGCTAGAACATGGAAATTGAAATACTGCTTATGTTCAGACCCTCGCATGCCAAGTCCCCTAACGATCTAACTCTTGGCTTACCTTCGGGTCCGAGCAAACGTGTTTGCCTATGTTCCTTAGAAACGCATGCTTGTCTGCTATGAATGTCTAACGTTATTGTATTGTGCATGCATTCTTGTTAGCCAGGAGACTATCAAATAGTTCTTCTGTGCATTTGAACCTGCAAGTATCCGGGACCGTTAGGTCACCCAAGGCATATCCCCGAACCAGGGGAATGCATCAAGCAAGAATGAATATTGAACGTGAATCACTTGAATGATAATCATGCCAAGTATGCATCTGAACGAGGATCGTGTCTTATACTGATCGAATCCCAGCACGTGGAGCAATATGCTCATTCAGAATAAGTTTTAGTTCCATGATTATCATGTTAAGCTATGGAATAAGGATAGACCCTGACCTGCATTATCGCAGACAACTTGTGCACAAGGTATGTTATGTTGAGTTCCGCGGATGGTCGCCGGGGCACTGGGACCGATCCGATCCGGACGGGACGTATGAGCAGTCGTATGTTATGGGGCAAGGTGCTATGCAGCGGGGCTCGCCACCTGCGGTACATATCATCTGTGTCTTGAGACTGTAAACCGTCCATAAATGGCTATGCTAGCGACTTATGACATATAGATAAGTCATCCTCGCTTAGCGGCTATCCGTGTGCGAGTTATTGCATTGCATCACTGAACACCTGAACGATTATGTTATAACGACTCTCGTGTTTGCATTTGCATATGCTATGCCCCTGAATGTTTATACTTGCCCGTGCTTGAATTTATAATATTTGCCTTGGACAGGGAAGGCCAATGGGTAAGTTGGTAAGTCTCGCCGTGTTTCCTCTTATGTCGCACGGCGCACTGCCACACGAGTTAGGCTATTCAAATCTTGCATGAAACTGATCCTAAGGCAACTAGAAAGACAACTTAATAGTTGGTGCACGGAACCTGTATTACGTGTTTGGATTTGTCGAGCGGGTGAGTAGCTTCCCTACCAGTGCATTCAATGTACTGATAATCCACCAGTTTGTATGCAGGTTGTAATCCGCCTGATTTTCAAAGAATTTTAAATTTAGATTTTTCTGGATTTTTCTGGAAATTTTCAGGATTTTTCTGTAATTAAACTCAGGTGTTTTAATTATTAAAGGATTTTTAAATGATATTAAATAATAGTAAAATATTATGAAAATAATATTTTATGGTGTAAAATAGAAAACCAGACATAGGGTAATTTTCCGGAAATTTATTGGACCCCGAAAGCATTTTAAAAGACCTAAAAACTATTTTTATAATTAAATCAAAATAAACCAAGAAATTAACCCGGTTTATTTGAAATAAACCATATTGAACCAACTCAACCCACAGTTGAACCGGACCCGGTCTAGTTGAACCGGGCCCAAGCCTTAGCGGGTCGGATCCGGGTTCAACCCGACCCACTAGACCCGAACCCGACCCGGCCCGCATCTCTTCTCCTTCCCTAACTGTTCCGCCGCGTAACTGCCGGTGACCCTTAGGGTTCCGGCCGCTCGGCCTCCCTGCAACCTCCGCGACCGCTCTGGTTCCCCTCCCACACCGGCCGCCTCACCCTCTCCCTCTTTCCCTCTATTTAACCCGCTGCCCTCGCCGCTTTTTCCCTCCGGCCAGTCATCTTCTCCGGCGACCCGAAGCTGCCCTCGCCTACAGCAACACAGCCGTCCCCTCCGCCGGCGACGCCACCTCGAGTCGAGCCGCTCCGCCTGAGAGACACCCCGCAGAGCTATCCTCCTCCCGGAGCCTCTGCTCCCAGCACCCTCCTCTCGAACCGCCTCGATTCCCCGCCCGCGAAGTCGCCGTGCCACCTCTCCGACGAGTCAGCACCGCCTCCTCCGGCACTCGCCGCCTCGGCGCCCCAGCCCCTCCGGCTCGTCTCCGGCTCACCTGAGCTCCGGCCAACTGCACAGAAGCCCTGAACTAAAACCCTAAGTCCCTGGCATGTCGGACACGGCCGGACACAGGGTTCTCAGACCGGACACAGCCCTAACTCGAGATACGAGGACACGAAGATCTCGGTTTTTCAGCCCAGTTCAGGTATCCATAACTTTTTGCTCGTAGCTCGGATTTTGATTCCGTGAATTGCATCGCGTAGCCTGCATGACCCCCTCGGTGCCCGTGCAAACCGCTCGGGGCATCGCGTCCTGTGGTGATCGCGAACCGCGATCCAAAAACAGGAAAACCAACGACCCAATTTACCCCGGAACTGAGTACGCCCCGCCAAACGGGACAACTTGGTCGCGTGCGGTCTTTACCGATACGTGCGCATCGTTGATACGGACGTGCAGGATTTCGCAGAAGCTGATTCGGATGTGCGTGCACACCGGAATCAGTGCGTATCCGCGGACAACGCCCCGTATCCGACTTTTCTGTATCTCGCTGTAACTTAGTGTACACACGTCGGATCGAGACAAAACTTGCGCCATCGGACTCGTAGCAATACACTGGTCCTGTGAGCCAAGTTTGGTTCGATTCTGAGAACGTTGACAAAATTGTGTGTCGTGGGCCCCACAGGCTCTACCCGACGGGCGATTTTGAGAACGGCTCATCGGAATCCAATTCTGGAAGTTCCGTTGGGTTCGTATCATCGTTCCTGACCTGTTGACACTAAGTTGGAATATTTTTGAGACCTTTGACCCTGACGCATTTTTTGGTGCAAAGCGGCCCACATTTGGACCCCGCCTTGACCCGAAAATGACGTTTTTGTCCTTGTCTCCAAATTGGACTCAAGGACAGGCATTTCTAGCTGATTAATATTTTCTGGATCTGATGGTGATGTCTATTTCAGCAACCGGAGTACTGCCTGGAAATCCAGCTATTGCCAGAGCTACAATTGGAGACAAAATCCAGGCAAGTATACCTTGCCAAATCCTGCAGTTTTGTTGCTTATCTCCTGGATTATTTTTCATTGTCTTGCAAGATACTTGTACAATGGTTGCATGTTTTTCAGTTGTTACTTTCCTGTCATATATAGTTCTTGATGTGCTCTGATTTATTCCTGCTGTTCTAGTCACATTTTCTCGGTTTGCGTGCATGTACATTATTTGCTCTTTCCTTGGATCACTACTTGTTCCATAGACATATTGTGATGGTTTATATGTACTCTATATTCCTGGAGTTGACTTGACTGATTCTTAGTTCCTAGATGATTGTTATTGGGCATTGACTACACTTGAGCAATCTCGATTGTGAGTACCCATTGTACTGCAAAAGAGAATTGTTCATTTGACTACCTCCTTCGTGAGCTCCCGTTGGGCTACGAAAGAGCCATACTATAGACTGTGAGTCCCCGTTGGACTGCTTTCTATAGGATCGTGATCTCCCATTGAGATGCGGTTACCCCGATTGCTTGTAGTCATGTTTGATAGCATCACTGGCATGCCACTGTCTTAGATGTAGTGATTTCTCGTGTCTTATTTGCTCGTGTTTACTTTCTTCTATATCTTGCATGTCATCTACTGTATTTTGGCTCGTATTCTTTTGTATCTTGCTATGTCCCCTGAGGACCTGGTTTTGTTCTCTAGATTTAGCAGACGAGGAGTACCGCAGCTTACGGACCGACACCAGACGAGAGTTTTGATTGCAGTTGATGGCCCTGCTTCTTAGTTACTTTCTAGCATGTTTTAGTTATATCTTTCTTGTCTTTATTTTTTTGTTATCGGTAGTGGATTTGTCTCCACTCGACTTAGTATTATTTCTTGCTGAATATTCGACAGTATCTTATTTTCAGCATTTATTCTAGTTGGCTATTTTTCATGTTATTTTGTGGATGAGATTAGTAAATCCTGAACATTGTAATACAGCTTAAGTATGCCCCGATGGATCCATTAAATTGGGTTTGTCCATCGGTACGTGCTGCTGGCCATTATCACATGTTCAGTCCCTCAATATTTTGGGACTGGGGCGTGACATAGTTTTTGTGGTGGCCCATGCAGGTCTCCGACTAAATTGTTCGGTTTCAACTTAGGGACCGAACAGGCCTGCAAATAAGAATATGATAAGTTTTAGGATCTCATCCACTTGCTTGAAACGTTCTTGATATCTATATCGGATTCGAATCAATTTTTTGAATTGCATCCTGCCTTGATTCCTGAGCGTCTCTCATTGTTTATTTTGGTTGCAGAGTTATGGATTCACGAGCAAACGACGAGGCTCCTGCAATATCACCACGAGATGTTATGGTAACCAACGAAGATGAAGCGACACCAGTTGATGAAGGACGATCAGCTCAACAAGCAAGCCATCATGCCACGAGAATCCAGCAAAATGACATTCCACCATCGACGTAATTGCCCGTAATTCCACCAGGGCAGACCATGGATGGGCAGCAGATGTTTCAAATGATCTATGCAATAGTGCAAGCTCAACAAGAGGCTTGGAGTCGCAGCTTAGTAACCGTACTAGAGCAGGCACGATGGCCAACAACGGGTTCTATCGCCGATTTTCGCCAGCTGAAGCCCCGTACCTTCTCAGGAAAAGAGGAGCCCACAGAAGTTCATGAGTGGCTCACCAACACACAACATCAATTGGAAGCAGCTGAGCTTCCAAGGGAACGTTGGATGACTGCCGTCAGAATACAGTTGACGGACAATGCTCATCACTGGTGGCTATCTGAAGAGACCCGGCTCGGACCAGACCGAGTCACTTGGGAAGAATTCTCTAGACTCTTTCTGGAGATGTACATTCCAGCCATTGCTCGATCAGAACTTCGGGACAAGTTCAATCGCCTCACTCAGGACAATTTGACAGTGGAAGAGTACAACGCAGAGTTCATTCGTCTGAGTCGTTTTGCCCCTACTTTGATTCAGACAGAAGAAGAAAAGGCTGAGAAGTTCTTCGACGGACTAAACATTGAGCTACAGAAACTGATTGGATCCGTTGCGCCTACATCTTATCCGGACGTCCTTGCTGCAACACGACGCATGGAGCGCGTCATCAGGAGAGAGACCAGTTTGAAGAGGTTCTCCATATCAGCACCAGCCGGAGCACCACAGGAAGAAGCTGCAAAGAGACTTCACAGTCACCAGCCACCAGAAGCATATCCACAGGCAATACGTGTCTGTCCATATTATCACAGACGAGGCCATATTGAGGACCAGTACAGACGCAAAAAGAGGTTATGTTTAGCTTGCGGGTCCAGTCAGCATTTATTAAGGGAATGCCCAGAGCATCGAGAAAGAGCACCAAAAGTTAACCAACAAGTGTTACCAGTACCGAGGCCAATCTATCCAGCGTTGGGAGCACCACAAACGGAAGTTCAAGAAGTCCTACCACCATCTCCAGGAGGGTATCAGCCGAGGCCACCTTTGATACCCCAGGCACTGCTCTTCCAGCAGGCTCAGCAGCAGCAGAGGAATCGACGGCAAGGACGCAGATAAGCCCTGACGATGACCTTGGAGAACGTGCAGACTTATGGAGTAGCTATTGCGCGTAAGTTCTTGTAGTTTTCTGTTTCTAGAACGTGCCTATTGGTTCGTGACCCTAGCCTTACCCTGATAATCTTAACTTGTTAATAATGGATAACCTAGTGATCACCTAGTAATTTTGTTATTAATTAATATGCTTTAAAAGAATAACCTGTTTTTCTAAAAACTGTAATTTTCTAAATTTCCCACATTTGGAAAATTGCATAACTTTTAATGCTTAGGAAAATAATTTTCCTAGGTATTACTCTCCACCTTGAAATTCTTTAATTTTGATGTGCTTCGAACAAATGGTTGTAACCGTGTCATCTCTGTTGACCGGTTATTCTTTGATTGCGAGGACGCAATCCTCTTAAGGGGGGTAGATTGTAATCCGCCTGATTTTCAAAGAATTTTAAATTTGGATTTTTCTGGATTTTTCTGGAAATTTTCAGGATTTTTCTGTAATTAAACTCAAGTGTTTTAATTATTAAAGGATTTTTAAATGATATTAAATAAAAGTAAAATATTATGAAAATAATATTTTATGGTGTAAAATAGAAAACCAGACATAGGATAATTTTTCGGAAATTTATTGGACCCCGAAAGCATTTTAAAAGACCTAAAAACTATTTTATAATTAAATCAAAATAAACCAAGAAATTAACCCGGTTTATTTAAAATAAACCATATTGAACCAACTCAACCCACAGTTGAACCGGACCCGGTCTTGTTGAACCGGGCCCAAGCCTTAGCGGGTCGGATCCGGGTTCAACCCGACCCACTATACCCGAACCCGACCCGGCCCGGATCTCTTCTCCTTCCCTAACTGTTCCGCCGCGTAACCGCCGGCGACCCTTAGGGTTTCGGCCGCTCGGCCTCCCTGCAACCTCCGCGACCGCTCCGGTTCCCCTCCCACACCGGCCGCCTCACCCTCTCCCTCTTTCCCTCTATTTAACCCGCTGCCCTCGTCGCTTTTTCCCTCCGGCCAGTCATCTTCTCCGGCGACCCGAAGCTGCCCTCGCCTCCAGCAACACAGCCGTCCCCTCCGCCGACGACGCCACCCCGAGTCGAGCCGCTCTGCCTGAGAGACACCCCGCAGAGCTATCCTCCTCCCGGAGCCTCTGCTCCCAGCACCCTCCTCTCGAACTGCCTCGATTCCCCGCCCGCGAAGCCGCCGTGCCACCTCTCCGACGAGTCAGCACCGCCTCCTCCGGCCCTCGCCGCCTCGGCGCCCCAGCCCCTCCGGCTCGTCTCCGGCTCACCTGAGCTCCGGCCAACTGCACAGAAGCCCTGAACTAAAACCCTAAGTCCCTGGCATGTCGGACACGGCCGGACACAGGGTTCTCAGACCGGACACAGCCCTAACTCGAGATACGAGGACACGAAGATCTCAGTTTTTCAGCCCAGTTCAGGTATCCATAACTTTTTGCTCGTAGCTCGGATTTCGATTCCGTGAATTGCATCGCGTAGCCTGCATGACCCCCTCGGTGCCCGTGCAAACCGCTCGGGGCATCGCGTCCTGTGGTGATCGCGAACCGCGATCCAAAAATAGGAAAACCAACGACCCGATTTACCCCGGAACTGAGTACGCCCCGCCAAACGGGATAACTTGGTCACGTGCGGTCTTTACCGATACGTGTGCGTCGTTGATACGGACGTGCGGGATTTCGCAGAAGCTGATTCGGATGTGCGTGCACACCGAAATCAGTGCGTATCCGCAGACAACGCCCCGTATCTGACTTTTCTGTATCTCGCTGTAACTTAGTGTACACACGTCGGATCGAGACAAAACTTGCGCCATCGGACTCGTAGCAATATGCTGGTCCTGTGAGCCAAGTTTGGTTTGATTCTGAGAACGTTGACAAAATTGTGTGTCGTGGGCCCCACAGGCTCCACCCGACGGGCGATTTTGAGAACGGCTCATCGGAATCCAATTCTGAAAGTTTCGTTGGGTTCGTATCATCGTTCCTGACCTGTTGACACTAGGTTAGACTATTTTTGAGACCTTTGACCCTGACGCATTTTTCGGTGCAAAGCGGCCTACATTTGGACCCCGCCTTGACCCGAAAATGACGTTTTTGCCCTTGTCTCCAAATTGGACTCAAGGACAGGCATTTCTAGCTGATTAATATTTTCTAGATCTGATGGTGATGTCTGTTTCAGCAACCGGAGTACTGCCTGGAAATCCAGCTATTGCCAGAGCTACAATTGGAGACAAAATCCAGGCAAGTATACCTTGCCAAATCCTGCAGTTTTGTTGCTTATCTCCTGGATTATTTTTCATTATCTTGCAAGATACTTGTACAATGGTTGCATGTTTTTCAGTTGTTACTTTCCTGTCATATATAGTTCTTGATGTGCTCTGATTTATTCCTGCTGCTCTAGTCATATTTTCTCGGTTTGCGTGCATGTACATTATTTGCTCTTTCCTTGGATCACTACTTGTTCCATAGACATATTGTGATGGTTTATATGTACTCTACATTCCTGGAGTTGACTTGACTGATTCTTAGTTCCTAGATGATTGTTATTGGGCATTGACTACACTTGAGCAATCTCGATTGTGAGTACCCATTGTACTGCAAAAGAGAATTGTTCATTTGACTACCTCCTTCGTGAGCTCCCGTTGGGCTGCGAAAGAGCCATACTATAGACTGTGAGTCCCCGTTGGACTGCTTTCTATAGGATCGTGATCTCCCATTGAGATGCGGTTACCCCAATTGCTTGTAGTCATGTTTGATAGCATCACTGGCATGCCACTGTCTTAGATGTAGTGATTTCTCGTATCTTATTTGCTCGTGTTTACTTTCTTCTATATCTTGCATGTCATCTACTGTATTTTGGCTCGTATTCTTTTGTATCTTGCTATGTCCCCTGAGGACCTGGTTTTGTTCTCTAGATTTAGCAGACGAGGAGTACCGCAGCTTACGGACCGACACCAGACGAGAGTTTTGATTGCAGTTGATGGCCCTGCTTCTTAGTTACTTTCTAGCATGTTTTAGTTATATCTTTCTTGTCTTTATTTTCTTGTTATCGGTAGTGGATTTGTCTCCACCCGACTTAGTATTATTTTTTGCTGAATATTCGACAGTATCTTATTTTCAGCATTTATTCCAGTTGGCTATTTTTCATGTTGTTTTGTGGATGAGATTAGTAAACCCTGAACATTGTAATATAGCTTAAGTATGCCCCGATGGATCCATTAAATTGGATTTGTCCATCGGTGCGTGCTGCTGGCCATTATCACGTGTTCAGTCCCTCGATATTTTGGGACTAGGGCGTGACACAGGGTGCGGAAGAACCTCGTTCGGTGCAGATGCCCCCTTCGTGCGTGCTAAGGCCAGGAGATTACTCTGAAGCCTTAGGGCGCTGCGTCCGAAACATAAGCACGTATACAAGACATAATGTTGTGAACATCGCCTGAACATCGCCTGATCATCGCCTGTACAATCATTCCACAATAGTAGCCAATTGGCACGCTTTTACTGTTTCAGAGAGAGAGGCTTGAGCGACTTGTAATCTCGGCTATACGCCGCCTGTAACACTTGTTAATATCAATAAAGAGTTGCTTTACTTCAACTTGTGTTTCAATGCTTCCGCTATATTGTCGGCTCAGTGAACCTGTTACCGATCGCCTATGCATTCATGACTCCGCTGCACTCGGACAATCTGTGCGACTCTGTGGCTTAGAACTCTTACCGCCAGCCAATGAACCTCGGCCTTGCACGGGCGTGGTTCACGCTCGTGCGGCATCACGCCCAGATGGGTTTAAAGCGATCGTTCCGCGGGAGCGCTGGCGCGGTGATTCTCGCCTAGCGAAAACGGCCGATTTGCCTGCGGAAGATCGGGGCGTGACATGTTGGTATCAGAGCCTGGCTTCTACGCCTTTGGACTTCGATTCGAATATCTTTATTTCGAAAGCTCGTTCATGGGTTATGTGCACGCTCTCTCTCAATGCCTCGATGAGATGTTCCAACAATAAGTCTAAATACTTTCAAAATACGTTTTGATTGATATGATTGCTTGTATGCTGTTGTGCTGCGAGTGGCCTTTGTGCCAACCTGTGCGAACCCTCGAGAGTATCGCTAGTAGCTTGTCCGATTTTACTAACTTTAAGTTTGGTTGAATGCATCTATTCGAGGGACGCCTTGAACTAGTGCACCATCCAAGACTTAGGAAAGGGTGAAACTCGAGTACTAAGACTTCGCTATCACTGAGCTGGTTGACGTGTTCACGCTAGAAGTGCACTTCGAAAGTGCGCACGATCCAGACTAAGCGATATGCCGATCTCGATGCTTGTGCAAGTGAATATCCAAATGAAACAAGTACAACGACTTGTATAGGTTTGCCTCAGCCTTGTATCGTTAAATCAAAATTGATTGAAACGTACTGCTTGTCCTTAGTAAGTCTCGAGGATGAGACTTTTTCTAAGTTGGGTAGGATGTAACACCCCATTCCGTTCTAGCGGACTGCCGACTCAAACGGCAAAAGTACAACTGTCCCGACCCGCTTTGCCTCAAACGAGAAGCAAATGATATCCAGACTTGTCCCTACAGGATTGCAACTTAGGCTTTCAAAGGCTCGCTTGACGTATCGCTCTACCGAGGTGAATCATCGCTAAGGTGGGTGGCTACGGTGAACTTGTCTTTGCTTAGCCAGCACACATAAAATCTCTAATGTTCATGCTAGTCGCTAGGTGAATCACCCCCTGCATGCTAATGAATCCAACGCACCTAGATAAGGGAATAATCCCAACTTGATATTGCTTATGCTAGAACATGGAAATTGAAATACTGCTTATGTTCAGACCCTCGCATGCCAAGTCCCCTAACGATCTAACTCTCGGCTTACCTTCGGGCCCGAGAAAACGTGTTTGCCTATGTTTCTTAGAAACGCATGCTTGTCTGCTATGAATGTCTAACGTTATTGTATTGTGTATACATTCTTGTTAGCCAGGAGACTAGCAAATAGTTCTTCTGTGTATTTGAACCTGCAAGTATCCGGGACCGTTAGGTCACCCAAGGCATATCTCCGAACCAGGGGAATGCATCAAGCAAGAATGAATATTGAACGTGAATCACTTGAATGATAATCATGCCAAGTATGCATCTGAACGAGGATTGTGGCTTGTATTGATCGAATCCCAGCTCGTGGAGCAATATGCTCATTCAGAATAAGTTTTAGTTCCATGATTATCATGTCAAGCTATGGAATAAGGATAGACCCTGACCTGCATTGTCGCGGACAACTTATGCACAAGGTATGTTATGTTGAGTTCCGCGGATGGTCGCCGGGGCACTGGGACCGATCCGATCTGGACGGGACGTATGAGCAGTCGTATGTTATGGGGCAAGGTGCTATGCAGCGGGGCTCGCCACCTGCGGTGCATATCATCTGTGTCTTGAGACTGTGAACCGTCCATAAATGGCTATGCCAGCGACTTATGACATATAGATAAGTCATCCTCGCTTAGCGGCTATCCGTGTGCGAGTCATTGCATTGCATCACTGAACACCTGAACGATTATGTTATAACGACTCTCATGTTTGCATTTGCATATGCTATGCCCCTGAATGTTTATACTTGCCCGTGCTTGAATTTATAATGTTTGCCTTGGACAGGGAAGGCCAATGGGCAAGTTGGTAAGTCTCGCCGTGTTTCCTCTCATGTCGCACGACGGACTGCCACACGAGTTAGGCTATTCAAATCTTGCATAAAACTGATCCTAAGGCAACTAGAAAGACAACTTAATAGTTGGTGCACGGAACCTGTATTACGTGTTTGGATTTGTTGAGCGGGCGAGTAGCTTCCCCACCAGTGCATTCAATGTACTGATAATCCACCAGTTTGTATGCAGGGTGCGGAAGAACCTCGTTCGGTGCAGATGCCCCCTTCGTGCGTGCTAAGGCCAGGAGATTACTCTGAAGCCTTGGGGCGCTGCGTCCGGAACAGAAGCATGTATACAAGACATAATGTTGTGAACATCGCCTGAACATCGTCTGATCATCGCCTGTACAATCATTCTACAATTGTAGCCAATTGGCACGCTTTTACTGTTTCAGAGAGAGAGGCTTGAGCGACTTGTAATCTCGGCTATACGCCGCCTGTAACACTTATTAATATCAATAAAGAGTTGCTTTACTTCAACTTGTGTTTCAATGCTTCCGCTATATTGTCGACTCAGTGAACCTGTTATCGATCGCCTATGCGTTCATGACTCCGCTGCACTTGGACAATCTGTGCGACTCTGTGGCTTAGAACTCTTACCACCAGCCAATGAACCTCGGCCTTGCACGGGCGTGGTTCACGCTCGTGCGGCATCACGCCCAGATGGGTTTAAAGCGATCGTTCCGCGGGAGCGCTGGCGCGGTGATTCTCGCCTAGCGGGAACGGCCGATTTGCCTGCAGGAGATCGGGACGTGACACCCTCCATACGCCATGACAGATTAAGTTGGGATTCAGACCCAGCTCAATACTGGAAGACAGGGCTTAATTGCCTACCCTCGTCCAGCTTCATGATGGAAAAAAATACAGCTTGCAAGCTGTGTGGTCGAATAAGACCCTTCCTCTCTCCTGGACGAATCGCCATATAAAATTGCTGATCATCCCGAGCAAAGGAAGCTATGATATTCTTCCATGATCCATCGTTGCAGAGGATATTTGCTCGAAGATGCCTCTTTTTACGGCTCCTTATGAACGGGAAGAATATGATCTTCTTCTTCTTCCTCAAGTTAGCATGGTAGAACTCGACAACCATCTCTGTGTGGTGAAGGAAATGTGGGAAGAACAGGTTAACTCAGCCGTCCTTATATAGGCAGAGGAGATCACATCAAATCCCAACAAATTCCTAAAATATTTGCCGAAAAATCAGCCTCGTGGAACGAGTCAAACTTGACCGTTTCATGCTTCATTTAAAGTTTTTCAAATTACGAGGAATTTAAAAAATTTGAAGGGGGTCTTGTAGAAGCATGAAAAATACGCTGCAAGATTATACGCAAATTGCATGAAGCACGCGTAAAGCAGAATTTCAGTGCTGTGCAGCGTAAAGCATGACTTCAGAGCCGTTGGCATACAACAGAGCTTTAACGTTATTTTAGCGTAAAATATATCTCCAGAACAACCCGCGTAATGCAGTATTTCAGACTGCTTCAGCGTAAAAAGGTTGCTACATCGCCATTTTGGCGTAAGACCTATCTGCTTTTAATGCAGTAGGAAGTTATACGAGGAACGCTTCGCATCCCTCGAATGAGTTGTACGAGGAATGCTTCGTATTCCTCGAAATGAACCTGTCAGACAGTACAATAAACCTGACTCCTGACAGAGAGTACTACACGACTATCAAGAGGACGACTGTAATGATGATTCTATACAGAGCCCCAGACTGTCGTTTAGTGACAAAGCCTTGATTTAAGTCATCGTTTACACATTCAAGGAATACGCTGCCTAGTTTTACATAGGCAAGCATGAGCTTTTACGCTCAGGATGAGATAAAGCTGACCGCCACGTCAAAAGCTGCTCTTCGTACAGAACCCGAGGCACGTCTCTGCAATTAATACGCGAGATGGGGGCAGATCTCTGCATTTAATGCACGAGATTTTATTCTATTTCCAATGACTGGGTGAGCTATAATTAGGGCTAATACGTCCACATCACCATCCCTGCACATTACGCCATCATGCTATTTTCAACTATAGGAGTACGCCGTATGCTATCTCCTCGAAATACGCCGACCTGGCTACTTTCAGCTATAGGAGTACGCCGTATGCTATCTCCTTGACGCCAACTTAGACTATATTTGCAAAGGTATGTGAACAGGCTATCTAGTCCAGGATACTCTCAAGATTCCAGTCAATATTAGGCTTCTACGCCTATTTGGCTTCTATGCCAACAAGTCAGCTATTGGGCTTCTATGCCTATTGGGCTTCTACGCCTACTTGGCTTTTACGCCATCAGAACAACTATTTGGTTTTTACGCCAACGAGACAGTTATTTGGCTTCTACGCTAATCATCTCTACGCGAGGGGCAGTTACCTACGTGGCTTGTATGCCGTGATCTTCGCAGCAGTTACACGCATTATCTCTTAATGGGACACGCGTCACACGCTTATTCAGAAGATCATTTATACGTGGGTGGCAGTTATGATAACCATCGCGTAAAAGGTGCGGTTCTCTCAGCTGTTCAGTTCTACGCCTATAAATAGAGACCTCTATTGACAGAGGTCAGGGGAGAGGACTTTGAGGTGGAGAACTAAAAGGTCGAAGACTTTGAGGTGGAGAACTTAAAGTCGAGAATTTTGAGAGAGAAGATCCTAGAGCACAGACAGAGAGTAGTGATTGACGACTTTGGCATTGAGCATCCAATCCCTCCTGTGATTTTTGAAGCTTCTCCTTCTTCTACAACACTTCTTTGTCATCGTGTGGTCCAAGGGACAAAGTGATCGACTGCAGATCAGACTCCTATAGCAATATTTACCCAGATTTAAATTTTGTACTTAACATCCTCGTATAGGATTAATAGTACTTCTTGTTTGTAAACCTAAGAAGAGATTTTGTATAAACCTATTTTTATTTCTTTCGTTTATTATCAAACAGTGGGGTATTAAGTATGGATGTTAGCAATAGTAGGGGATTTTGGATAGGTTGCACTACAATAGGCTCGGGCTCATGGCAATTCAAGGTATAATGCCTAAGAGCAATCAAGTATTAGTGTGTATACTTGAGTTATTTGTGCACAAAAATGGGGGCAGTGCAGCACAAGTAGGAAGGTGGACTACACTACTGCTATGCTGTGTTATGCAGTTTGGGAAGGTTTGTAGGTGTGCACAACAACTATATGAGCAAGCTCAGTATCTGCAGTGTGCACATACAGTGAATATGTGTCTGTGTCTGTGCAACATATATGGGAGTAGGTGTGTTGTAGTCTGATCAGTTAGAGGAAGCTAGGTGTGAGGTCTGTATTAGTGTATCAGTGGTAGTTGGTATGAAGTATTAGAGTGTGTATCCTAGTAATGAGTGAGGGTATCACTGAATATAAATAAGGGTGCCATTGCGTGTATCAGTGAAGTAAGCAGGGGTGAGTTAGAGAGTGATAGGTAAGAGGTATCATGTGTAGGTCTTGGTTAGTGTAAGTGAGTTATGGAGGATATGTATGAATGAGGGGTAGATATTGGGAGTTGTATAGATTGATACATCATGCATAGTGTAAGTGTTGTCATCTCCTATTGCAGGTTGATGCAAGTGTGTTGTTGTTAAGAAATGTTCAGTCTGGTAAGGAAGTTCGAGTGGTCCTCAGTGATATACACTCGAGGGAAAGAGGTTAATTTAGAATGATATGCAATGAGATATAGTTTCAGTCCATGCAGAGAACAAAAGGCTTGCAGTTCAATTAGACTGCTAGATTGGGGTCTGTAGGCTGTCAGTTAGCAACTTCTTGAGGGACAGAGACTGCAGTCCGGTGGCTCGACCAAGTGCACTGCAACTTGATAGCAAGTGCAAGGATGCACTGCATCAAGGTGCATATTGGGGTGTATTAGAAAATATCTAGGGATGTAGATGTATGAGTGTACAACCTATGCACAAGTGTGCACAGGTGAGGATTTGGGTTACAGTATATAAACGAGGGTTCAGATATCAGTTTGGAATCCCCAGTATGTCAAAGTATGGTAGCGATGTGTGGGAGAGTAACTAGATATGCATAGATGAGAGAGGAGTATCAGGATGTAGTGTTAAGTTAGTAGGTGAGGGTTAGTATTGGATAAGGATGTATCCAAGGGATACAATGGGTAGTGACATTAGGTATGAGTGTAAGGGGTAGGATACAAAGGGTTAACTTGATACTAAGGTACTGGTGAGGGTATTAGTAAGTAGGATAGTGATACCTAGTATCATGGTATCTCGTCATTAAGATACCAAGGTAATAGGTAGTTGTGGTATTGAGGTATCGAGTTATTGATCAAGTTATGTGTAATAGCTTAGTATTAGCTAAGATACAAAGTATTGAGTATAGTTCATGGTAAGGTATAGTAAGGTATTAGCTATAGAATTAAGCTAAGGTATTGGAATACTAAACTTTGTGTGTGTCCTAGTAACTAAAATATAGATCCTAAGGTATTGGAGTGTTAAGGTATTGAAATCGAACTAGGGTATTAGCAAGGTATAGGCATAGAGGCTAAGGTACTATAAGTTATTGATCTCTCTAAGTCTATATAATGTATTATGATATTCTAAATCTATATATAATATAAGATATCTAGTATATATATATATTTACCAATATGACCTAGTATTAGCTTAGTATGCCCTCAAAGACCTAGAGTGGACTTGGTATAACCTAGAATTGACCTAGAACCCTCAAAACCAAATAGTTGAGATTATTTTGATTCATTTTTACTTATTGACATTATAAATTCATAAAATAGGTTGTTTAGACTTGGACTTGGTATCAGATCCATAACACCAGCTTTGGACGACAGGCGAGTACATTCTCTAATAATTTCCATTATTTGATAATTTTTATATTTCAAGTACTTAGAAATGTTACATCTTATTCTTGACACTATGGTACACGAACTAGTATATAGCTTGGATCTTCAGTCATGAGATGTTATAATAATTATCGTATTGACATAGTACACGATATTGATATTAGACATTGTACATGGTATTATTATTGGAAAATAATCGTGTATCATAACGTGTAATGGTTGGATCCACTATACTAGTTGGGGCGAGAGAAATTGCTAGTAAGAGATGTGATCATATTCCTATTGTAAATTATAAAATATTGTTAGTGTTAATTATACACCTCACGTATGATTAGCCAGGCCATATAGCTATTGTACAAGTTTCTAAGCCGATCACATATCGAAACTAGTATTTCAAACACTTAGAATAGTTACAGTTCTTCATATTCAGTTCCATAGATCATATTGCCATGAATATGATATTTTAGTTCCTTTCTATTTTATTTCATATATGCACTGACTATACCCCATTGTCTACATTGCCTGTTTTCTTTACCATTTGCCATTGCATCTATTTATTATTTTCTCTCAGTATATAGCATCCTCTATTTTATTATTTTATAGTTCTTGTCAATTAATTGGAACTGCTATTGGGTTGTACTTTGCTCAAATCCTGACTGAATATATTTTTCAGATGGCAACTTAGAGGACTGGTGTCCGACATATTATGGACCACAGGGAGAGTAGCTGCAGCCTTGGACCTTGTAGATTAGGTGTGATTATCGGGAGTCTAGTCGAAATTACTAGTTATTTTAGTTAGTTTCTTTTAGCATATTTTGGGACCGGATTTATTTTTGGCCTATATTGAGACTTTGATGTTATTGTTTGAAGTTTAGATTATATTATTGTTTACAATTTGTGTTTGTTTATTCTTTCGATATCTTATCATACTTTAGTTCTGTGGTTGAGTATTTCGTATTATATTGTTATATCTGTATCTCCTTATGGAGTTGGATATTCGTGTGAGATTGAATAGATAGTACTGTGACCTAGAAAATATTCTACCGTCGATGCTGCGGCGTAGGCTGGACGTACCCGCGTACTCGTGCCCCTATATTGGGTGCGGGTCGTGACACGTCCGCTGGTGTTATGCGCCCCACCTCCCCCGCAGTTATGCGTACCTTACTTATTTGTTGACTGTAAACTAGAGCGCATGGGAGGATTTTCAAGCTTCTAAAGTTAGTGCTTGTAATGTAAACCCCCATTTCTGAAAACTGTATTAGTTATTATTTAAATTATTTATTAAGTATAATAATAAGAAAAAGAAAAGAAAAACAGAAATTTCTATTAGACCAAACCCACAACCCGTTAATCATCCCTGCGTAAAAAATAATTAGAGAAAACCCTGCAGAAACTCTTTCATGCGTAAAACCCAATCCGCCTAAATTCCTTTCTCTACGCACAAAACCACTTCCGCGCGTATAATAAAGCAGCAGTATACCCAGCGTAAACTCTTCAGTTTTCTGCGCGTAAAACCAAAATTATGCGTATAACTCTCCGCCGCTTTCTATTTCCTCTGACGCGTATAAGACTACCCAGCGTAAACTACTGCAGCAGTAGCAGTAATTAAACCACCGTCTATTTTACCCCGCGTAAACTTTTCCTTTCATCTCTGTGTATACTTCCTTTCCCGCGCGTAGTATCAGCAGCAGAAGCAAAACTCAACTTTGCTTTGCCTTAATCTTTTAACATGTGTAAGTTTCTCATTCCACCACTCTTTAGGAAATATCCTCAACCGCATACCTAAACCAATAAGAAGAAAACAACAGCAATAGTTTTCTTAACCATTAAGTAAATTCCACCGCCTCCTATTCCTATATATATAATTACAACTTCCAAACAATAACTCCTTCTTCTTATCACAACTTAACATTTCCTTTGGACGTACACTTTACAGGACTTTACTCGGCAAGTATACCTTGCCACTGTACATATATTTACGTTTCAAATTGTTACATGCATGTTTAATTCTGCCTATATAGATGTTTATTTTGTAGATTTTGGACCTAATTATGAGACCACCCTGTATTAAAGAGCATCATTAGGTTCATTAACCATGACACAGTGGTTTACACGAGTGTGTGTCTCATATAGATCACGGACAGCGTGACAGGGATGGCCTCCTGTACGCATGGTCGTGCGTTAGGAATAGCTGCTGATAGAAATTTTGTATGCTAGTAGACCTGACAGTTATTTAGGGTATTAGCATGTGGTGGAGGCAACATGCATAGATCATTGGGACGGGGAGGATGACTCATAAGTGTACGGGACACCCACTTTCCTATGTAGTTTTCATTCTTGTTTACAGTGCGCCCCTGGGTTGGGGCGCATATGTGGCATATACTAGCCAATTGTCACGATTGGTGAATTACGTCGGCATATGTCTAGCCTACACTTTCTCTTACACTCAAAGTTGTCCTCAAACTGCATTCACTTAGATATTTAGGCGACCCGATGGATGTTTATATTTCAGTACTTATCGGCATGCTTTTATGTATCTTGTTATATCCATCTGAGGACCTGGTCCCTTTCCAGATATGGACGAGCAGGAGTATCCTCAGGAGTATGGGCCTGGACCGGATGCTACTTACCAGGCTGAGGAGATCTTACCCTCAGAGTACCTGTGATTTTCTGCCACTGTTTAGAGATTTTGTTGCTTTTCCGTATAGTTATTTTGTAGTGGATTTGTTTCCACCTGACTACCAGACTCGATACTTACTTGGTTATCCAGTTATATTTTTAGCTCTTTATTCCTTCTGAGTAATTGTGCTGTAGATGAGATATAGATTGTTTGTGACTTGTTGTGATAGTATATTACTACTGATGGATTGCATATTCATTTACAGCGTACGTGTGTATATGGTTTCCATATATTGGAGTTCGTATACATACGGCTGGGCGTGTTACGTATTCCTAGTCCTACGTATTTTGGGACTGGGGCGTGACATATTTTTGGTGGTGGCCCATGCAGGTCAAGAATATATTGTCTTGGTTACGTAACTGTGCCAAACAAGCCTGCATATAGGAAAGATTGTAAGGATCTCATCCACACTTGACTAAAACCTCATTTCATCTTTCCAACTATCCTATGTTTTATTTTACACCACAGATCCTTTACTCTTGATTGGCATATACTTTATGCTGTAGGAGATTACCAATTTTTGCGCCATAGTTAGGTTTACTTTACGCTGCAGTTATAACAAACTATTTTTCCACGATTCCTTAGTCCTTCTGAATCTGCGTATGACATGACATAGGTGAATACCCAGCGTAAACCTGATGATCCCTGAACCCAGCGTAAATAGTTTGAACATGCATAAATATAAGGATGATGATAAGCGTATTTGTCACTATCTTAGTCATTAAGAAACCAATCTTCTGCATTTAATGCAGAGATATGCTCCGAGTCCTGTGCAGCAACAGCCTTTGACGTGGCGTTCGATTTTGTCAATATCACTAGACAACAAAACCCGGGTTTTTGTGCAAATCATCATCACAGCCGTCCTCTCGTTTATCGTGCGGTACTTTTGTCAGATGTCAGGTTTTCTGACAAATTCATCCAAGGAAAACGTAAGTTTCTTACGCTGCCAAGTATGCTATACTTTACGCAGAGAAATTTTACGAACACAGTAGTTACGCTCAGATTTATGCGCAGAACTTTTACGCATAATCTACGCAGATTTTACGCATAGACTTTTATGCGGATAAATCCTGAAGTTATGTTTGAAATCTTTACTTTACGCCAAACTTCCTTGGAGCCCTGCTCTACGCAGCTAGCTCTGAAGCTATGTTTTACGCGGATAACTCTCCAGCGTATTTCATACTTCTACATCCTATTTAATACTCATATCATGTTCGATTCCCATACTTGCCTAAACGATTGTGTACATTAAACTGCAGAAGGATGGATATGCAGAAAGAATGTACTATCACTGATGGTGACACAACTCCTGGAGTCAATGGTCAGACTCAAGGAGGGACTGCAACGAACTCTAGACTTTCAGGACCAGATGGACAGATTCCTAATTCAGCTCCATCTAACTTTCCCATTCCACCTAATGGGACCCTTCCAGTCTCATCAGCACCGCAGGACGGCAAGGCCCAACTGTTCCAATTCTTCCATATGATGATGCAGGAACAGAGGCAACAGGCAGCCGAGCAACGACAAAAATTTCTGGCAGCACTTGAAAGGATGGCTGCATAGGCTGCTGTACCAACTCAAACACTAGCTCCAGTACCTCAAGCTAGAGTTGGTTCAGTAAAGAACTTTGTACAAATGGGTCCAAGGACGTACAAAGGTACTGAGAGTCCAGAAGAAACTACCAACTGGATCACTCACACTCGGAAGTTATTAGAAGCATCACAGCTACCTACAGAGCTGTGGATGACAGGGGTGAGGACGCTTCTAGATGATAATGCCCATCACTGGTGGGAATCTATGGAGCGCCAGCTAGGTACATACCAGACATGGGAGCAATTCCTGGAATGCTTCGAAAGAAAGTACTTTCCGGACACTGTCAGAGATGCGTTATACGATCAGTTTCTCCACCTAGAGCAGGGAAACCGAACAGTAGACGAGTATGATGCTGAATTTAGTCGCCTTAGCCAGTTTCTTCTTCATCGTCCATCTGATATTGTATATTATTCTTTTGAGGCATTTAGCCACTGAGCACGTGTTTAGCTCATGTTTTGGAACTAGATATCCTACCTGCGAGCCTACATGTAAAGCATATTCTAGACTATAGCTAGAGCTGATCATGTAATATTGTACTCTCGCTAGTTCTTCATTTTGCAACTATCTTCATGATCATTTGTATATGTTTGGTTTGAGACGTCTTACTATTATATGGTTGGTGATCATATATCTTGTAACTTGTTGCTTGCTTGAGATTGAGACACCTATGATTTTTTGACCCAGGAATGACTGTTGGATTTAGAGTAAACCCCACTTGTCTAGACAGCCGTGACCGTATCTCAGGGTATAGTGTACTCTGGTATACATAGTTGGCTTTGTCTGCCCCCGCTCTCCACTATTCTGGTTCTAGGACGTGACAGTTATAAGGCCAAACAAAACAGGCCCTAAACATTTTTTAATTTACAAAACCAAATACCACAAGTAAATAATTTGTTTATGTTGGTTTTGTTTATCAAAATGACGTGTAACAAAATAGGGGTCATAGTATTCGGTTTATTCGGTTTTGACTTAACTGAAATAGTCAAACCGAATAAAACGAAATTCTAAAAATCCAAACCAAAATTGAATCGAATTTAGCCGTAATTGAAACAAATCGATATAAAAGGTTCAATTTAGGTTTAGTCAGTTTCGAATTGGGAGGGCGATCCTCCCGGTGAACTGACCGTACCCCAAACCGACACAGGTGTTCGGTTAGACTATTTTTATTCTTTAATGGACTGGGTCGAAAGTTAAAATTATGGTTAAATTATATTCAATAATATAATTTTTATGCATACGATTGTTTTATTTCAAAGTTGGGGCCAAAGTTTCACTAGTTATTAAATTATAAAAGTTGGACTTCAAAACACATACATAGAATTATTGTTTTCCAAATATATACTTTTTAATCATATAATATGCAAAAATTTGAGGATATTTGCATAATTGTATAAGTCTTATTCAATTTTTTGTGCAAGAGCGAAACAAAAATCCAAAATCGAAATTGAGTAAGAAAATTTTAGCATTTTCAAAACCGAATCCGAACAAATATTTTTTTTCCAAATCGAAACGAGTTTCATATTCATTTCAATTCTCTGTCCAAATTTGAATAATGCTCACCACTATAAAAAGATAGTATTATTTACACTAACCTCCTCTATATTTTATGTTTATTACACAGACTTTTCTTATTTTGAAAATAATTACACTAACCTCCACTATGATTTATGTTTATTACATGAACTTTTTATATGTTTTATGTTTTACTATTGATATTCACGTGCGATGCATGTAAAATAAAAATAATTTTTTATGTAATAATTAGATTAAAATTTAGCTTATATTAAGATAGTTTAAATATAATTTTAATAAAAAAATTATCAACATGTTTTTAGAATTTTGGATATATATTTAGATAATATCATTTAGTTGGTTTAAGTATATTAAAATAATTTAAATTATATATGAATTTAAATTAGATAGAATTTTAAACAAAATTATGTGAGGTTTACATGACATTTAAAAGAATTAAAAAAATTTATTAGGTTGATATTTACAAACGACTTGGATGTCTCACTTTTGAGCCATTTTCAAGTCGCATTATATAGTAGAAGATGTAAATGGTTATTACACTAACGACCCTTATAACATAAAGTATATGGAAGGTACGCGTAATTATTTTTAAAATAAAAAAGATTCGTGTAATAAACATAAACCATATGAGAGGTTAGTGAAAAAAAAAAAAAAAAACTCTATTTTGAAAACTAATTAGTTTCCAAAACTAAATCCAACATTGATTTGGGGGATTTATGTGCAATTAACAAAATGACATGATAGTATGTAAAAATATAAGGTTAATTCTAAAGGCACATCCAAAGTTACTCATGACGATGCATTACTTGGTACTAGTCTAGATTGAAGCAAATTTTACTCAGGACAGCCAAAAAATTACTTTGGATTGTCCACCCCCATTGGAAGGAGGAGTGCTGACCCCCTCCCTCCGTCGTACTTACCCCCTACCCCACCGTTGTTGCTGCTCGTGTCGTTGCTGGCGCACTCGTCGCCGCCTCGACGACGAAAGTGAGGATGACGCCGAGAGGGACAAAAAGAAGAAGACGAAGGGGACAAAGAAGTCAGTATCAGTGTCCGATGGAGGAGGAGGAGGAGGAGGAGGGGATGGTGATGGTGTTGGGGATGTGGATCCGGACGAGGCAGAGATGATGGGGATTGCGTGGTGCGGTGGCAGCAAGAGTCGGGGGAGCCGGAGGTGACAACGCCGAGCAGGAGGAAGTCCGGTCAGAAACACCTCACCAGGGCAAGGTGTTTCGCGGACGGGGTTGGCGGTGCATAGGGACGACGCGGTGCTCTGGAACGAGGGACGAGACTTCGTTGACGGGGAGTCATCGGCGGGAAGTCATCGTTGGCCGGAGTCGTCGTCATCGAGGATCCTAAAAAATTTTGGATAGTCACAAATAAAAATTTTTGATAACAAATTTGTAAAAAGAAAAAAAAATTTGGACTCTAATGAGCAACTTTATATGTGACTTTAAAAATAACAAAATATAATATATGTTCGGTACTAATATGCGAAACACCCTTATATGCGAAGAAACACCCTTAAAATGCCAAAATAAAAATATCCGCATTAGTTTCGCAAGGGGGAGAGCTCACCATCTTCATTCCCCAATCCGAAAACCCTAGCAAATCCACAGACCCTGAAAAAAAAAAAAATCTAATATCCACCAAAAATCCAACCGAAACCCTAGAAATAGTTCGGGAAACCATAAAAATCTAGCGAAAATGAGGATCATGATCAAGGGAGGGGTGTGGAAGAACACCGAGGACGAGATCCTGAAGGCGGCGGTGATGAAGTATGGTAAGAACCAGTGGGCCAGGATCTCCTCCCTCCTCGTCCGGAAGTCAGCCAAGCAGTGCAAGGCCCGGTGGTACGAGTGGCTAGATCCGTCCATCAAGAAGGTATATACATGAGCAATCATTCATATGCTAATTTCCTTCGGTTTCGTTTCGATTTGTTGTTTATGATGAAACGCTTGTTATTTCTAGCTGAGATTGCCATCGAAGCGTAAAAAAGTCGATTTTTAGCGGAATCTTTGTTGCGCAGACACAAAGTCGGGTTTTTAGCGGAATGTATGTGGCACGAACAAGAATACGACATAATATCAAATGGACTTGGTGACACGGACCAGTGTCATTTTTGGTGTGTTATAGTGCAAATTGTTGCAGAAGCATAATTAATTGTTGAAGTGGATTTTGTTAGCTACCCTTCTTTAGATGGAAAGTTTGGAATGTATGCATCTTTTTGACTATTCAAGACTTGATGGAATCAATTTACAACGGTCATTGGAATTTCATATTCCTTGGTCCTACAAGAGATTCTGATTTCTTGTGGAAAAGGTGAAGAAATCAATTTCGTATCCCATTACAATATGATCAAGAATGAGAGAGAGAAGCAATACACACTTTTGGTATTCTTCGTAGAAATAGTATTCTTGTTTATTTTGATGTCCTTGATACAAAAGAAGTTCAGGAATTACTAAATATGGGACCATAAAGGCAGGTTCCATAGTTAAAAAAGAAGTTTTGATTGAGCATACGAGACTAGGACACGACAAACCATTCTTGAGTGTCCATACTTCATAGATCAGAGATAGTTAGACCTCTAATCCCAGTCTAGTTTGTTGTAGAAGGCTAGAAGCATAAACAAAAATATTGTCCCTAGAAGTAAATGTTTTTGAAAATTCCATACTTCATAGATCAGAATTAGTTAGACCCCTAATTTCAGTTCAGTTTGTTGGAGAAGCATAAAAAATAATTTGTCCTAAAAGTAAAATATCTTGATTTTTTTTTTCTTTACTTGGATGTTAAATCGATATTATTGATTCAAATTACTTAGTCATCTTTTTTCAGTTGAATTTGTCGTAGAAGTATAAAAGATTTGTTTTAGCCGATGTTATCTAATTAAACGCTAGAAAATATTAGTCAAAAGAGCTGCTTAGAACTTTGTGTTAGCCTAAACGAATTTGGATTGAGTCGATACCAAAGGATATAGTTTTTGTTAATGTTACAAGTATGTGACCGAGCTGAATGGAAGAAAATGATTATAGACGAATGAAGGAAAATGATTCAAATAGACCACCACCAAATTTGGTGTAAAGGTTTTATTGTCAAAATTTGGATCCAAAACTTGAACATATTTGACCGATCGAAAGGTAAGGCTTATTTGCAACTAAATACCCTGAACCAGTGTTCCATTTCATGGATTCTGCGGGTGGGTACTCGGCTGAGTACTCAAAAGCGGCTCTAAGACTGCGAAAAATTTAAGAAAGGGGGCCGAGTAAGGGTTGGTTACATGACTCGTGTAAAACGATTATACATGAGATTAAGGATAATCGTTGATTAATTAGTTAATGGGATAGGTTAAACTACTCAGCTCACCAATATAACACGATTATGCGAGCGATTAATGATAAATTGCTGATTAATTAGTTACCAATATAGGGTACTTGGTCAGTTCCACATACACACCCATTAGCCCGACCCATTATTATATATCATTTCCTCTCAAACTTGCAATTTCTCTCTCTCTCTCTAGGATATTGGAGCTCAGTCACTCTCTTTGAGCTCCTCTCAACAACATATCTTGAAGCTCCTTTCAACATCTAATCTATAGACTATTGATTGTTTTAATTTGTTATTTGTTCCTTGAATGTATTCTATTACTATTCAATATTATTTGTACGTGATTTTTTCTAATATTGTGCGAGAAAATAGTGTATGTACCGTGTAATTTGATTAATCATTCTATGGTCCTGAACCGCACATGCAATGGAACCACGGAATATAACCTTGTCTTGAACTATCACGTTTTTGCAACTATATATCCTGAACCTTTTCTATTAACTACCAATATCCTGAACTATTGGAAATAGCAAATGTTAATGGCTGCAGCCCCCTGCGAATTTCCCAAGGTTCAAAATATCGGTATCGGAATCGGTATCGGATCATTCCTATGAGTATCGGGATCGGCAGTATCGGTAGTATCGGCGGTTTCGGATCGGAGTATCGGATTTTTTGGTATCGAAAAACAAATAACAATTAGTAAATTATTAACATTTTAGAGAATATATTTTATACATTATGCATAATTTAAAGTATTTCCAGTATTGTTTTTTTGTATTTTTGATATTGAATGAAATAGTAGTCATCCTTGTCGATTGATTTATATGCGATAGATAAATTTTCCTCTTTTATAAATTTTTACAACCTTACTATGCTTTTACACCCTTGCTAATTGGTTTTTTAATTCAATATTTTTGCCGAATTGACCGGAAAAGAGACCTCTAATGTCGGTATCGGTTAGTATCGGATATCGGTCGGTATCGGATCGGGACATGCCAAACTGTATCGGTATCGGTCGTATCGGATCGGTATCGGCCGATACTTTAAACTATGGAATTTCCATGGTCAGCACGATCCCCGTGAGGGAGGTGTACGTGCTGCGGGCGGTTGATGAGGGTGTGGGTAAGGTCCAGGGTTAGGATTAGAGTCCCCTCACCAACAACCTGCCGCATGTACACCTCCCTCCCGGGGATCGTGCAGACCATGCAAATTCCACCCCCCCCACCACACACACACACACACACACACACACACACACACACACACACCACCACCACCACGAAAAAAAAAAAAAATTTGAGAAATTATTCTTTTGAAACTGGCAAAGTAGCCATGTATATCTGTGAAGTCTTTGGTCTTTCTCCTCTCCCCCTAAGTATCTTTCAAAAGTTTTATCCTTCTAATTTGTGTTGCTTAAAGATAATATATTTTCACTAAAGAATCTTAAATTTATAGTTGATTAAGGCTGGGAAAAGAAAAAGAAAACTGCTAGAATTCGGAAGTTCTTTAAAGCATGTTTATGGAGAATATTTGAATTTCTTGATTGACATCTTTGTGTCCAGTTTTCTGGTATAAGTTTAATAGAGGTATAAAATGTTGCACTCTGTAGTTGTACTAGCAGGAATTTGTCATCTGGTTGGAAATCCTGCTGACTTGGTGAATCCTTGACCTGAATGTAGTTTCTTTAGGATTCCATATGCTTTATATTATTTGAGAATAATAAGATCTGACTACTGTTTTCTGAGGACTGTCCACTATTGACATCTTTGGTTTACTATATTTTGTTTCTCTTGGACATATTACGAGTGAATTTAGTAAGTGCTAGATTGATAGGAAGTTATATGCTATTGTGTATTTTTGCCCCCTATAGGCGTCTCATTATAAGCTTTTAATATTGGGTTAGTACCGAGTATTTTTGTAAAATTTTTTTGAAGCCTTGAGAGCTGACAATAAATTCTAATTTTGTTGCTTCTCAGACGGAGTGGACCAGAGAGGAAGATGAAAAATTGCTTCACCTTGCAAAACTAATGCCTACACAGTGGAGAACGATTGCTCCAATTGTGGGACGAACACCATCTCAGTGCCTTGAGCGGTATGAGAAGCTACTTGATGCAGCATGTGCAAAAGATGAGAACTATGAACCAAATGATGATCCACGTAAGTTGCGCCCAGGAGAAATTGATCCTAATCCCGAGTCCAAACCAGCACGTCCTGATCCTGTTGATATGGATGAAGACGAGAAGGAGATGCTTTCAGAAGCAAGGGCTCGGTTAGCCAACACTAGGGGCAAAAAGGCAAAGAGGAAAGCCAGGGAAAAGCAGCTTGAGGAGGCAAGGAGGCTTGCCTCGTTGCAGAAGAGGAGAGAGTTGAAGGCAGCTGGCATTAATAACAGGCACAGGAGGAAGAGGAAGGGGATAGATTACAATTTAGAAATACCCTTTGAAAAGAGACCTCCCCCGGGGTTCTTTGATGTTGCAGGGGAGGAGAGACCTGTAGAGCAACCTAAATTCCCTACCACCATTGAGGAATTAGAAGGGAAAAGGCGGGTTGATGTAGAAGCTCAGCTGAGAAAGCAAGACATTGCAAGGAATAAAATTGCCCAAAGGCAGGATGCTCCATCAGCAATTTTGCAGGCAAACAAGCTCAATGATCCGGAAGCTGTCAGGAAGAGGTCAAAGCTGATGCTTCCAGCACCTCAGATTTCAGACCGTGAATTGGAGGAGATAGCAAAGATGGGTTATGCAAGTGATCTTATCTCTGGCAACGAGGAACTTGCTGAAGGAAGTGGCGCCACACGTGCCCTTCTTGCAAATTACAGTCAGACCCCAAGACAAGGAATGACACCAATGCGGACACCTCAGAGAACTCCAGGGGGGAAAGCAGACGCTATTATGATGGAGGCAGAGAACCTTGCACGGTTGAGAGAGTCTCAGACACCACTTTTGGGTGGGGAAAATCCTGAGCTCCACCCATCAGATTTTTCAGGTGTCACCCCCAGGAAAAGGGAGTTGCAAACTCCAAATCCAATGTCGACTCCTATGGAAAGTCCAGGACCTACGGGCCTTACCCCTAGAATAGGTATGACGCCATCTCGAGATGGGAACTCTTTTGGTGTGACACCAAAAATCACTCCCTTTAGGGATCAGTTCCACATAAATGAAGATATTGAAATGATGGACAATGCAAAGCTTGAGCTTCAAAGACAGGCAGAGATGAAAAGAAATTTGCGTTCAGGTTTAACCAGTCTTCCACAACCTAAAAATGAGTATCAGATTGTTATTCAACCTATTCCGGAGGAGAATGAAGAAGTAGAAGATAAAATTGAAGAAGATATGTCTGATAGGATAGCTCGAGAGAAGGCATTGGAACAAGCAAGGCAGGAAGCCTTACTCAGGAAGAGATCAAAAGTACTTCAAAGAGAGCTCCCAAGACCACCTCCTGCTTCATTAGATCTTATTAGGAATTTGTTGATGCGGGGTGATGAAGATAAGAGCTCCTTTGTGCCCCCAACTTTGTTTGAGCAGGCTGATGAGATGATAAATAAGGAACTTCTTGCATTGTTGGAACATGATAATGCTAAGTACCCATTTGATGAAAAAACAGAGAAGGAAAAGAAAAAAGGGGCCAAGCGCACGGTAAATGGGAAATCTTCTCTAGCTGTACCTGAAATTGAAGATTTTGAAGAGGATGAACTGAAGGAGGTATGTGCCCTCTTTCATCATAAATGTATGTTTTTACATCTTCATACCTTAGCATTTATTTTCCTTTCTATTTGCAGCTGGTTATACGTATGTTATACTTTTCCTTGGTTGACTTGGGTTTTTGGTTACTTCTCATTTTGTCCATTTGCACGACAACAATAAGTTTCCAATTCTCTGTACATTCTTCATATTGATATTATACTTATCGCAACTGAGACTTGGTGAAACTGATATGGTAAATATTCGGCTTTAAGTTTTTGATGTAATCATCTGATAATAAAGAAAACCCTTGAAAATTGCATAACTTGTTAAGTATGTAAAGAAGTGAATGTGGAAATTTAGTGCACCTGATACCATGCTTAGTAATTTGAAAACAAGGATTCTTGGTGCACCGATGCATGGAAAGTTGAAAACAAGGATTCTATTAAACAAGGAATATAGTGCTCAGATGCATCTTTCTTGTTTGATCATGTGAAGAACTTGTAGGCTTTACTATATTCTAGGAAGTACACTCCGAAATCGGTGTCATGTCCTTTTTTGTCGTATTGGACACAACACAGACACCGAAATTGGTGTCTTATCTGTGTTGCTGTCTCGAACTGTGTCTTGTTGTATCCATGCCCGTGCAACATAGACTATCATTTAATTGTGTTAGTATTTGGTGTCAAGTGGCTATGGTAAACTTGGAACTTTTTTGGGTATTACAAATGCCATTATAAGAAGTGGCTGTTGTAGATTTTTAGATATGACAAAACACCAATATACTAAATAAGTTCTTTTGGAACACAAGGTTACTATCATGTTCAAGTAAAAGTAGATCCAATAATAGTAGTGAAAGAGTCAGGAGAGTCTTCTTGTTGGCATCACTATTAGCTGCATTTCAGAAAATGGTATGGATTCCCATACGAAAATGTATTGTTTCCAAAATTTGCAGGTTTCTCTATGAGCTTATGAAAATCTTTTATTGTTATGTTTTGATAATTGACGCTACAGCAATAACAACAAAGCGTTTATCCCAAATCATTAAAGTTTCAGAATGTGCCATTTGCTCTATCAGGATGGCCTTTGCATCTGTTATTGTGCCTCTGATAATTGGATTAATATTTTTTATTTTTCCTATGTTTTTCTATCAGTGCTTTGATATTGCAGGTGCAAGTTTAGAAAGGTTGTATATAATATCTATCCTAAATTTTAGCTAGCCTTCCCTTGATGGAAACTAATATTCTTTTTGCTTCTTGTAGGCTGATTCCCTGATCAGGGAAGAGATTCGGTTTCTTCGTGTGGCAATGGGGCATGAGAATGAATCTCTTGACGATTTTGTAAGAGCACGTGATGCATGCCAAGAAGACCTTATGTATTTTCCTGCACGTAACAATTATGGCCTTGCTAGTGTTGCTGGCAATAGTGAAAAACTTGCTGCTTTACAAAATGAATATGAGATAATGAAGAAGAGAATGGATGATGAAGAAAAGAAGGCAGTTCGACTTGAGAAAAAGATTAATACCCTCACGTTAGGATATCAGGTACATTAGTAAGCAAACTTTAGATTTTGCTTTTCATAAATCGACTTTTTAGCTTGCACATATTATCTGGATATATCAGAAGGAAGTTGGTGAAATATTTGTTTATGATTTTTTCTACATTAAATCGTAATTCTGCCCCCATTTTGGTTACCGATTAACCAATCTTGTTCCATTTTGCTACTGATTTTCCTCCCATTGTTTTTTGCCTTTCTGAAAGGAATGTATTTCATGTTTTCCTTGATTGAACAGACAAGAGCTGGAAACTTGTGGTCTCAGATTGAGGCCACGTTTAAGCAAATGGACACTGCTGCAACGGAGCTTGAATGCTTCCAGGCTTTGCATAAGCAGGAGCTACTGGCAGCTTCACTCAGAGTCAACGGCTTGCTAGAAGAAGCCAACAAACAGAAAGGTCTCGAACGAAATATGCAGCAACGTTATGGGGATCTATTAGCCGAATATGAAAAAATTCAGAGAACACTGGAAGAGCACAGGGAACACTTACGTGTGCAGGAAGAAATTGCTGCAAGAAATCGTGCACTAGAGGAGGCTACTGCAAAACGAGCTATTGAGGAAGAAATTGCAGCTACTGCTGAAAGGAATCGGGTGCTTGAAGAGGAAGCTGCTGCAAAACGAGCACTCGAGGAAGAGATTGCTGCGAAAAATTGTGTCCTCGAGGAAGAAGCAAAGTCAAATTGTAATGTTGATGAAGAAATGGCAGATATGGGTGTGGTTCAGGAGATTCTGGAGGCTGTTGAATCATGTATTTCAGACAAAGGTTCGAATCAAACTCAAACAACAATTTCTGTAGAAGCTGGTGCCGTATCTGAGAACCAGTTAGATGTGGGTACTGCAGTTTTGCAGGATGCTACTATTCACAGCCAAACCACCGACAATGACAATGTCACTCCAGAAGCTAGCAGAGATGCTTATAATCCAGAAACTATAATTGGTGCAAATGAAAACTCAGCTGGTGGTTCTGGAGTTGGGGCTGAAGAAAGAGTGATGGTTGATCCTGATGCTCCTCAGCCTGAGACTAATTGTATTAAACCACAATCTGTATCTGCTGTCTCTGATTCAGATGCTGTTTGCAGTGTAGATGGAGTTGAGGACCAGATGATGGTTGATTCAGTCAGTCAGGTGGTTGGTATATCAACCGTAGAATGTGTTATTCCTCCTGCTACTGTTGTAGATGATTCTTCTACTTCTGTGGTTGCTGATCATGAAATGAATGTCAAAGTAGTGGATGCCGGGCTGGTCAGTGATGCTGTCGGACCCACAGAATCTGTCAATGGGTTGGACGTTCCAAGTTCAACCAGTTTGGGTGAAAAGATGACCTCTGATGTATCCGGTGACTAATTGGAATGCTTAACACAATACACTTCTTCTGTGAGAAGCGCATATTCTGTTGAGAAAACGAGGATTGAACCAGCAATTATTCTGTGGTTCTGTATTCGTAGTCATTTCCCCACAAGGAAGAATGTTAAACCACAAGACTGAAGTAAATTTACAAGTGGCATTCTGGAAACTATCAAGTTACTATTTGAGTGTAAGGAAGTAAATTTTGGGATATTGTTGTAAGCTGCAAGGTTATTGGATTTTTTTTTAATATTTCTTACCCATCAATAGGAGGATCTGTATTAAAACAAGCTATGATCTCCCATTTTCTTTTCATTTCTGCAATGCTCCTAATGTGATGCTTGCTTCTCGCTTGGTTTGATTGCTCATGTAACATTTATATACTAGATTTGGATCTTACAACATGTTTGAGCAAAAACAGGTGGATGAGTTCCAGCCTAAAATTGATTTTTATGTTCGTGGATAGTGTCTCCAATTCTGTTGCACTGGTATAAAACTCCTTGTGACATTTCTGTGGTGTCATGCGACCAACAAATGGCAAATGTTAAGGTGCTGTTTTGTGTCGATTGAAGAAGTGGGACCAAGAGACTGATTGATATTGTGGGCGTTTGAGTACATGACTATGTTTTTCGGCAGGGGGTGTTGACATATGGTAGCTGGATGAAGTTGCTGGGAAGTGATGACGCATGTGCTTCCGTTAGCAGTGGTGCCCATGAATATATTATATATATGACCTAAACTTAGGACTAATCTACTCCACTACCTAGAATATATATGATGGCCATCTACCAGTTGCATTGCTGAGTGGAGATCAGGAAAAAAAATACATCAGACATTGGACATGGCTGGTCAAGGAATGATCCTCCGGAGGATGAAGCTTGGATCCCAGGGGCTGGAGGTCTCGGCGCAGGGCCTCGGCTGCATGGGCATGTCGGCCTTCTACGGGCCCGCTAAGCCCGAGTCGGACATGATCTCGCTCATCCGCCACGCAGTCGACTCCGGCATCACGTTCCTCGACACCTCTGACATCTACGGGCCCTTCACCAACGAGATCCTCCTCGGCAAGGTCAGTCGGTATTATCATCTCCATGTTTGCATGTTTGCTACATGTCCCAAGGCCTTAGTCAAGATTTTACGTGTGGGCCACACGACGTATGTATATGCCTTATTAATCCAAATTTTTTGGCCATTTCTAAAGGCATTTTTTTTTTCTCTAGGCAGCCCAATTTTTAGGACCGTCAATTTGACCGTCCTTCCAAAAAATAGGGCTGTTAAATTGTCAATTTTTTTTTTGCTCATGACAGTTCAATTTTTAGGACCGTCAATTTGATAGTCCTTCCAATAGATAGGTCTGTCATAATCCTAAATCTTTAGTATTGTCCTAAATCTTTAGTATTGTGATATTTTGACAGTCCTTCCAATATGTAGGACTGTCAAATTTAAATTGACAGTCCTACATTTTTAGGACTGTCAATAATTGACAGTTCTTTCAATAGATAGGACTGTCGAAATTTTTGACAGTACTAATGGACTGTCCTGAACAAAAAATGAATTGTCTTTAGAAATGTCTTTTTTAAAAGTTAAGAATGCTACTTACGTTAGAATATTTATTGGGGCACTTCTATTCTTACTCGGGACTATCCAATTTATTTTTCGTTTTAATTACAAGTTTGCCATGAAGAGAAATGACTTGGGACTATCTAAGCAAAGAGTATAAAAAGTCAACTTTTTTTTAGGTCATTTTGTGTTTGTTATTTTCTTCCCTAAATCTCTAAACCCAAACCCTAAAAATTGTTGGAATGGAGAATGAAGAATGTGGTTCCAAGCCAAGTTGTACTTTCTTTCCTAAAAATCTCTAAACCCAAACTCTAAAATTATGGCTATATGCAGGACTTTTGTACTGTTGTACTTTTGTATTGTATATGGCTATATGCAGAAATTTTCTACAATCCTGACTCAAACTTGCTGGAAAAATCACAAAGTCAGGACTGTCAAAAAAAATTGACAGTCCTGACTCAAACTTGCTGAAAAAAATTACAAAGTCAGGACTGTCAACATTTTGACAGTCCTTACTATATGAAGGACTGTCAAATTTTTGACAGTCCTGACTCAAACTTGCTGGAAAAATTACAAAGTCAGAACTGTCAACATTTTGATAGTCCTGACTATATGCAGGACTGTCAGATTTTTGACAGTCCTGACTCAAACTTGCTGAAAAAAATTACAAAGTCAGGACTGTCAACATTTTGACAGTCCTTACTATATGAAGGACTGTCAAATTTTTGACAGTCCTGACTCAAACTTGCTGGAAAAATTACAAAGTCGGAACTGTCAACATTTTGATAGTCCTGACTATATGCAGGACTGTCAGATTTTTGACAGTCCTGACTCAAACTTGCTGAAAAAAATTACAAAGTCAGGACTGTCAACATTTTGACAGTCCTTACTATATGCAGGACTGTCAGATTTTTGACAGTCCTACCTGAAACTTGCTGGAATATTACAAAGTCAGGACTGTCAAAATTTTGAGAGTCCTAATTATATGCAGGACTGTCAGATTTTTGACAGTCCTGACTCAAACTTGCTGAAAAAATTACAAAGTCAGGACTGTCAAAATTTTGACAGTCCTAGTATAGACAATCCTGACTATATGCAGGACTGTCAAAATTTTGACAGTTCTGACTTAAACTTGCTGGAAAAATTACAAAGTCGGGACTGTCAACATTTTTGACAGTCCTACCTGAAACTTACTGGAAATAATATTACAACATTGAAATTTTTTAAGTCATAACTGTCAATAATATTACAACATTGAAAACATTCAACATAAACATCCACACATTCACAAATATTCAAAAAGTCACTCAACATTACAAAATCACAACTTCAAAAGAAACATCCATACACATTCAAAATTGATACTGATACATCATCATCATCATCATCATGAGAAGAACGGGTAACCGGTCTCTTAGAACGAGTTGCAGTCTTCTTCGTTCCACGACTTCTAAGCGTCTCTGGTCTGCGATTTATACTGATTTTTCAATAACGTGGGCTCCCTGGCATGCCCTGCGCTCAGACGTAGTAGGTCGCTTTCTTTTGGTTCCAGCATCGATTTCCTTCTCCTTCAGGTTGCGGCTATGAAGACCATTAAGAAACAATAATAAAAATACCGTTAAGAAACAATAATAAAAAATATAGGACTGTAGTAATTTCTACAGTCCTGTGTTCTTACAGGACTGTAGAAATTTTCTTCTACAGTCCCGTGTTCTTACAGGACTGTAGATATTTTCTACAGTCCTGTGTTCTTCAGGCCAGAGTACACGATCCCTCATCCCTAAAATCCTAAAATCTACGAATTAATTTCTACGTAAACATACATTGTGGTTATATACTTCGATTAAATCATTTATAACATAGATTAGAAGAAATTTTCGTTCATAAAACAATAATTAGAAAAAAACTTTGAGAATGAGAAGAAAAATTAAAGAAATTAAAAAACAAATTTGTACCTTGATTGTGGATATCTTTTGGGTGCCATCTCAAGAAAGAAATCTTCAAATCTTGGGGATAAGATAGAGTTTTCTTTGGATGAAGAAGATTGGAAGAGAAGAAAGGGTTTTTGTATGAAGAAGGTTGGAAGAGAAGAAAGGGTTTTTGGATGAAGAAGGTTGGAAGAGAAGAGAGGGTTTTTGGTTTGAAGAGTGTGTAGAGAAGAGAGTTTTTTTTTATTGAATTTTGGTGTGTGTGTGTGTGTGTGTGTGGGGGGGGGGGGGGGGGGGGGGGGGGGGGAGGAGGGGAGGGGAAGCTGGGGAAGCTTGGATAGTCCCAAGTCAACAAAATTAGGCTGTCCCGAGTAAGAACTCCTCTCTACCTGGCTGTCCCCGATTAATGGATAGCCCCGAGTAAGAATTGGATTGTCCCGATCAGAATTTCTTACTTTATGTATGAAAAAAAACAAAATGTTAGTAGTGCTACTCTGAGAGTGGGTTTGGTATTGCAAAGACATAAAAAATGTACATAAGTTGTCCAAACATGTTTGGTTACTACCCGCTAAAAGCGGGTGATAAACTAACGACGTAGAGTAGTAACATAAATACGTGTCTGTAAGTAGTTACGGGTATTTTAAGTGCAAAAGTATGTAAGTAACATAAATAGGGAAGTAGATTTATCGATGTTTATATATATTGCAGGCTCTGAAGGATGGGGTGAGAGAGAAGGTGCAGCTAGCCACTAAATTTGGGATCAGCTTTGCCGACGGGAAGAGGGAGATACGAGGGGACCCGGGATATGTCCGAGCTGCATGTGAAGCTAGCCTGCAGAGGCTCGGGATAGACTGTATTGATCTCTACTATCAGCACCGGCCAGACACCCGTGTACCCATTGAAGTCACTGTAAGTTTTTTTTTTTTTCAGTGTTCGATATGTGACTTTATGTTGGTTTGATATATACACACTGACTAACCATCAATCTTGTCGGTCAAAACCAAATTAAGACTGCAATTTTTTTTTTTTAATTACTGATTGGATCGTTGGAGAAGATGCAGCTTTCTTTACTTAAATACTTGTACAATTTTAAACCTTTGGCAGAGATTAATATTCCCTGAATACTTTGTGCGCTTAAGTGAAATACAAATTTCATGCTCAATCATGTGGTCCTGAATTTACTAATACAGGTAGTACTTTTGGACGGTTGGCAACTTAGGCACCAGTTAAAGCCACTTAATAGAGCTTTAATATGGTGCCAAAAGGTATCCAGAGTTTTGGCTCGGATATATGGGTAAACGGGATATGAGCCATACCATATGGATTACCACATGGATGGATATGAATAGGGAGAAAATAAATATGGGAGAAAAAAAAGATATAACTTGCCAAAAAAATAAATCACATAAATAAAGTAAATTTTAAATAACAATAATAATATCTTCCTCACTCTCTAATATTTCTGTTCCAGTTCAATATCTCAGATTTTTTCCTTGTAGTTGTTCACTTGGTTTAAAGGGTCTAAAGGGAATCTAAATATAGTGTAAATGTTCATCTAAAATTTCTTTTTTGACTGTATTAGGTGGTTTTCTCTGATGCACAAATCACAATTACATCGTGTCACTAAGTAAGATGTGTGTGCGCATATTTTTTCTTCTTCTTTGTTAATTTCAGTCACTGTAAAAACCTGAAAAATAGATGAGGAGCCTATGATGAGTGTCATCTTGATGCCATTCGAACTCGGGCTTCAGTTCTTCAAATGTCGGCTGTGGCGCCTCATAAGGCCGTTTTCTCATACTGGGTCTTCTGGTTCTCTCGTCCTATCCATGATGAAGTCTGGTTAGCTCTTTGTTTTAGAGGTTTTAGTGAATTATGCTAGGGTTGGTCATCTGGAGCATTATTATAGTTTTAATTTTTCAGTATAGTTTTCTAGTTGCATTTGTACCTGCATTTATTCCAAGCTTTTCATGTATGATAGTTCACCCTTGTTCCACCATTGCGAAGGAAAGGCACAAATGCCTTACTTTTCCAAATCGTGTTGTTATGATCTGTCATCCTAAATATTTCTAACATCATACAAAGAAAAGAAAAAAGAATATGATCTTTAATCAAGAGGCTAAAGTCAGAAGATAAGTAGCATCTAAAGAAGACATAATCAACTGATCAGGAACCTACAAATAGAGGGTTAATTTTTATCGGAAAATGAATCTAAGTAAGAATTATCAGTACTCCATCAGTATCCTACCACCAAATAAATTACCACTAGCCAAGGTTCTAAATGGTGGTAGGCGGGTGCGCGACGGAAAGGGTCCTCCTACTGCCTAAGCACCTCCTAGACGCCGCCTAGGTACTTGATACATTTTGGACATTTTTTTACTATTTTAATACTTTTTTGTGTGTGTGAATAATATGAATATTTTAGGGATGTTTCATGCATAACTAAGTTGTAGAACAAAGATTTATGAAGTTTTAGTATTGTAAAAGTGAACCATAGGTTCATAATGCTTGCAAAACATATTGGCCAAAACATCTTGTCAGGTATTGCTCCGTCTAGGCGCCCGCCTACACCGCCCGCCTACACCGCCTCACCTTCGGCTATGCCACAAAACCTCCGTTGGCTGCCTACTCCACCGTCTACCGCAATAGCGGTGCAGAAAGAGGCCGCCTAGCGCCTAGGCACCGCCTAGACTGCCACCTCAACCGTCATTTAGAACACTGCCACAAGCATTGAATAAAGTATATTATACTAGATCATGATTAGTTAAGAAATACGAAACAAACTATTACTGGTCACTATAAAGTCGGGCTTATAGTTCCTATACATTATTGTATATTCACAGGCTATAGAATCCCTAGATATATTTGCTAAATTTGCAGGACTTGCATCTCTTTCTTGTACAGATGGTCGTGGCTTGCTACCTCCATCATCGAAGAGCTTTGTCCTGTCTTTTCTCCTACTACGCCATCAGTATAGTTGAACTCAGAACTCAGAACTCAGAAAAGAAAGGAAGAAAGAGAGAGAGATGGAACCTAAAGATTAGAAAGAAAAATACATTAGATATTATTTTTGTTATTTAAAGTTTACCTTTTTGTTTGATTTTTTTTTGTTTTTGTTTTTATGTATCACAATCACCCACAATTGTTTTATCCTATGGGTCCATGTGGCAAACCACATGTCATGGCTCATATATATATATATATATATATATATATATATATATATATATATATGAAGAGGATTATAACACTACATTAGTGGGTTAGCTTCCCCTACAGGAATACACACGGGCATGCACTCAGGGATAAGACATCTCAATAATTAGTAGTTAGTGCTCCTCCGTGGGATCGATACGCACCTAGCCAGGGAGAATGCCGCCCACCTTAGCCACTTGAGCTGTATATATATATATATATATTGATTTTTAGTATGTGATTTTATTTTTGGACTTTTTTACATTTGAGGTTGTCCCCTCTCTCTTAAATTTCTGCATCTGCCCTTGTACGTAAAGATCATTTGGAACCGTTGGTGGAGTCAACAATTATGAAATAGAATCCTTTTGAAGAATTGGTTTGATGGAAGATATCCGAACTTGACCTAATAATAATCTGACCGAACCCAAAGATCGACCCGATCCCTACCCAACTGATTGAACCCAAAGTTGAACCAAAGCTCACCTGAATTAACGCGTATCACTTGAACCAACATTTTCGACTAGTGAATGCTGATCTCTTGCCTATTAGGTTTTATTATCAATCAATAGTCTCCCCATCTTGCAGTCACATTTAGATGACACATTATTTATGTCTAGGTGAACTTGTAGATGAATGGGTTTATAGTGTAATTATGATCATGGGAAAGTTGTAGAGTTTAGAAACTTTTAACTCAGATATGATGATATACTTGTTGATATGGCACTTTTGTGTGCACTTCAACTGTATGATATGGCATGTACCAGAAGTGCAACAATTATGTTGGTGCTTGCTCCCTACGGCCCAAGTTAGAGGTGTAAGTGGAGCAGATACGAAATGGATATCTATAAATGTTTACTTATCTGTAAAAGCAAATAAAGATTGAATTTGGAATATTGCTTGAATTTTTAATCAAGTACAACGTATGGTGAGAACAATTATGTAGTGAAATCTGATAGTATGAATCCAACCGTTGGACTTTGGTTGAGATAAAAGCTTAAAATTTCAAAGTTAAAAAATGTTATTTCCCCCTTTTTATTGTTAGTTTATTTAATAGTCCCACATCGAAAAATTAAACGAACTTATAGTTGCACATATTAGTTTTGACTCCTAATTGACTTGATTCAACTCGAGCCATGTACCGGCCTACACGAGCTCAGCCTGAACCATGGATGAGTATTTAGACACTTTTTGCACGTCTTTCAGGTGTCTTAAAGTGACATTGTTGGAATTGCAACAGAAAATTTCTTTTCTTTTGATGTATCATGTTTACAATCATTGGCATGTATGCAAAATTTTATTTGACATTCTGCTGTTTGCAATCACTGATATTATTAACATTATCAGGTTGGAGAACTTAAGAAGCTGGTTGAAGAGGGAAAGATAAAATACATAGGATTGTCTGAGGCGTCTGCTTCAACTATCAGGAGGGCACATGCAGTTCATCCGTTAACAGCAGTCCAGCTGGAATGGTCTTTATGGTCAAGAGATGTTGAAGAAGAAATAATTCCTACTTGCAGGTGAGATATATCTTCTGGGTTTGATTACATACAACCAGTATTTGCTCTCTTTTCTTTGTTTTACTAATCATACTTTCTTTTCTGTTATATTTTCTTAAATTTTTGTTTTTTCTCTCCCAGAGAACTCGGTATAGGTATTGTTGCATACAGTCCATTGGGAAGGGGATTCTTTGCTTCTGGGCCTAAGCTGCTTGATTCTCTATCAGACCAGGACTTCCGCAAGGTATGTAATATTAAAAGAAAATTAAAACTATTTTTAACTAAAAGAATATAGCTATCTTGCTATGTTGTGTGAATATGGACATGGATACGAAGTTACAAACATGGGTAAGGACACGATACAAATATCACCTATGTTGCACGCATACATAATTAGTAACCTATGTTGCACGATTATGAACACGGATATGGGTACAAACCATGGTAGTCAAAGGCGCGCCTCGCACCTCACTAGGCGAGGCTCCTTTCTTCGGGCGCACTCAAGGTGCGCCTTTCAGCAAGGCACACCCAAGAAAAGGCGTGCCTAGGCGCGCCTTATGTATTTTTTTTTTTTACAAATTTTTTTAAGGCCCTACCCTTTACCTCATACGGAAGGAACTTGATACTTTCTCTTATTGACTGGCATCTTTGAGTTTTGGCCTCATTAATGGCTGCAGATTGATAACCATATGTTGTGCGATAGGTGTCTTATATGTTCGAATTTATTATCTGTATGTACCAGCATATATGACTTTGATAGTAGATCCTTTCACCCCAAATCAGTACCAATTTCTTATTCCAGTTTCACGTTCATAAGTTCTGTCAGATCAGCTTTCGCTTCTTTTATAGGAAGAAGGGACACTCCAAACATAGAGCCATGTCTGCATCACATCGTGTGAGGACACAAGACAGACATTACCAAAATAACTAGGAAACACTAAATTGTTTGCCGTTTCCTTGTATTCGCGTTTGTATTGTGTTACATCATATTCACGTGTCCTTTTATGGTTTTACCAAAGTAATGTTTTACCGTCCATATTATCTTGAGAGCTTTTTGTGTTGCACTACTGAAAGATGAATTGTTATGTGCAGAGTACTCCTAGATTTCAGCCTGGGAATATAGAGCAGAATTTGTCTATATTTGAGCGTGTAAATGAACTGGCTTCAATAAAGGGATGCACCCCTTCGCAGCTTGCGTTGGCTTGGTTTCATCACCAGGGAAACGACGTGTGCCCTATCCCAGGCACCACAAAGATTGAGAATCTGAAGCAAAACATTGGTGCGCTTTCAGTCAAACTCACGGCAGAAGAAATGGAAGAACTCGAATCGTTTGCTTCGGCAGGTTCTGTTAAGGGAGATAGATATGCCCCTGGAATGCAGACTTGGAGTGATTCTGACACTCCTCCCCTATCTTCATGGAAAGGTGAACGATGAATCGTCTTTTCTTACAGATACCTCCCTTGCTCGCTCTGATGTCAGCAGGGGATTGGAGAAGCTGCCCTTGCTTTCGGTGTGTTTTGAGACGTGTCGAATTAGATTCTTTCCTCTATATATATTATGTCGTTATAGTTTGAATCGGTGTTGTAAGCGTGTGTTTAATCGAAGTTGTCTTGCCTGAACTACCTGTATCTGGGGACGTAATAAGCAGAAATGCGGAATGAGAGATCTATTTTAAGATGAGTTATACTTTAGCTGTTATTCTGGTGAAATATGTAACGAAGTGAATGCGGAAACTTAGTGCACCTGATACCATGCGTAGTAATTTGAAAACAAGGATTCTTGGTGTACGGATTCAAGAAAAAAAGGATTCTATTAAACAAGGAATTTAGTGCTCAGATGCATCTTTCTTTTTTGATCGTGTGAAGCACTTGAAGGATTTACTATCTTCTCGGAAGTGCACTCTGAGTTCGGTGTTGTGTCCGTTTTTAATGTGTTGGATAATCTGTGTCGTCGCCATGCCTCGAACTGTGTCTTGTTGTATCGGTGCCCGAGCAACATAGACTATCATTTAATTGTGTTAGAATTTGGTGTCAAGTGGCTAAGGTATACTCGGAAGTTTTTTTGGTATTACAGATGCCATTATGAGAAGTGGCTGTTGTAGATTTTTAGATATGACAAAACACCAGTATACTAAAGAAATTCTTTTGGAACACAAGGTTACTATCATGTTGAAGTAAAAGTAGATCCAATAATAGTAGTGGAAGAGTCAGGAAAATCTTCGTGTTGGCATCAATATTATTAGCATTTCAGAAAATGGTCTGAATTTCCTTTTGAAAATTTATTGTTTCCAAAATTTGCAGGTTTCTCTATGTTTACTTATGTTTTGATAATGAGTAATGCTATTCACCCTTCCAAACAGTTTCTCCAAATCATTCTTACTTATGTGCCAGCTGATGTGACATATTAAATAGTATTACGTGACATCTAACATGGCAGTTGATATAACAAATTTTTACTTAATGGTAATATTAATATTATAATATTAATTTAATTTTAATGTTAATATTAATGTTAATTTTTTGTTTTAGCTTTAGTTTTAATATTAATTTTAATGTTAATTTAAAATTTTGTCATGTTAGCTCCCACATTAACCACTACGTCAGTTGACACATAAGAAAAATGATTTGGATGAACATTTTGGAGAGATGAATAGCATTATTCTTTGATAATTGATGTTACAATAATAAAATTAAAGTATATATCTCAAAATATTAAAGTTTCATTATGTGCCATTTGCTCTATCAGGATGGCCTTTGCATCTGTTATTGTGCCTTTGATAATTGGGTTCATATTTTTTATTATTCCTATGTTTTTTTTATCAATGCTTTGCTCTTGCAGATGCAAGTATAGTGATGTAATATGTGTTTTGTTCATGTACAGTTAAATTGTACAAAATACAGGCAGTTGATTTTATAAAAGATGATGTAAAAAATTATTATGAACTGATTATTAGTATGCATAGGTGGGTGGTTTCGATGAACCCTTCTTTGCCTTACCTTCACACATAATAAACTTGTTGCTAGTTTCTTTTGCCACAAGTTGATGTATGCTAATAAAACAGTCGAACCCACATAGATAAGAGAGTAATATCACCTTATATCTTGTTGCTTAGAACATGGAAAATTAACTCAATGTAATATAATCACTTTCGTACGACTGCTTTAGAATATAGAACTTGAACTGCTGCTATAGACTTGGTGATTTACAGATGTTCTTATCATAGCACTTTTGTATATAGAGTTTATTGATGCTATTACTGAGAGTATCTAACTTGTTGCCACAAAAATAGTTTTTCATACTATCGCACGGATTATAACACTGCTATAGAGTTATCGTCTGGAACATAGTATTTCTACTTTATACATGAAGACTACAATTAGTCATTCATGAGTTCAAAGATTGAAACATAGAAAGATTTCGGGACCATTGGGTCGCCAATGCAGTGTCCCTGGAATGGGAACTGTATACAGATGGTAAGTTCAGAACAAGTGATGGCTCGAGATAGAAAAATCCTACTAGAGATATAATGTATGCTACTTTTTAGGGATTATGCCATGCATTTGTGTAGTCTAGATGTTCATGCATTTGCATGTTCATTGGACAACTTGTGCATAAGGTTATTTCTCGACTGATCGTCGGGGCACCGGGACCGTGTCGGCCCGAGAGAACGACACTGACGTACTAGCGCGATAGTGGTACTAGCTGTAGTACCAGCCCAGGTGATTCAAAAGCTTTCAGTGTAACTAGCTGAAAGGATCGCCGTCTAACCAGCTAAGGTCCAGGATGGCTTGTGGTGCCAGTGACTTTTATATGGAGCTAGGCATCATGTTAACATCCATCTGCGTGTAGGTTATTGGTTGCAAGAAATTGGGTACACTGCACACTATTTATAGTTTGAGCCTAACGATTGTCTTCTGCAGAGACACACTCGTGACACTTGAGTATAGATTCTTTGTTTCATTGCTCATAGGTATTATTGGTTGTATCTGACAAGGAATGACGAATGGTAAGTATTGGTAAGATGAACCCAGTTACTTTGTTGCATGGCACTTATATGCATGTGACACAAGTATGATATAGTTCATATGCCATGTAACTGATCCTAAGACAAGATTAGAAAGTCCACCTAAAAGTTTGTGTGCACTCACATAATGGACGTGTTGGTTCTGTTGAGTGGGCGAGAGGCCCCTCACTAGTGCATTTTTATGTACTGATACCTTACCAGATCTCGCAGATGCGATTCACGTGGACGCGTGGAGGCTTTGGAGTTTGGATTGATGTCTTAGAGAGTTGCGGACGGGAGATGGGATTTCTTAATTTGTATAAGAGACGTATGGAGCATTATCTATTGTATCGTTCTCAAGTTGTAAGCCTAGTGGCATGATCCATTGTATTGATAGAGAGAGAGAGAGAGAGAGAGAGAGAGAGAGAGAGAGAGATTTGTAATCTTGGCTTCGAGCCGTTGTAACTCCTATTGCAATATCAATAAAAAGAATCATTCCTTTGCATATCTTTTGTCGATTTAATTTTTTTGCTTCGAAACTTCTGTGCGACGACTCTGTAACTTAGTTGCTCAATCGGTCATTTTGGTGCTTGCCTTGTACAAGCGCAAATTAGGCTTGTATGGCATTATGTCCAGTTGCGAGTTTTGATTCTGTGAAACCGGAGCATGACATTTTGGTATCAAAGTACGACATTACGTCCTTGGACCTTTAGTCAATTTTTTTCACTTTGAGTTGCTTCTGCGATCGATGGCGTGACTCTTTCTCAATGTTTCGCTGGATGTTCCATACAATAAGTCTAGATATTTTATGAATCTCATGTGAGTATTTTATTGACCAGGAATAGCTTTGTAGAAGTCCTTGTTGGCTGAGTTGTGTTGGAGCACTACTGAGTTATATTGGATTGAGCAGTTGGAGTATGGTCAGAATATTGGGATGGACATACTTTTGGATGAGGATAAGTTGGACTCGGTCTATTGAATTTTGGATGACTACCAATAGAGGTGCTGCATTGAAGTCGATATTGTTGATACGAATATAGAGGGAATATGCTTGGATATCGAGGGATAAAACAAGTCTGGATGTTCAAGTGAAGTTGGTTATAATTTGATTTTTAATTGATGCTACGCTTGCAATCGTTAGGATCACCGTATTGAGGATTGTCTGAAATGGATGCCGGCTTAGCGTATGGAGCAGGAATTGGTTTCAGTTGGATTTTGAGAAATTGCCTAGTGACTTGATCCCTGAGTGGTGTATAGGGTAGACTTGGGGATATCCGATTGATTGAGGATTTAGGATATCAATGAGTCTGTCAGCAACAAATAGGATAAAGCAGAGCCTTAGTTTAGAAGTTACCTGGTTATTATGATGTTAGATATCTTTTGTCGAGTTTGGTTCGGACAATCAAGAATTATGTGTAACGGATTTAGATTATTCTGGATAAGGATTCAGAATAGTGGAGTAGATGACTTGATCAAAGAAAATCAATATAGATGTGTAATGGAATGGATAGGTTGGTCGAGGAATCAATATGGGTCATATATGGAATTATGGCTTCAAATTAAATAGGAATGAGTTTCGAATTGAGTAAGAAAAATCGATGGTGTGATAGAAAGTTTGATTGGAAGATATAAGAATGACTCCGATGATTTGAGAATTACATTTATTAAGGACTTGGGGATGGACGATAACTGATTTAATCTTAAAATTTGATAAGTTGATACTGTATCGATGCTTGGTGGATAGTATGGTTTGATACATATTAAGGAATTATGTTGCGCGATGACTTGAGATAGGCGATAACATATTTGATCTTGAGTTTGGATAAATTGAACTTGTAGCTAGTTCGGAAGATAGTATTCGGCTGAAACAAAAATGATGTTTCATAAATGGATGATTTTATGGTTATGCATACATATCTCAGGATGTTGAAGTGTATCGAGGATAAATAGACTTTGTCTTCAGGATATTATGGTTGGAGGAATGACGAGTATATTATCGATTTAATCTTTGAACTTGGTTGTTTTGAGGGATGTCAGATTTTGGGATATTGATTGATCGAATGATAACATTGATATTTCAGATGATTTGGTTGAAGTGACCATGCATATAAAATGATCGAGTATTAGTTTGACACGGTTTGGTGGATGCCAGAATTTTTGGTGATTGATCTTTGATTTGATGAAACGAGATTGATGGTTTAAGAAAAAATTTGAGTCGATTTATAACTTGGGTGAGATGAATACGCAATGATGAAGTGAATTGGCAATTCTGAGGTTGTCTTGACTTATTGTTTGATGTTAAATGGGCTTGATGATACAAGTGAATCAGATGTTTGTAACGAGAATGAGTTGGTCTGGAACTTACAGTAGGTCATGCCCGATGAATTGGTGATTGAACATATAACTTATGATTGACGACTTAAAATTTATGATTTGAGATTGATGACTTAGAATTTTGACTTATGATAGGATGATCGAGTTGGTGAAATTGGATTGGTGGATTCTATCATACGAATTTGAGGATTTGGACTATAAGAATTATTTGGATGTATGTCAGTCTATCACGATATATCGAGGATGATAGTTGGAAGGATTGACCCAAGGAATGGCTTTGCTGAACAGACTCAGACCCATGAATTTGAGTTGTTGATGTTGGTAGGATGATCTATCCTCGATATTTAGAATTTTGAATGAGAAGAGTTTGGTTAGAATACCCTGTATTATCGACTATGGTTTGACCCTAGGATTGGGGTGAGTGCATTAACTCTGGTTGCATGTTAGAATGATGAACTTGATACTTGACTATGGCATAGTGAGCTAGCCTAGTGGTTAGGCAGACATCCCTATGCCGAGAGATAGGATTTGTTTGGTTGACCTTAGAGAGTTGCCCGGGTAGACTATAGAGCTGGGGTAGCACAATTTAGAGTTAAGGCTTGGATTTGATATGTGCCCTGGAGAAGTTTGATGATTGATACGATTGGTATGGACTATGGTACTCGGATATTAGTTGCTTGATTGCTTAAAGTTGGATAGATAGCTTGCAATTGAAAGAACAAGATGGTATCGAGGACTAGTCAGATCGATGGTATATTAATGGGTTGCCTCATTGATGATTCTCAAATGGAAGTGATGGATAAAACTTGGTTGGCAAATTGGATTGTGATTTGAAATCGTGTGTTCAGAAGATATGATTGATGGTAGTGCGAACCTTGGATTTAGATTGGCTTGAATTTGGATTGATCTTACTCGAGGTAATATTGAGATTGCATAAGATAAAATACTTGGGATATTGATCTTGTCATCATAAGGATTGCTCAAAATAATTGATTGTTAGCTGACGGAACATATTTGATTTTGATAGTTTTGATTTCATGTTATTAGGAGAAGTGTTGATGAATGAGATGGATACAAGTTTGATATGGCTAATAGATGGATTAATGATTGTTCCTTGAGGACCGAATGAAGATGAATTTACACTTAGTCAGATTTGATGATATTATCGAGACTGAGATTATGTTTGGAATAATACGATTGAAATATGCATATCAAATGATTCAGACTTGGTCGATTGTTTCATGGATTTGGTTAGTCCTTAGACCATAGAACGTAGATTGATTCAATGGTAACTTTGGAAGATAGTGAAGTTCCTTGGTGAGAATTGAGTATCGATATGTGATTGGATTTGGACCTGGAGGTAGTCAAGTTTGGAAGAGTAGGGGATTTGAACTTAATGTTTTGAGAATTGTAGGGATTGGTTGAGGTATATCACTCAATTTTGATTCAAAATATTATTCGGTTTTAGGCTATGTTCTTGGATTCAAGAATAAATTTGAGGTATAGTTCTTGGGGGGTTGCCTTAGTTCTAAGTTGGTCCCTTGATCTGTGAGTTATAGCTTGCCCAGTGTACTGGGCAGTGCAGTTCTGCGCGAGGCGCAGTATGGATAAAGGCAGATAATTTGATGATTAAGTTTCGGATGTAGTCAAATTGATTTGGAGGATATGGTTGTTCAATGGATTTAGTCAAGACATGAGGACCTTGCATTGATTGCTGAATGAATGAAAAGTTGTGTTTGAACGATATTGATGATATACAAGGCTGATTCAAGTTGGGTATAGAAGTGATGCACTATAATGAGTTTGTACTTAGTAAGATTTGATGATGAAACTTTTTTCGAGTAGTGTTTATGTAGTGCCCCGCTCCGCTCAGTTCAGTGAGGTGGTTCATTGGCGTAGTGCCGGTTGGAGTTTGGCTCATTCAGAGACGTGCTCAGAGTTTTGCTCGGCCGATGCAGAGTCCTGCATCGGGTGGGTGATTTCGATGAACCCTTCTTTTCCTTACCTTTACACATAATAAACTTGATGCTAGTTTCTTTTGCCATAAGTTGATTCATGCTAATAGAAGAGACGAACCCACATAGATAAGAAAGTAATCTCACCTTATATCTTGCTACTTAGAACATGAAAATTAACTCGATGCAATATAATCACTTTCGTACAACTGCTTTAGAATATAGAACTTGAAATGCTGCTATAGACTTAGTAATTTATAGATGTTCTTATCATATCATTTTTGTACATAGAGTTTATTGATGCTATTACTGAGACTGTCTAACCTGTTGCCAAAAAAGTAGTTTTTCATACTATCTCACTGATTATAACACTGTTATAGAGTTATCATCTAGAACATAGTACTGCTACTTTATACAGGAAGACTACAATTAGTCATTCTTGAGTTCACAGATAGAAACATGGAATTTTTTTGGGACTTTTGGGTCGCCAAGGCAGTGTCCCTAGACTGGAAACTGCATACAGATGGTAAGTTCAGAACAAGCGATGGCTCGAGATAGGAATATGCTAGTATAGTTTTTAGTGTATGCTTCTTTTAAGGGATTATACCATGCATTTGTGTAGTTTAGATGTTCACGTATTTATATGGTCATTGGACTTGTGCAAGGTTAGTTCTCGACCGATCTCCGGGGCACCGGGATCGTGTCAACCCGGGAGAACGGTGCTGGCGTACTAGTGCGATAGTGGTGCTAGTTGTAGTATTAGCCCAGATGATTCAGGAACTTTTAGTGTAGCTAGCTGAAAGGATCGCTGTCTAACCAGCTTCAGTCCAGGATAGATTGTGGTGCCAGTGACTTTTATATAGAGCTAGGCATCATGCAAACATACATCTGTGTGCAGGTTATTGGTTGCAAGGAATTGGGTACACTATATACTGTTTATAGTTTGTGTCTAACGGTTATCTTATGCAGAGACACACTCGTGACACTTGAGTATAGATTCTTTGTTTCATTGCTAATTGGTATTGTTGTTGTATCTGACAGGAAATGACGGATGATAAATATTGGTAAGATGAACCCATATATGCATGTGACACAAGTATGCTATAGTTCCTATGTCATGTAACTGATCCTAAGACAAGATTAGAAGACCACATAATAGTTTGTGTGCACTCACATAATGAACGTGTTGGTTCTGTTGAGTGGGAGAGAGGCCTCTCACTAGTGCATTTTTATGTATTAACATCCCACCAGATCTCGCCAGTGTAGTTTGTGTTGACGTGCAGAGGCTTTGTAGTTTGGATTGAAGTCTTAGAGCGTTGCGGCCGGGAGATGGGATTTCTTTGTATATGGGACATAATATATGAAACATCATCTATTGTATCGTTCTCAAGTTGTAAGCCTCGTGGCATGATCTATTGTATTTTGTGTGTGTGTGTGTGTATGTGTGTGTGTGTGTGTGTGTGTGTGAGAGAGAGAGAGAGAGAGAGAGAGAGAGAGAGAGCTAGAGTGATTTATAATCTTGGCTTTGAGCCGTTGTAACATTTATTTCATTATCAATAAAGAAAATTATTCATTTGTATATCTTTTGTCGATTCTACTTTTCTGCTCGGGGACTTCTGTGCGACGACTTTGTAACTTAGTTGCTCAATCGGCCGTTTTGGTGCTTGCCTTGTACAAGCACAAATTAGGCTTGTACGGCATCACGTCCAGTGTCGATTTTCGATTTTGTGGAACCGGGACGTGACATATCAAACCAAGGGTGATGGGTGTGCGTCTCGATGTCCTCATCATTCTCAACAGGTTAAAAAAAACTTAACCCCGTCGAGTGTATGTTTTTGTTTCTTTCATATTGCTCCAAGATGCTTCCCACGACCTTCTGGAAAAAAAAGAATCTCCTCAGGATCTATGTTCTGGAGTTTATCTCGATCAAGTCAAGTGTCATCAGAATTAGACATTTCTTTCTAATATACCAAAATCATCGAGTTCCACCGTCTTTAATAGATATGATCTCATCATCTAAAATATTATTAATTTTATTTGGTGTACGTGGGATATTTGGAAGTGGAGATAAGGAGGGTCTCTCAAAAGTAAGCTTCGGGCCAAGCTCATCAACAAGTAGGTTTTCAGGTCTAAAATCTTGACCTTTATAAGCTTACTAGATCTTCGATATTAAAATTAGGATTAATGCAAACATGAACTGGAAGATTTAGAACATAGGCATTAATATTAGCAGTAATATTTCTCAAGATTTTAGTAGGCGCTTGTAGAAGCATGAAATTTTTTCAAGTTTATGCGCCCGAGCAGCCATGCGCCCAAGGAAAAGTACCCTCAGAACCTAACTTGGTAAAAGCAGGCCGCATAAAGCCCATGTGCCCTCAAAACTTGACTCGAGCCACATAGAGCCCATGCGACCAAGGGGATCCTCTAGCCTGTAAAAGCATTAATGCAGCCCGGACGACGACGGAGTTAGGAGCTGCATAAAGCCCTGATACATCATTTTTTGCCTGTCATAAAGTTATGACATGGCACTTATTGCCCTGAACGCTTCGAGAATCGTGAAAGTGGCGACGACATGCAAAAAGACAGAAAAGTCACGTTAGCATATTAATGACTTTGTCAGACGTGCAGTGATATGTGTTCATTCGTATGCGGCCATGACTCTATGCGTCCTCGATTCTCATGTAGCCAAAGTCTCCATCAGACTCAGGATAGACGAGAACACGTATGCGACCTTGACACCATGCGGCCAAAGTGTCCATCAGAACTAGGCCAGACGAGATCACGTATGCGGCCACGACTTTATGCGTCCCTTAACTTGCATGATCTTTCCATTACAACTGAAAAGATATTCACACAATTAGTGCTGACCATGTGTCCAGTTGACCAAGTCACGCATACAATGGGCTGAAAGTGACCCCGTTTCCCAGCCAAGATCTTATCAATAATATATCCCAACCAAGGCCACGTATCAGCTTGACCGTGATAAGCGTCCATAGTTGCAACCATATTATGTAGAAGGAGCCCCCTGCGACGCGCATATAGTCCGTAAGCTTGATGGCTATAAATACTAGCGATGCATTCCCAGATGCACACACACAAGGACAGATACACAGATAGGCACATGAGAGGGAACAAAGGAAAGCATTCTCATTTCCTCTTCGGACTGTCAACGGAGTAAAGGAGTCGTTGCAGTACTCTGTCTCCATCGTCACACTCCCTAAAATCAAAAAATATTGTACTTAGATTTTCTGTCTAGGATCTCTTTGTATTCTTTAGTTTGTTAAACAACAAAGCTTGCTCAATCTTGCATCAATGGCAAACAAGGTGGCGACTATGCTGGGGATCTTCCTTCTCCTCTAATGAGAAGGTCGTGACACAGTCCGACGCGACAAAACTGGGTTCAACCCAGAAGATGCTGGTTGTAGGCTTCGACCAACAAGCTTTTGAAGAAATACTTTTCGAGGGTAGTGTGAGTCCTTACCCAAAGATAGCAAAGCCTAAGAAGACCCACAAGATATAGGTAGCAAAGGCCGCTGTGCCTTGCCCAACTGTGGAGCATGCGCTCCCTGTATCTCTTTCTGTTGCTGAGGACACACATCATGCGTCTACCCAGGCCGCCCCTGTCTATGCGGCTGGTTTGTTTGGGAGAAGGCCGCTCAGCACTTGAACTATGGCAGAGAAAAACACTACGATGCCAAAAGTTCGGGGATGAGGCACGGTCCATGCGCCCACAGCGAAGGCCGCAGAACTATGCGACACCCAACTACAGCCGTAGACAGGTAGCTGCATGCGCTCCTGATGGTGTTAAAGGCTCTGTCTTTGACAGTCTCTCATGCAGTACTGACTCCATGCGCCACCCTGACGAAGGGACAAACTTGGACTCCTCGTGCTACGCACCAGTGCGTGCAAAGACGAGGAAGTCTAGGAAAGTGCGAGCATTCCAAGCTTAGACAACTGCTCATCTGGCTGATCGTCAGCACGCGCCGCTAACTGTTATGCGTGTCCCTGACGGAAAGTTATACAAGACCGACCCATGCGCCTAGCCTACAGTGTCACGGGGAGATGGTCATTCTTAAAAGTCTTTCACTAGTGACTTGGGTAAAGTTCTTGTACGAACCCCAGGTCAGGGAGCAAAAATCTCACCTACACAACTATGTGCTCGGTCTACCTGTGTTCACAAAAAGGGTGCAAAGGAGAATCATCCTGTGCAAAGGAGAATCATCCTTTGTCTGACTTGCGTGACGTGATCAATCATAAACACAAAGCAAGGGAGGCAGCCATGGCATGTTGGATGTCCCCTCCTGGGTATCGCTATGCCCACATCATCATTAACTGCTGTTGTGCTAAAGTAGCGGTACTTGTAAATAGGCAGTCGGTATTTCTATGATTGCAACCAAGAGCACCCATCCGACAGTGTCCCAAAAAATAGGTACAAACACCAGAGGAGGAGTGTCGCGCCCTAGTCCCAAAATACCGAGGCACTAGCCACGTGGCAATGGCCAGCAACACAACTCCAATGTGCAAACCCAATTTAATGGACCCGTTAGAGTGTACTTAAGCTGTAAAATAAATAGATTGGTCTACGAAATATGTCAGAGTCTAATTATAATCTCATCCACAGAATGTAAACACAATTCAAAATGTCAGACTAATCAAAAAGAAATTTAATCCATCAACAAGTCTCAATAAAAAGTGTCTCGGGGAACAACCCAATAATAAGTTTAATACAGTAATCCAAGAGTCAGGATATAGAGTATCTAGTAACAGAAATAACTGAGTATATAAAACAAAATACTCAGAAGAAATCCTCTGGCACCACCTCGTCCTCTGGTGCTAGTACTGCTCCAGCGTCAGCTCATGTCCCGTATACCTCGGGGTAAATCTCCTCTGTTATACCTGGGGACATAATCCAGATCCAGGTCCTCAGGGGACATAGCAAGGTACAAGAATAACTCAAGCCAAATAAAATGAAGTATATAAAATATATCAACAGGGTAAGCTATGTAACCAGCTATATGATATGCAAATGAGAGCATGAGACCACTATAAGCTCTGTGTCGGGGAGCCAGTATCAGTAATATCACGTAATGGACCAAGGTCTGATATAGAGGCTAAAGCACCGCAATAATATATATATATATATATATATATATATATATATATATATATATATATATATATATATATATATAATCAGCCTGTAGCATGTGTGTCTCTCTCCACCCAATGTAATCATACGTCTCATGTCCACGACGTCTCATGTCCATAACATGGAAGATCATGACCTCTAGCTAGTATAGCGAGTCATAATAATATCTATGTATATGCAAGACTTATGTCACGAATCCTGTAAACCTATACAAAATTACCATAAATAACTTAGGAAAGATTCTGTCACATGAATAGTGTCAAGTGTCCTATGGTATGACGTACTTGGTAAAGCAAGCAGGAAAAATATATAGGATCGTGATATCAACTCTCTATATGACGTTACACGACTCCGCGTACGACATCGACACCCGAATCTTGTTCGGACGCTAAGCAACATCTCACGGTCCTAGGTTGAGAAGGTACATCACAGAAATAACTCAAGCAAATAATATTAAAGAAACTACTACAAGTTTGGCAAGGTACACTTGCTTGGGTTTTGAACTCCTTCAGTTGCTCCGGTAACAGTAAAATCTCCAGGTACGCCTCCAGATGCTGAAACAAATATTACCATCACTCTTATAATATATGAAATAGCTATGATTGACTATCTATAAGTCCAATTTGAACACATGGACAAAATTGACAGTTTTTGGTCAAAGCAGGGTCCACATGTGGCCCACTTCGCACCAAAAAATGTGCTAGAGATAAAGTTCTCCAAATTCGTCAAAATTAGTGTCTACAAGTCCAGAACGATGATACGAACCCAACGGAACATCCAGAACTGGATTTCGATGAGCTAATCATAAAATCGTCCGTCAAGTGGAGCCGTAGGGCCCACAAAAATAGGCTTTCGTCAATGTTCTCAGAATCGAACCAAACATGGTTCACAGGACTAGAGTAACGCTATGAATCTGATGGCGCAAATTTTGTTATGAAACGATAAGCATACACGAAATTATGATGAGTGTCAGAACAGGTCGATACGCAGCTTTTCGACAGATACACGTTGATTCCGGTGTGCACGCACATCCAAATCAACTTTCGCGAAATATCACACGTCCGCATTGACGATACGCGCCTTTCGATACAATTCGCACACGACAAAGTCGTCTCGTTTAGCGGGATGCACCTCGTTTCAAAAAAATTTGGGTTTTGAAAACCAAGTTTTTGGTCAATTTTAACCGCGAATAAAACTCAGCATACAATAAATTAAAATAAACTAATTAATAAAATTAAATCTTGGTTAGGTTGTCTAAATTACTGTTTAAGTAAAATTTAAAAATATTAACTAAGTTGGGAGAAAAATAGCCATGAACATGGGAGTTTGTGACAGTTTGGTTTGGTCTAGTTTGGTTTAATTAAAACTAATGTAATTAGCTATTTAAAAATAGTTTTTGAGTCCAATAAATTCTAGAAAAATTACACAATACTCTATTATTAATTATACACCCTAAAATATAATTTTTGTAATATTTTAATAATTAATTTAAATTAAAAAAATATAAATCCGTGAAGAACATTTATTATAATTAGTTAAAAATTACAGAAATTTTCCAAAAATTCAAAATTTCATAACTTAAAATTTTAAGATTAATTTAAAAAATTTGGGTGTTTACAATCTATTCATCTTAAAAGGATTGCGTCCTCGCAATTAAGAATTAGTTACTAAGGAAAAATGATCATGGTAACCTATAGATAGTTCTTAGGTCATACCTGCATTTTTGAATATGTGAGGATAACGTTGGTGTATGATATCCTCTCGTTCCCAAGTAGATTTGCCGGGGGAGTGATGTTTCCAAGATACCCGGACCAATCTAATCGTCTGACCCCGTAATATCTTCTCACTGATGTCAAGTATCCCAACTGGCTGCTCTTCATACCTCAAGCTAGGTCCCACTGTAATATCAGAATGATCGACTACATGACTTGGGCCAGTCATATACCTCCTCAGCTGTGAGACATGGAATACATTACGCACTCCCTCTAGAGATGGGGTAATGCAAGACGATATGCCACATCACCAATACGCTCCAAAATATCAAATGGCCCAATGTACCTCGGACTCAGCTTACCTCTGCTCCCAAATCGAATAGTACCTAGAGTATGTGAGATCCACAAGAATACATGTTCTCCTTCCTTGAACTTCAAAGGTTGGCGGTGTGTGTCAGCCCAATGCTTTTGTCTGTCCTGAGATGCACGAAGATGACTCTGAATTTGCTTCACCTTCTCAACTGTCTGCATTACTAACTCCGGACCGAGTATCTGACGCTCGCCAATGTCACTCCAACATACCAGTGACCTGCACTTCCTGCCGTACAATGCCTCGAAAGGTGCTATCTGGATGTTCGCCTGGTAGCTGTTATTGTAAGATAATTCCACCAAGTACAAATGGTCTTCCCAAGACCCTCCGAAATCTAACATACACGACCTCAGAATATCCTCCAGGATCTGAATCGTGCGCTCCGACTGACCGTCTGTCTGTGGATAGTAAGAAGTGCTTCTCCAAAATGGGATGTGAATCTTGAGTCACGATCTGACACAATACTAACCTGTACTCCATGTAATCTTACGATCTATCATATATACATGTCAGCTAGAAACTCCGGGGACTGTCCAACTCTAAACGACAAAAAATGTACCGATTTGGTGAGTCGATCCATAATAACCCAGACTGCATCCTTCCCACTGGGGCTTGTTGGAAATCATGTAACGAAATCCATAGTGATATGTCACGACTTTCATTCGGGTATGGGAAGCGGTTGTACCATACCAGCAGTTCTCTGATGCTCGGCCTTAACTTGCTGACAGACCAAACATTTTACCACAAATCATGCAATCTCTCTCTTCATTCCATGCCACCAATAGTACTGCCTCAAATCTCGGTACATCTTCGTACCTCCCGGATGAATATAGTACATGGAGATATGTGCTTCAGTCATCAACTCATGTCTCAACTCCCCATTCAGAATATATAGGCGATTTTCGCATCTTAATGTCCCATCCTCATGGATTCAAAGCCCCGACTGCATGCCAGCTTCCGTCTTCTCTTTAAGTCTCCGGAACCTAGCATTTGTGGGTAATGCCGCCTTAATCCTCTCCACTAGTGATGACTTAACTTCAAGATTCGCCAACAATCCACTCTGCCTTGGCAAAATAACCTCTATCTTGAGCTCCTGTAGATCCTCTAATAGCTGGGGCTGCATCGTCAAGAAATAAGCCGTGGGCTTCCTGCTGAGTGCGTCTGCTACAACATTCGCCTTGCCCGGATAGTACTGCAAATCTATATCAAAATCGACCATCAACTCCAACCAACGTCTCTGTCTCATATTGAGCTATTTCTGAGTGTAGACATACTTCAGACTCTTGTGATCCGTAAAGATTTCCACCTTCTCTCCATAAAGATAGTGCCTCCATATCTTTAATACAAATATTACTGCAGCTAGCTCAAGATCGTGCGTCGGGTAGTTCTTCTCATGAACCTTTAGTTGTCTCGATGCATAAGCGATAAATTTGCCATGCTGTATCAAAATATATCCTAGTCCACTGCCTGACGCATCACTATAAACAACAAAACCTTCCGATCCTGAAGGAAGAGTCAAGACCGGTGCTGTCGTCAATCGCCTCTTTAACTCCTCAAAAGCCTTCTGACAATCTTCCGTCCATGCAAACTCCTGGTCCTTATGAGTCAACCGCATCATAGGCTCCGCAATCCTTGAGAAATTATCCACGAACCTCCGATAGTATCCAGCAAGTCCGAGAAAACTTCTCACTTCCGCAACTGATGTAGGTGTAGGCCAAGTTTCTATTGCAGCAACCTTCTCCGGATCAACTGAAATTCCTTCTCCCGAGATGATATATCCCAGGAAAGGCACCCTATCCATATAAAACTCATATTTACTGAGTTTGGCGTACAGCTTCTCCTGTCTCAGCGTCTCTAGCATGATTCTGAGATGCTCCTCGTGCTCTTCGTGGCACTTGGAATATATCAAGATGTCATCAATAAACACAACCATGAACTTGTCCAAGTACTGATAAAAAATTCTGTTCATCAAACTCATGAACACAGCTGGCGTGTTGGTTAAACCAAACGACATAACTAAGAACTCATAGTGTCCATACTTGGTCCTGAAGGCTGTCTTCGGTATATCCTCTTTCCGTACTCTAATCTGGTGATAACCGGATCTAAGATCGATCTTTGAGAATACACTAGCACCACTCAACTGATCGAATAGATAGTCAATGCATGGCAAGGGATACCGGTTCTTAATGGTTACACTTTTCAGTGCCCTGTAGTCAATGCACAAGCGTACCGTCTCATCCTTCTTTGGCACAAATAATATGGGTGCTCCCCATGGTGAAATACTGGGTCGAATAAAACCCTTCTCCAAAAGATCATCAACTTGCTCCTTCAATTCCACCAACTCCTTAGGTGCTAGATAGCCGGTACACTGATGAAGTGATAGGCTCCGCTCATGGAGTTAAGTCTATTGTGAATTCTATTTTTCGATCAGGTGGTAAGCCTGGAAGATCATCGGGAAATACATCCATAAACTTTGATACAACCTTTGGGTACTCAGACCCCCCTTCTGCAGAGAGTACCCTAAATGTAGGCTGAATATCTTGCTCTATGGCTCCCCGAAGAAACTTAAACTCTGGATGTCCAGGTGGTCTAAATATAACCCGTCCGAGCCGGCAATCTAGGGTCGCATGGTACTGACTCAACCAGTCCATACCATGTACAATATCATAATCCGGCATAGAAAAGATTAAGAATTGAGCTCGCATCTCTCTCCCACAGACTACTACCGAACAAGATCTATAAATGTCACTAACTGGGATAATTTCGCCTCCTGTAAGAATTCTCTTAGTGTTCAGAAGGGGTGTGGTAGATACTCTATGTGTGGCTACGAAGCTAGCAACTATGAATGAATGCGATGCTCCAGAATCGAATAAAGCTACAGCAGGTAATGAAGCTACTAATATAGTACCTACTATGACCTCTCATGCAGTAGATTCCTCTTCAATAGCCAATGCAAATGCCTGTCCTCGTCCCTGAGCTGGTCCTCTCTTCTGTTGAGCTTGCTGGAATAGTGCTGCTTGTGGTGCCAAAGGTGGCATCGGCTGATACCCTCCTGGAGCTGGTGGTCTGACTCCTCCAACTCCCGTCTATGGTGCTCCCAATGCTGGATAAGCTGGCCTCGGTATTGGTAAAGCTGGTCAATCTACCATTGGTTCTCCCTCTCGACGCTCAGGGCAGTCATTGGCTGGATGTTGGTTAGATCCGCAAATCAAGCACAGTCCCAACTTGCGTCTGCACTCCCTCTCAATATGTCCTACCATGCCACAGTAGTGACAAGTAGCAAGGGATGTGGCTCTTGGTGCTGCTCTCTGTGGTGGATTCTTCTGGGGTCGCTTTGCAGACTCCCCTTATGGTGCTCTGGATGGTGCTGATGTGAACGGCCATTTCAGGCTGGACTCTCCTGGTGACGCACACCATACGTCGTGCTGCAGCAAGGACATCCGTGTATGAAGTAGGTACAACGGATCCGATCAATCTCTGTAGCTTAAACCTAAGTCTGTCGAAGAACTTCTCTGCCTTCTCCTCTTCTGTCGGAATTAGAGTAGGGCCGAAGCGACCCAAACGGATGAACTCTGCATTATACTCTTCTACCGTCATATTGCCTTGAATGAGGCGATTAAATTTATCTCTTAGTTCCGCTCTGGAAATGGCTGGTTTATACATCTCCTGGAAGAGTCTAGAGAACTCCTCCCAAGTGATTCAATCCGGTCCGAGCCGTATCTCCTCAGTTAGCCACCAATGATGTGCATTGCCCGTCAACTGCATCCTAATGGCAGTCATCCATCTCTCCTTCGAAAGCTCAGCTGCTTCCAACTGGTGTTGAGTGTTTGTGAGCCACTCATGAACTTCAATGGGCTCCTCCTTGCCAAAAAATATACGGGGCTTCAGTTGGCAAAAATCAGTGATAGATCCCGTCGATGGTCGCCTAGCTGGTGGGTTCGCCTGCTCCAGTATGGTTACTAGGCTGTTCCTCAAGTTCTTCGCCTCATGGCGCTGAGCCTCTTGATGAACCTGCTGTTGGGCTTGCATCATTGCATAGAATATTTAAAACATCTGATGTCTGTCCATAGCCTGTCCTTGTGGAAAAAGGGCATTGGTGGAGTAAACTGCGGCGGTGGTGGAATGTCATCTCGCCGGAATCTTGAGGCATGCTGACCTGCTTGATTGCTTTGTTGAGCGGATGAACCTCCACCTACTGGTGTCACTCCATCGTCATAGGTGACCACAACACCTTATGGTATACCTACAGGATTCTCGTCACCGGTTCTTGGATCCATTACTCTGCTTTAAAAGTAAACTATAAGAATCGCACAGAGGAATCAAGACAGGATGCAAGTCAAGAAATTATTTTGAAGTCGATATGGAGGTCAAGAACAGATCAACAAGTGGATGAGATCTTATAACTTATCCTATCCTAATCGCAGGCTTGCTCGGTTTCTTAGTTGAAACCAAAGCAATATAGTCGTAGACCTGCATGGGCCACCACAAAAACCATGTCACGCCCCAGTCCCAAAATACTGAGGGACTAGCCACGTGGCAATGGCCAGCAGCACAACTCCAATAGGCAAACCCAATTTAATGGACCCGTTAGAGTGTACTTAAGCTGTAAAATAAATACAATGGTCTATGAAACATGTCAGAGTCTAATTCTAATCTCATCCACAGAAGGTAAACACAATTCAAAATGTCAGGCTAATCAAAAAGAAATTTAATCCATCAACAAGTCTCAATAAAAAGTGTCTCGAGGAACAACCCGATAATAAGTTTAATACAGTAATCCAAGAGTCAGGATATAGAGTATCTAGAAACAGAAATAACTGAGTATAGAAAACAAAATACTCAGGAGAAATCCTCTGGCACCACCTCGTCCTCTGGTGCTAGTACTGCTCCAACGTCAGCTCCTATCCCGTATACCTCGGGGTAAATTTCCTCTGTTATACCTGGGGACATAATCCGGATCCAGGTCCTCAGGGGACATAGCAAGGTACAAGAATAACTCAAGCGAAATAAAATACAGTATATAAAATATATCAACAGGGCAAGCTATGTAACCAGCTATATGATATGCAAATGAGAGCATCACTAGTACTCAGGCTGAGACCACTACAAGCTCTATGTCGGGGAGCCGGTAGCAGTAATATCACGTAATGGGCCAAGCTTTGATATAGAGGCTAAAGCACCGCAATAATAAATATATATATATATATATATATGTAATCAGCCTGTAGCCTGTGTGTCTCTCCCCACCCAATGTAATCACACGTCTTATGTCCACGATGTCTCATGTCCATAACACGCAAGATCATGACCTCTAGCTAGTATAGCGAGTCATAATAATATCTATGTATATGCAAGACTTATGTCACGAATCCTGTAAACCTATACAGAATCACCATGAATAACTCAGGAAAGATTTTGTAATATGAATAGTATCAAGTGTCCTATGGTATGACGTACTTGGTAAAGCAAGCACGAAAAATATATAGGATCGTGATATCAACTCTCTATATGACGTTACATGACTCCGCGTACGGCGTCGACACCCGAATCTTGTTCGAAAGCTAAGCAACGTCTCACGGTCCTAGGTTGAGCAGGTACATCACAGAAATAACTCAAGCAAATAATATTAAAGAAACTACTGCAAGTTTGGCAAAGTATACTTGCTTGGGTTTTGAACTCCTTCAGTTGCTCCGGTAATAGAAAAATCTTCAGGTACGCCTTCAGATGCTGAAACAAACATTACCATCACTCTCAGAATACATGAAATAGCTAGGATTGACTACGCATAAGTCCAATTTGGACACAGGAGCAAAATTGATAAATTCTTGTCAAAGTGTGGTCCACATGTGGCCCACTTTGCATCAAAAAATGTGCCAAAAAAAGTTCTTCAAATTTGTCAAACTTAGTGTCTACAAGTCCAGAACGATGATACCAACATAATGGAATATCCAGAACTGGATTCCGATGAGCCCATCACAAAATTGCCCGTCAAGTGGAGCCTTGGGGCCCACGAAAACGGAATTTCGTCAACATTCTCAGAATTGAACCAAACTTGGGTCACATGACCAGCATAACGCTACGAATCTGATGGCACAAATTTCGTTACAAAACAACAAGCATACACGAAATTATGACGAGTGTCAGAATAGGCCAATACGGGACTTTTCGATGGATACGCGTTGATTCCGGTGTGCACACACATCCAAATTAACTTCCGCAAAATTCCATACGTCCGCATTGACGATACGTCCTTTTGATGAAATTCGCACATGATGAAGTCACCTCATTTTTTTGGGATACACCCCGTTTTGAGAAATTTTGGGTTTTGAAAACCAAGTTTTTGGTCAAATTTAACCGCGAATAAAACTCAACATACAATAAATTAAAATAAACTAATTAATGGGATTAAATCTTGGTTATGTGTTCTAAATTATTGTTTAAGTGAAATTTAAAAATATTAACTAAGTTGGGGGAAAAATGGCCATGGACATGGGGGTTTGGGACAGTTTGGTTTGGTTTGGTTTGGTCTAGTTTGGTTTAATTAAAACTAATGTAATTAGCTATTTAAAAATAGTTTTTGAGCCCAATAAATTCTAAAAAAATTACACAATACTCTATTATGAATTATACACCTAAAAATATAATTTTTATAATATTTTAGTAATTAAATTAAATTCAAAAAAAATATAAATCCCTGAAAAACATTTATTATAATTAATTAAAAATTACAGAAAATTTCCAAAAATTCAAAAATTCATAATTTAAAATTTTAAGATTAATTTTAAAATTTTGGGTATTTACAAGGAGCTGCCCTTCACCTCATGGTTCTCCTCTTGGAAGTCTCCTTCCACGAGGGGAGGCCAAAAATCCAGCACCTCTAACCCTCAACTCTCGGCCAACGTATCGAGGAGGAGAGGGTAAGCAACTTTGCCTACAGAAGGGTTATTCCTGGCCACCCGCTCAAAATTAAACTGGCACCAACTGGGGGTGGTACTTCCTCCCAACTTCAAATTACTCCGCAAGCTGGGGGTAGCAACCCTCCAGAGCTCTATGACAACCAGACGTTCCGAAAAGATAGTGATTCTCAAGGGACAGACGCAGAGATTCCTGGAGGTAGTCACCCTCATCAAAGTGAAGCATCTTTCGATGTTGGGGGTAATGTTCCCTCCGAGTCTGAGGAAGATGCAACGATGTCTACCTTTCCTGAGGCAATGCGACTCAAGGAGCAGAAGCAAAAAGTAAATGGTCTACTACCCCATCCACCTCCCCCTATATCATGACAGTGTACATGACAAGGGGAGGACAACGAGGACACCATCGATCGCCAATGTATCAATGCTTTGGAGGCAATGATGCATACTATGAGTACCATAATGCAAACTTTGGCTCAGTCGATACTGGAGATCAAGGTGAACATGGTCCCACCACCCCCAGGGCCTGCAGTAACTCTACAAGTCGAGAGTAAAAATCTTCCAATGATCCACACTAACCCATTATTCCATGAGGACAATAATTCCCATGCCGAAATCAACGCATATCCGCTGAAAAATACCATATCGGCCTATTACGATACCTCACCATAACTTTGTGTGTACTCGTCGATTCACAATGAAACTTATGCCATTAGATTTGCAGCGTTACGCTAGTCCTGTGACCCATGTTTGGTTTGAATCTGAGAACGTTGACAAAATAACGTTTCGTGGGTCCCATGGTTCCATATGACGAACGATTTCGTGATCGGCTCATCAGAATCCAGTTCTGGATGTACCGTTGGGTTCATATCATCGTTCTAGACTTGTAGACACTAAGTTTGACGAATTTGGAAAACTTTATCTCCGGCATATTTTTTTGTGCGAAGTGGGCCACATGTGGACCCCGCTTTGGCCCAAAACTGTCAATTTTGCCCCTGTGTCCAAATTGAATTTATGGGTAGTCAATCCTAGCTATTTTAAGTATTCTGAGAATATTGGTGATGTTTGTTTCAGCATTCGGAGGTGTACGTGCAGATTCCACTTTCCCAGGAGTAGTTAACGGAGTTCAGAACCCAGGCAAGTGTACCTTGCCAACCTTGCAGTAGATCCTGTTATATTATTTTCTTGTGTTCTTTCTATATCTATACTTCTGTGATGTATCTATTCAACCTAGGACCGTAAGATGTTGCTTAGCGTCCGAACAAGATTCGAGTGTTAACGCAATACGTAGAGTTGTGCAATGTCACTTAGAGAGTTGATTACATGATCCTATTTTTACGTGCTTGCTTTACCAAGTACGCCATACCGTGGAACACTTGACACTATTTCATGTGACAGAATTTTTCTTGAGTTATTCATGGTAATTTTGTATAGGCTTACATGATTCGTGATATGAGACTTACATATTATATGGATATCATTATGACTCGTTGTACTAGCTAGAGGTCATGATCTTACGTGTTATGGACATAAGATATCGTGGACATGAGACATGGGGTTACATTGGGTCGAGAGAGACAAACAGGCTACAGGTTGATTATTTATATATATACTACTGGAGGTGCCTTAGTCTCTATACCAGAGCTTGGCACATTTACTGGCCCTATGAGAGACAACTTGCTGCTATGGGTTCCCTGACACATAGCCTGTAGTGGTCTCAGCCTGAGTACTAGTGATGCTCTTATTTTTATTTCACTTAGCTGGTTATATAGCTTGCCCTGAGGATCTGTTTATATTTTCTTGCTATATTTCATTTGGCTTGAGTGTTTATTGTACCTTGCTATGTCCCCTGAGGACCTGGATCCGTATTATGTCCCCAGGTGTAGACGAGGAGAGCTATCCCAAGGTTTACGGGACAGGTGCTACTATTGGAGACGTACATGTTACAGAGACATACATTCATTTATTATGCTTAGTGTTCTTAGATATTTGATCTTGTAGTGACTTCTGGATATTGTACTTGAAGTTATTTTCTTTTCCATTTTGATGATGAGTTGTTCCTCGTGACATTATTTATATTGCTTGGTTGGACAAATTATTTTATATTATTGTGATCTGACTTGTCTCTTTGTGATTTTGTTACTTATTGTGGATGAGATTAGATATATAAACTATGACAGATATTTATAGACCATTCATATGTATTACAGCTTAAGTGCACTCTAACGGGTCCATTAAATTAGATTTTCTCATTGGAGTTGTGCTGCTGGTCATTGCCACGTGGCTAGTCCCTTGGTATTTTGGGACTGGGGCGTGACATGATTTTTGTTGTGGCCCATGTAGGTCTACGAATATATTGCTTTGGTTTCTACTAAGGGACCGAGCAAGCCTGCGATTATGATAAGAATAAATTTATAGGATCTCATCTACATGTTGACACATTCTTGACCTCTATATCGGACTCAAATAAATTCCTTGACCTGCATCATGCTTGATTCAAGTGTTCGACCCTATACTGATCCCGACAGAAGAAAAAAAGGCGGAGAAATTCTTTGATAGACTGAGCTTTGAACTACAGAGACAAATTGGCTCCGTTGTACCTACTTCTTATACGAATAACCTTGTAGCAGCTTGACGGATGGAACGCGTCAACGGGAGAGAGTCTAGCCAGAAGCGGCCGCATGCACTAGCACCAGATCGAGCACAACATGGAGGGGCTGCAAATAGACCGCACATGTACCAGCCACCCAGAGCAACCCCACCGACACTGCCTATATGTCAATATTATGGCAAGCAAGGTCATCACGCAAGTGATTGCAGACGCAAGTTGGGACTATGCTTGATTTGCGGATTGGGACAACCCTCGGCACCGGACTTTATGGAACAACAGAGAGGATCACTGATGGTTTATCGACCAGCCCTACCAGCACCAGGACTCCCTACTTGTCATTATTGTGGCAAGGTAGGCCATCTCGCCAAGGAATGCCGACGCAGATTGGGATTGTGTTTGCTTTGCGGTTCAGACCATCATTCAGCCAGAGATTGGACGGAGCATCGAGGAGGAGCACCGATGGTTCATCGACGAGCACCGATGGTTCACCGACTAGCTTTACCAGCACCAAGGCCAGTCCAGCAGCCACATCGACTAGCTTATCCAGTACCAGGGGCATCATAGGCGAAAAATGGAGGATTCAGACCACCAGCACCGGGAGGATATCAGCCGAGGCCACCCTCGGCATCACAGAAAGCACTCTTCCAGCTGGCCCAGCAACAAAAGAGGGCACCACCACAGGGACGTGGACATGCTTTTGTGATGACAGTGGAGAAGGCACGGACTCGAAGAGTAGCGAGTATGGGTAAGATTTAAGTCTTATCATAGCTAGCTATAGTAACGAATATTCCTAGTAATACTTTAGCATGTGCTTGTTAGTTTCATTCCTTAGCCTATACCTAGTATTATGTTAGCATGAACTTGTTAGTCTAGAGTAATAATATATAAGTGGTACCCAAGTTTTCATAAGCGGTAGTTGATTCTTGTTCTAATCAGACTCATTTACTCTTGAGTTACTCATCTCTTATTGCCTTGAAAAAAAAGTTTTTTTATTGCTTCACTACGTGTTCGGCTTGAACAAAACCCTCACCCTTCCTCTTAATTTTTTCTTGTTCATGGTTCCTTATCCTTTGTGTCGTGCTTCAACAAATGTCATACAACAGCGTCATCTCTTCTGGAGCAAATATTTCCTGAGTAGTTACCTTTATTTTTCTTAATTGCGAGGACACAATTCTTTTAAAGTAGGTAGATTGTGATCATCCTGATTTTTATATATGGTTAGTTCAGTAATTATAATTTTTTTATTTTAGATATTTATTCGATAATTTAATTAAACTTTGGAAACCAACCACCATGGTTTTAAGATCTTGAGTGCAATACTAGCCTTTTTTTTCCAACCAACCTAGCATGCTCGACTTAGACGAGTCAAATTAGGCTCCTGCCATGACTGTCACTCACAAATTCGTAATCCCATGCTTTGTTTTGGTTACACAACTTTTGCGACATAATTACGAGAAAACGATGATTAGTTAACCCTTTTGTCGTGGCGTACGATTTTAACACGCCAACCCAACCCATTGCTTCCAACTAAATCCATACTATGAGCCTAACTGGTCCTATTACCCGTATGACACTCGAGTTGCGTCATTCGAACCCATGCATGCTCCCAATATAATATTAAGTAGAAAACATAATTTATGGATTTATTTTACTAATTTAATATTCCTTCATATTTAGTAAATACCTTTTTAATTGATATAATTTGGTTGTAAATTATTTGTTGGAGAAAATATAAATTTTCTACATATAACTATTGAATAAAAAAAAGAAATAAAATAAAACCCAAACCCATTAACCCCAAACCCAAAACCTAAAACTACCCAACCCGTGCACAGGAGACCCTTTCCCATATATATATATATATAACATATATGTATAACTAAACCCTAACCCTAAACCACACCACCTCCACCATCACCCATGTCGAACCACCACCGTAATGCCGGAGCCGCCGACCACCCGCAGCGCTGCCCGCACCGCCGCCGCGCGCACAGGCAGCAGCCACGCGGCAGACTGCGCGCACAACATAAGCACCGTGCGGCCCCCCTTTCGCGCGGAGGTTTCGCCCTCCTCGCTCGTCCGTTTCGTGTTCTGTTTTCGCCGGTATGTTCACAACCTAACCCCCTAGGATTACCTTCAAGTGGAACGAATTTAGGCTCCCGAGTTTGATCGAAAAATTGACCGAAAGTTGCCGAAAAACTGTTCAAAAATAGCTCAGGAATTTAGTCCAAGTACCCCTGTTCATATCCAATTTTCTACCAACTCGTTAGTTATTTTCAAAATATAATTTAAAGGACTTCTTCACAATATAACCAAGATTTTTACTGTTTTTTTAATTTTTATTAGTTTGCTTTAATGGTTAAATTATTCTGTTTCTAAAATAACCAAAAACTTATTTTTAAAACACTCAAAATCTCTGATACGGGGTGCGTTCCGCCAAATGAGGCCACATCTTCGCATGCGAATTACACCAAAAGGTGCGTAATGTGAACGCGGACATGTGGGCTTTCGCGGAACTTGATTTGGACGTGTGTGCACGCCAAAATCAACTCGTATATGCCGAAAAATACCGTATCGGCCTATTCCAACACCTCTCCATAACTTTCTGTGTACTTGTCGATTCGCAACAAAACTTATGTCATTGGATTCGTAGCGTTACGCTGGTCCTGTGACCCAAGTTTGGTTCGAATCTGAGAACGTTGATGAAACACCATTTTGTGGGCCCCATGGTTTTATATGACGGACGATTTCGTGATCGGCTCTTCAAAATTCAGTTTTGGATATCCCATTGGATTCATATCATTGTTCTGAACTCGTAGACACTAAGTTTGACGAATTTGGAGAACTTTATCTCTGACATATTTTTCGGTGCGAAGTGGGCTACATGTGGACCCCACTTTGACCAAAAACTGTCAATTTTGCCCCTGTGTCCAAATTGGACTTATGGTTAGTCAATCCTAGCTATTTCAAGTATTCTGAGAATATTGGTGATGTTTGTTTTAGCATCCGTAGGTGTATGTGCAGATTCTATTTTTCCATGAGCAGTTGACGGAGTTCAGAACCCAGGCAAGTGTACCTTGCCAACCTTGCAGTAGATCATGTTATATTATTTTCTTGTATTCTTTCTATATATATACTTCTGTGATGTATCTGTTCAACCTAGGACCGTGAGACGTTGCTTAGCGTTCGAACAAGATTCGGGTGTCAATGCCGTACGCGGAGTTGTGCAACGTCACTTAGAGAGTTGATTCCACGATCCTATTTTTACGTGCTTGCTTTACCAAGTATGCCATACCGTAGGACACTTGACACTATTTTACGTAACAGAATCTTTCTTGAGTTATTCATGGTAATTCTGTATAGGCTTACAGGATTCGTGATATGAGACTTGCATATTATATTAATATCATTATGACTCGTTGTACTAGCTAGAGGTCATGATCTTGCATGTTATGGACATGAGACATCGTGGACATGAGACATGAGGTTACATTGGATGGGGAGAGACACACAGGCTACATGATGATTATTTATATATATACTACTGGAGGTGCCTTAGTCTCTATACCAGAGCTTGGCATATTTACTGCTCCTACGAGATACTACTTGATGCTATGGGCTCCTCGACACAGAGCCTGTAGTGGTCTCAGCCTGAGTACCAGTGATGCTCTCATTTGCATTTTACTTAGCTGGTTACATAGATTGCCCTGAGGATCTGTTTATATTTTCTTATTGTATTTTATTTGGCTTGAGTGTTTATTGTACCTTGTTATGTCCCCTGAGGACCTGGATCCGGATTATGTCCCCAGGTGTAGACGAGGAGAGCTATCCCAAGGTTTATGGGACATGTGCTACTATTGGAGACGTACATATTGCAGAGGACGAGGTTGTTCCGGAGGACTTCTCTTGAGCACATAGTATTCTCACCATTCATTTATTATGCTTAGTGTTCTTAGATATTTGATCTTGTAGCGACTTCTGGATATTGTACTTGGAGTTATTTTCCTTTTCATTTAGATGATGGGTTGTTCCTCGTAACATTATTTATATTGCTTGGTTGGACAGATCATTTTATATTATTGTGATTGGACTTGTCTCTTTGTGATTTTGTTACTTATTGTGGATGAGATTAGATATATAAACTGTGACAGATATTTGTAGACCATTTTATATGTATTACAACTTAAGTGCACTCTAACGGGTCCATTAAATTGGGTTTGCCCATTTGAGTTGTGTTGCTGGCCATTGCCACGTGGCTAGTCCCTTGGTATTTTGGGATTGGGGCATGACAAAGACACCATTAGATATGAATCTTAGTGACACTACTCTGTCCGGAGTAGATTTTTTTGCTAGTTCGATTTGCATGGATGGTTATATTTATATTGGGAGAAAGTACGTGTGGTGGCCCATGCAGGTCGAGAGCATATTATCTCGGTTATGTTATTGTACCGAACAAGCCTGCACCTAGGAATAGAGTATAGGATCTCATCCATAATTGACTATGATCCGCTCTCTATCCAATCCATTATGTCTGAATAATTGCATCCTGCTTGATTCCTGTACTTCCCTAATAGTTCTTTGAGTATAGCCTTCTGCTAGAATATAGGAACCCCTATTATTAGGATGATAATTATGGTAGCACGCCTATTAAGAATACAACGAGAATATAGACACAACACTAAGTTTAGAATATCTAGTGAACCCTAGAATTCCTTATCTATAGATTGGTTTATCATTACCCCTTGATGTATTATGAAGACTTGAGAGTAGTATAGACGCTACTAGAGTTAGTTAGAAGTTTTAGCATAATGTTTGACCCTAGTATTGAGGAACCAATAGAAAATAAAAATTGAATATTAGGACTGAACCTAACCTTCATAGTTAGATAAGTAGTAGAGAACTATAAACTTAGATCATTGTCTTATTATTAGTAGACAGCACCTTAGGAAGCCTAGAGGATTGTGAACAACACTTTTTTCTTAATCATACCTCGAACATAGCAACTAGCATACCACTCCCTCTTAGAAAACTATGATGCTATCTAGAGCCCTCTATTTTAATTTCATATATTGTTCCTTTGCGACCTTAGCGTTCGCTAATTGCGCGACGACTAAATTTTGTTCTTCTATTCTTCATTTTTTCAACTCGTGCCATCTGAAACCTCTGCTTATAGACCAAGTGTTTTTATTCTATGATTAGTATATATAGCCTGCTAGGATTATAGTTGTAATTTTGAAATTTTAAAATTGTGTGCTTAGTAGTTAGAACTTGATAGTTTAAGTTATTCTTGTAGATTGAGACATGGTGCTTATCCCTTAGTTTTAAATTGCGTAACTTGTACCACACCTCAATACGAGTTATATTCCCTTTCCCTTGAGGCCAGTAACTGTTCCATTCTTACTATTGACACTTGCACTATGACTAAGATGTAAGATGACCATGACCTATGTAATAGAAGAGGATACCCCAATAAAGTACCAAGACCCTTTCTCATAGACCTTAACAGGAGCTTTTACGGTATCCTTAAGACAAAAAAATAGTAGTTAAATTATTTTAAGTTGGGTAGTATACCTCACCACCTAGTATCATATAGTCCTTGTGATCCATTGATAAAGTGTAACTAAATGACATTAATTGTATGCTAGCAAAGACACAGTGTTTATTCAGACAATAGAATTCAGAGGTCCTTGCCCCCATTTGGTCGACTAGCGACATAGACAAGGAGGTTGTATGATAACTATAGAGATTTGTAGAGTCTTTATTATTATTGCTTATTTTGTTTTTTTGTTTTTGTTTTTGTGAACTTGAATTGACTTGTACCTCCTTTCATAATCATCTAGCGTACTTATAATTGTTGTACCACCTTGACTTATGCCGCTATTATAGCCTAGTTTTGCAAGCTTATTCTTTCATCAAGCTTGTTCACTATATATGTATTAGTGGATGCATACATTAATACATTTCAGAATCAATGTACTATGGTCTGATCAACCATAGTGCGCGTGGTTCGCCCTTCGTATAACTACTTTACGTGGATTGAGATATCTAGTGATTAGTAGATGAATATAATTACCCTCTGGATACGACAAAGCATATCATATCAAGTACATAACTGCACCGATGTGAGCATGCGAATAAGAAATTACCAAATAGTGTTTCAATCCACAACTGCCTTGACAATTCCCATCTGAATCCTTTAAACGCTTTGATTCCCATACTTCCATTCTATTACCCCTCCTTGAACTCTTTACCATTGTTTTCCGTCTTCCCTTATTTCGGAAAGACGAAACCTCGTGCTTGGAAATAAGTGATACACTGATAGTGCTAGGTACACCCCATAGGCTAATCATATGACTTGGTGACTCTATGTTATAAATGATTAAGGGCATATCATAGATGATATGTTTGGTGTTAAAAACTTTGAGGATTCAATAACATGATTAAATAATTTGGGGCATAGGTTTCTTAGATGTATAGCCTTAGATGATAGATGGGTAAATTCTAAGTTGGTTAGAGACCACAATGTTCACTTGAGAGGAATTCTTTAGACTGTAATCAAGTGAGATTTGATAGAGAGACCATACCCTAGTTTAATTTCGAGGACAAAATTATTTTAAGTTGGGTAGATTGTAAACCCCCTCACATAAAATAGGTATTTTGTGTATATTTTATATTATTATATTTATTATAGATTATTTTAAATATTGAATTACTTTAGAGTATTCTCTTAGTTAATTAGAAAATAAATTTCTTAGTATATTTAATTATGTAAATATTTATTTAGAATTATTTTAGGCTATTTTAGATTTTTTGGAGATTTTTCTAGAATTGTTAGGTAATTAAAACATAGGGAACCTAAATTTCTAGGACTTTCATGATTTACTACGAGTCCATACTTGCATATTATTTCTACCAAATATTTATTTTAGGTTAAAATATTTAATTATATTTTTCTATAATTTATTTAGAATTTTAAGAAATTTATTTAGATTTTTGAAATTATTTAGGATTTATTTGGATATATATAGTCTTAATATTAGATAGATGCTAATTTAGTGTTAATAGATATTAATAAGATTATATATAAATTATTTGAATTATATTTAATTTTATTTAAGATTATAAATTATTGATATAAACTCAAACTCTATTTTAAATTAATTCAAATCCTGAGCCTACTAGGAAAGCTACTTCATGCATATCCTATCATTATTTAAACTGATCCTATTCATATCCAAATTAGCTAATCCTAGTCGTATTTAATTATGTAGTGTCCACCATTATAAATACCTCATCCTTCATATTTTTTTTTCCCAAATTTCTCTCTTTTTCGTCCAAAAATAGTCGAAATTCGTCATAAATTCAGCCTCATTTTTTTAGTAGTTATGACGACTTAAAAAGACGATATCTTCTAGCTCCGGACTCCAAACGCACTCCAGTTTTTTTTGACAGAATCATATCAAGGTTAGTTTTATGAATATATAAATTATTTTAATAATTACATAACCTATTTTTCCAGAAAATTCTAAAAGTGTCAGTTGTCCGAAATCAGACACGTTTTGGTATTTTCGAGATTTCTGGAGATCCCAAACTCAAAATTACGAACCGTTTGAAGTTTCGGAAAGATGACATGATGAAATTCCAGAAAAAGTATTTTTCCTGAATTTAAAATATAATTTTATTCTACTGTAAAATTTATGCAACGTATACGTAAATAGAAAACTACCGAAAATTGTCATCTATTAGCCCTTGTGGCCATAACTCTTTACCGACTTGTGATTTTATAAAACCGTCGATTCTAGAGTTCATGTAGCGCTAAAATCTATGAAAATTTATACACAAATCCAGGATTTGAGTCAGTTGACTTTTTGGTCAACGGATTGCCTCGATTTGCGTGTCACGGATCACAAATCCGTAAAGTTAATTTTCTTTGGACCAAAATTAGGGTTTACTAATAAAATCAGATTACAATAAGATTAAATACTATTTTAGGTTATTTTATTCAGAATTAAAATAGATTAAAATAGAGGAACCTATTCACCCACTTTTATAATCTAACTTGTTTAATTTATGTGACGGGTAGATATGACGACGCCTTGAGTTGGGACTTCATTCTTTTTCAGACCAGGCAAGATACCTTGCCAAATTGTTACAGTACTTTTGCATGCTATTTATATTTCTGTATATTTATTACAATCTGTATATTTCTTGCATGAGTAGTTTTCTTTCAGTCATTACTATGTATTAGATATGTTGACACACACATGGCACTTAGTATCATGAGAGGACAATCATTAGGCGTATGGGCTTTTAACCACTCTGGTAAACCGTAGTATATAGTTCGCACTACGGGCGTGTGTCGCGCTGGTCGCTACCCCCGCGGTATGTCGATTTCTGGAGTCTCGCTGGTCGCTACCCCCGCGGTATATCGATTTCTGATGTCCATTGACGTGTGTGTGAGTTGTGAGGTAGATCGAGTAGCCTACCCTTGCCCATACGTCGAAAAGTTATCCTCATTTGTATTCATATAGATTGTCTTGTACAGCGTACTTATTTATTTTCAAAATTATATGCATGTTTATTGTATTCAAGTTGGCTCACTTTTCTGTATCTTGTTACGTCCCTCTGAGGACCTGGTCCTCTGCCAGGTGTATCTGTTCTTGAATATTTGCAGGAGCGCGGATTCGGATGATTACTTATGTTTCGAGGATGTCTTCTCTTCAAGCCCGTGATTGATAGCTGGTATTCTTATATTGTGTTTATTGTGTTGTACTTTTCCATTCGAGTTGGTAGTGGATTTGTTTCCATCCAACTATCATCCTTAGATACTTATGTTGAGATCTAGTTATATAGATGCTGGTTATTCATTTATATCTGATTTTCTGTGGATGAGATTTAGATTGTACCCTATGACTTGTGATATATGTTTATACCACTCGTGGATTTAATATTCATATTACAGCGTACGTATGGATTTGGTTTCCATATATTGGGGTTGCCATATCCATGCGGCTGGCATGCTTACGTGTCCTAGTCCTATGTATTTTGGGACTGGGGCATGACAGTACGTATCCTTGGATACAACAGTCATGGACAACGTAGATTACGATATCATCCTGGACATAGATTGCCTCGGGGCGTGCAATACAATAATTGACTGTGCGGAGAAGAGAGTTGTGTTTCACATTCCTGGCGAGGTAGAGTTCTCTTATTTATATAGTCTGGCGGCTAAAACAGTGATGGTGGTATCGGCAATGACGACAAGGCGTATGCTATATTCGGGGTGTGAGGGGTACCTTGCTTCTGTGCGGGACACTCGGATGAAGGGTGCATACTCGGGTGAAACCGAAGTCGTGATAGAATTCCCCGACGTATTTTCGGACGAGATACCTAGAATGCCTCCGGATCGAGAAATTGAGTTCAGTATTGATACCTTTCCAGATACTCGTCCGATATCAAAAGCACTGTATTGGATGTCACTTGCGGAATTGAAAGAACTAAATTCGCAACTATAAGAGTTACTAGACCGTGGTTACATTCGCCCCAGTATTTTACCTTAGGGGGCGCCAGTACTGTTTGTAAAGAAGAAAGATGGCACAATGTGTCTTTTCATAGATTATCAAGAATTAAACAAAGTGACAGTCCAGAACAAGTATCCGTTGCCAAGAATTGATGATCTGTTTGACCAACTTTAGGTCACAACAGTATTTTCAAAGATTGATCTTCGTTCAGAGTATCATCAGTTGAAGATCAAACCAGAGGACGTCTCGAAGTCAGCATTTCGTACGAGATATGGACACTACGAGTTCTTGGTTATGCCTTTTGGTTTAACCAATGCTCTAGTGGCTTTCATGGATATGATGAATCGAGTATTCCGACCCTTCTTAGACAAGTTCATCGTCGTATTCATCGATGATATCTTAATCTACTCGAGAGATAGATAAACTCACGTTGAGCATCCAAGGACCGTATTGCAGATGCTTCATGAACATCAGTTATATGCGAAGTTAAACAAGTACGAGTTCTGGATGAGCATCGTATCTTTCTTTGGGCATGTTATTTCAGCGGATGGTGTATCAGTTGACCCAAAGAAAATAGAGGCAGTGGTGGACTGGAAACAGCCCACATCGGCTAGTGAGATCAGAAGTTTCCTTGGCTTGGCAGGCTACAATCGGATATTCGTAAGAACTTCGCGAAGATTGCGTCACCTCTGACTCGCCTCACCCAAAAGGGAGTAGTATTCAAGTGGACTGATGACTGTGAGAGCAGTCTCCAAGTACTGAAGCAGCGACTAGTCTCGGCTCCAATTCTTACTCTTCCAGATGGACCTGAGGGATTTTAGATATTCAGCGATGCATCTCGAATCGGATTGGATGTGTTCTTACACAGCATGGGAAGATAATTGCGTATGCCTCAAGACAACTGAAGCATCATGAAAAGAATTATCCGACGCATGACTTGGAACTTGCGGCAATTGTGTTCGCATTAAAATTATGGCGACACTATCTCAATGGAGTGTCCTGCGAGATCTTTACGGATCACAAAAGCCTTAAGTACATATTCACGCAGAAGGAATTAAACTTGAGGCAACGATGATGGATGAAATTAATAAAGGATTATGACTTGACAATTACTTATATGCCCGAAAAAGCAAACGTTGTGGCCGATGCGTTGAGTCAAAAATTTGTCGGATCGCTATCTGTGTCAAGCAGGCTACTTCGAGAGTTGAAAGAAATGGGCATCGAGTACAGAGTTTGAAATTAGGGGGCACAGCTAGCTCAACTGCAGTTAGAGCCGAGCTTGCGAGAAAAGATAAAGTCCACGCAAAAGGATGACTTATTCATGCAGAAAATACGTGAGTTAATTTTAACAGGGAAGACAACCGATTTCGTGGAACACGAGGATAAAATGTTGTGGCTTAAAGGCAGATTATGTGTACCTAAGGATGATGAACTCAAGAAAGAAATACTGACTGAGGCTCATTATGCTAAGTACACCTTGCATCCGGGAAGTACCAAAATGTACAAGGATCTGCGCACAATATTTTGGTGACACGATATGAAAAGAGATGTGGCATTATTCATTTTACGGTATTTGGATTGTCAACGTGTGAAAGCAAAACACCAGTGACTAGGCGAAGAGTTGCAGAACCTCACCATTCCAGAATGGAAGTGGGAGGATATCTCAATGGATTTTATAGTAGGCTTACCGAAGACGCAAAAGGGAAATGGTGCGATTTGTGTCGTCGTGGATAGACTGACCAAGTCGGCTCATTTTATAGCAATCAAAAATACATGGACCGCTGACCGTTTCTCAAATCTACTTAGATCAGATTTTTCGGTTACATGGAGTGCCAGTCTCAATTGTGTCGGATAGGGATGGATGGTTCTTGTCTCATTTGTCGGATAGGGATGGATGGTTCTTGTCTCATTTTTGGAATAGCCTTCAGGTGGCAATATGCACCAAGTTGTATTTTATCTCGGTGTATCATCCGCAGACTGATGGACAGACTGAGAGAGTAAACCAAATCTTTGAAGACATATTGCGATTACGTGCTGGATTTGAAGCCAAGTTGGGATACCTACCTATTGCTAGCAGAGTTCGCTTATAATAATTGTTATCAAACGAGTATTCAAATGGTCCCATATGAAGCACTGTATGGACATAAGTGTCGATCACCGATATATTGGAAGGAAGTCGATGAACGACAAGTGCTCAGACTAGTACTTGTTGAACATGCATTCAAATTTTTTTGCATGGTTTGAGAGAATCTTCGAGTCACTCAAAGCTGTCAAAAAAGTTACGTGGATGTACATCGACGACCCTTGGAATTCATGGTGGGCGATCATGTGTCCCTAAAGGTGACACCTATGTGAGGCTGGACGCGGTTCGGCATCAAGGGGAAGCTGAGTCAGCGATTTATTGGACCCTTCAAGATTCTAGAGAGGGTGGTGTCAGTGGCTTATCGACTTGCATTGCCTCCGACTTTAGCAGAAGTGCACGATGTCTTCCATGTTTCCCAACTAAGAAGATACGTGCATGACCCGAGTCACGTAGTAAACTTCGATCAGCTTGAGCTGAGTGCCGACCTATCTTACTCAGAAGAACCTGTTCAGATCCTGGACAGGAAAGAGAAGACCTTGAGGAATCGATCATTGGCTTTAGTTTGTGTGTTGTGGCAGAATCATGCAGTCGAAGAAAAAATATGGGAGCTTGAGAAAGATATACGGAAGCAGTACCCTTCCTTATTCGATAACATAGAGATAGAACCTTTGTTTCAAGTTTCGAGGACGAAACTTTTTCTTAGTGGTATATTATGTAGTGCCCCGCTCCTAGCGGTTCACTATATAAGGCTTGTCGCTCGATTGACTTAGTAGGAATCGAGTATGGGGAAACTTTATGGCAGAATAGATCACGGACAATGCAATAAACCTTTTTAATTGATGGATTGGCTTCTATTGGAATGAGTCCAATAGTTTCGTTGGATTTTTGGTTGGCTTTCTTGGATTTTTGCTGCTTGGTTTTGATGGATGCATTTTCATGATTGGTTTTCGAAGATTGATTGTTTAACTCATTTTTATTGATTGTATGCATTCATTCTAGAGAACTCTGAGAGAAAGGAAGATGGTAGTCTAAACAAATGTTGGTGCCAATACAGATAGACGCGTGATCGAAGCCTGAGCGAGCAAGCATCATTTTCTCTCGGCATTCTCTATTTGGTGAGAGATTTTGTCCCTTCTTCTCTACTCCTTCATGCCAATAATCAATAAGTTCTCTTGAAACCTTGCTAATTCTAATGATCGATAAAAATGCCACAAGTTTAATACCACTGTTGTATCTTATGCATCGTAAGTAGAGAATACTGTTTAATTATCATGGTATGCTATGCTATAAATAATCAATAAAGATAGGCAAGTATGGACTGTTCAGGTCCCCATAAAAAAAAGAAGAAAAGAAAGAAAGAAAGTATGGACTGTATGAGTCCCCAAGCGAGAAAAGTACGGACTAAGAAGTCCCTATCGAGAATAATGTTGGATGTGAATGGTTCATTACTTTATCATGCAATGTGTGTATAACTTAGTCATTTATGCATTTGAATGGTCATGGAAAACTTGTGCAACAAGGTAGTAAGTTTCCTTGATCTGGACCCGGGGCACCGGGGACTGCTCATCCTAGGGGAAAACATTGGGACGTACTTATAGGCACGAGGTATTGTGGGATTCTCAGAGGAGGCAAGCTACCTTCCTGAGGAGGTGCACTGCATACCGTGGTAAAAGTCCTAAATGGTAAAATAACACCAATGACCCTAAGAGAGAGTTGCATGCTAATGATGTCTTATGCAGGGGCGGTAAGAACAATCCTATAAATATACAGGAACGACCATTGGCCGGGGTAAGAATTCATATGTTGCAAAGATTATATTTCACTGCATGAACTATTGCCTATAAACTGTTGCCTATTTGAACTATTGCCTATTAAAATGTTTCATATATAATGTTGCCTATTAAACTACTGCTTTAAATTAAGAAATATTGGTTTAGGTGAGTGGGCCAGTTCTGCTCACCAGTAAAAGTTGAGTACGGACCCACGTCTCTGTAGGAAAACTAGGTGACCGAGATATCGCGGGCGCTCAAGGGAGATAAAGCTTTCTGTTGCAGTTCTTTTCAAACTTCTTCCTACTTTTAAAGTATTCCAGATTTCTAGTTAGTTTTCAAGTTTTCAAGAATGTAATAAAGAAGCATAATGTATGTGATAAGAACATTATTTCATGTCAGCCTATTAATCTTTTCTTTTATGCAGAATCTATGTAAGCCGTTCAGACATTTCTATTTCTGTGCTAAGAAAATTGTACTTCGTTGCAATGAATCAATAAAAGAACTATTTTCTTCCTATACAAAGTGTGCTTTATATTCTGTTGTTGTGTTGTGGAACTGTTTACAAAAGTTTTTGACACATTTGTACGTTCTTGCCTTGTACAAGTGCAACCCCAGACTTGTACGATATCACGTCCAGCGAGGACGATCGGTTCTACAGAACCGAATGCGAGGACGAATCGGTTCTGCAGAAACGGGACGTGACAATATCAACCAATAAGTTTAACAGCACTTGTTTCAAACATAGCCAATAAAATCGATAATCAACAACCTCAATAGTCTTACCTTGTCCAAAATGACATGCGAGATCGCCAACATACAATTCTCAAATGAGAAAGTCTCTTAAAGAGGTACAGGATGCACACAGCTTGTGAAGTCGAAATAGATAATCGTCCTGTAGGATAAAACCATCTATCTCACGAGTAATGCCAATGTTTAATAAAGTAAAAAATCTCACAAAAATTATGATACAATTCATACTCAGATTTAATCTTTTCAAAGCCAATTATCTTTGTGCTCATTTTGACAATGAATGTAATGCAATGACTGAGAGCATAAGTGGCTTTCTTCTCAACTCTTGCCTTATGCTTCAGGGTATAGTTATAATCCTGAAGGAACTCAACCCATCTACCATGTCTCGTATTTAATTTCTTTTGGGAGTTGATGTATAGAAGGTCCTCAAGTGGGATCAAATTATTAGATGCCATAAGAAATAATGGCAAAGATGGGAGTCCCATTGGCCATTTCACAATTATCTTTTTGGTACTAATCAAGTGAATTTCCCTAATCTGCTTGGTTACGACATATTTTCTCTCTACTTGCTCCGTCATTGGTTGCGAGAGAAAAAGTTTTTTTTTACCCTCTTGTTCAAACACACATATATTTGAGTGACTATGATAAGTACGTGTCATGACCCATACCCAAAAATTGGGTATGAGTCGTGTGTACGTCCAGCCTACGCCGTAGCATCGGCAGTAGAATACTGTCTAGGTCACAATATAACTAACACATCTCACAATAATATAACATGTTAATGATCTCAACTCTATAAGGAGGACAAGATAAAAATAAACATAATGTCAAACCAGTACTCAATCACAATAATATCTATGGGAAGAGGAATGACACGATAAATATATGGAAATGATATAAAGAAGTTCCAACACATATGTTTAGAAATAAACATCTAAACAATAATATAAGTCTAAGAGTCTTAATAACAACATAAGTCTCAAAATAATACAACTCCGGATATCTCAAGTAGAACAATTACAAATACAAAATAAATGCTAGGCTCTAAGCCACTACTAATGGATCCTCTACTGGAACGGGATCCTTCTGAGACTCCTAGATGTAACCCTCATCTACTCTCGGTCCATAATGAGTGAGACAAAAGTTCTCATGGTCCTCTGAAAAATGTTATCCAATCAGGATTGGAGCGAAGCACAAACACTAACAGCTATTCCAATTATATTGATAAAAACTATAAAGCAGCGAGTAAGGAATATACATGATGGAATAAAATATTGGAATCTAAGAAAAACTAGAGAGTCAATAATTATATTATGGAGAAATAACTAGAAATGAGTACACTGATAATGGTAAGCAGTAAAAATAGATAAGTGTGAATACTAGCAATGTATGAACTGGAATAAAGGAATAAAAATACTGGCTAAGTGCCTTGAAATATTAGTTTGCTATGTGATCGGCTTGGGACTAAATCAGGCTTGTTATATATGATTGGCTATGATACATGTTAGATCAGGCTAACCATCTGGTTAGATATGATGTGAGCAAGAGTCAGGCTAATCATATATAACAATCTATGAGGCATGTAATATGGTCAGGCTATACCCTACGTGATATGTGGGGTGAGCTATGATGCATGTAAGGTGGGGTATGATCACATAATTTGCTAATATTTCTCCGTCCCCAGCTAGTACGATGGATCCAATTATGACTACTCATGACAGATATCTATGATACTAGCCCATGTATCCACTGTGTCAGGAATCAAGTATAACACTACAAACTAGAATAATAGTAATCATACAAAATAATGAAAACTATCAGAGAATCTACTCGCCTGGTATTCGGTGCAAGAAAAAGTCAATAGTGATCAAACTGGAGTCCAAGAGTCCTAAATAAGGAATATCAATATGAATGAGTGAATTAAAATGAATAAACATGATTATCTAGCTAAGGGTGATGTTTCTAGGCCACTTCTAGGTCCATACTAGGTTAACTAGGTTATACCATGGTATTCTAGCTACACCTGTCATTAGATACTTGATATAGTGACATATATATACTGACATATATATACTATTTACTATTTTTTTTATAAATATCTCATTAATAACTTAGTATCCTGAGATACCTACACTATATATGTATTACATAGTATATAGGCTAATTACCTTAACATATAACCTATTATCCATTCACTTCCTAATTACCTTAACTCTATTCAACATGGCATTGTCACAATAATACATTACCTCTCTTAACATTAGATACTAACTCAAAACCTTGATAACTAATTTGGTATCTCAGTCTTGAACACACCCATACTTACTCAATGCCCATAGTTACTGATACTCTCGAGTATTAGTACACCCTTGTACCAATCCTAATACTAACCTTCATACAAGGCTTAAACCTCACTTGAGAACACTCCCTTACTCCCATATCTCCTTGTATACTGCATTCACTACTGCCCTCGGGACCCTGACAATAATTTCCAGGTCTGGCACAAGTCCCACAGACCCATCAGTCCATAGAACTTCAGTAACCCGAGCTATACACTGATGCATGAAGCTTGCAGTGCCCCAAGCACTGTACTACCCATGACTGACCCAACACTCTCAAACACCTGTTGCACATCCCTCACTGATATATGAAGCCCTTTTAACTGATTCCCCTGCTATACTACTACTCCACTGATACTTCAACTTTCCCCCTCCCATACCTAGTAATTGCTAGTTGCCACTGCTCTGAACCCGAGCATAACCCCTAAAGCTACTGCACCCAAGGTCCACATCATCTGACCTTCAAATCAACTGGCCTGATATAAACCCCCTCACCCAGAAACTTAGTTATTTTATTTAGTATAAATTATGAATTATTTTGAGGAATAATTAAGGTTAGAAAAATAGAATTAACATTTAATGCATTTTTCAGTAGCTAAGATAACTAGGGCACAACACCAGCTGCTACCCTAAATAAAATTTATAATCATAACCAGGATAGGCCAGTAAACCCCTCTGACTTTGTGTCACTATCAAACCCACTCTCTAGTATCATATTTTAGCTATACAATATTTACAACGCTTTGTGTGACTTAAAACTAAAATTTCCACTTAGTGACCGTAGCTTGAATTTCTGATGCACAACACTGACCAGATTCCTACAACCGAATGTCTGACACTAACCTACATTGAGACTACCCTAACCTAATCCTTTGGGTCACATCTATTTTTATTTATTTTACATGCTAATTTAATATATGTGATATATTGAACCCTTTGAGCTTAATTTGACTCAACCTAGATCCAACCCTCAAACCCAACCTTAAAAATCTAATTAAGTGGTCAAGTAGAAAACCAAACACCCTCTCTAATCTCACAAAATACCAAACAAAATAGTCCATGCACCAAAACCTATTTTTAGAAGATCAATTTCAGCCTATAAAAATTTGTAACCACAACCCCTTCACCTCGCTCTCATGACCAAAACCCCCTACATCTTCACCTCTCCACTTAAACCAAAGTGTGTAACACCCAACTATATCTCTTTCTCTTCTTCTTAACCCCCCAAACATTCATTACTTGGTATTATTTCACACATAATTCAGCCCATACCCCCCCCCCTTGGCCGAAACTCACCATCACCAACCCAAATCTGTCCCAATTTTCTCTCCACCACTTCACCAACTCTTCCACCATCCCACAACCCTCAAACCTCTTCTACAACCACCCTAATACTCTTACATATCACCCTATCATTTTTATAGCCACCACAGACCCTAGAACAACCTATATAAGCATAACAATGAGCTACAAGGGGGAGAAGTCAAATCTGGAATTGTTTAGAAGAAGCTGCGATTCGAGCCATTTTTAACATATTTTCCAAAATGTTTAGTGATAAAAACTCTTCCCCTTGAACCCCTCTAGATGTCCTAAACAACACTCTTTAAGTTTTATAAAGATTTCACCAACTTTGTATATATTTTGCATGCTACACTAGGAAACCTCAATACCAACCTAGTTTTTACTCTTATTGAACACCAACTTGTAAATCTTAATATATATGTTAAATAACTCTAAATATAATTATTTTATTCTGTTTTAGACATGTTTTAACCTATTTTTCCAGATTTTAATAATGTTTAAGTTAAGTTATAATTTTGGAGAAATCATGTGGGAACTAGTGTTGAATATGTGTATATATATATAAAGTAGTGTAACTAGTTTATTTATAATCTTTTGTGATGCTTAAATATATGTTAGAAAATAAAATTCTAAGTTATAAAATATATTTTTCCATAATTTTAAATATTATTTTGGAGGATGAAACACATGAATTTCAAGAATAGACTATGTTGATAGGTTATGCTAGAAACTAGTCAATATCAACTAGTTTATTTTTGTTAATTTTTAATACATAAAATAACTTGTTAAATAGATTTTTTTTAATAATTATAACTTATTTTTTCAGAACCTATATTCAAATATTTGAAGTTGGAACATAATTATTTTTAGGGTGAAGATTAGGATTATTCTGAAAAAATAATTTAAAATACTATTTTTTACCTATTTAACATAGGAATTTAAGTATTTATACACAGGTTAATATACAATGAAAGTAACATGGACAACAAAAATAACAAGTGAGACTACATATGTACAAGTAAAGGAATCCAAAGACGAGCCGGCATATGAAAATATGTAAGCAACAGAATAAGGGAATAATAAATAATGCATGTAAATAAACTGTAAGTAATTGACAAGGTATACTTGCCTGGAACACCAAGCTATTAAAAATTTGCTCATGTCTCCTCATCAGATCTAACAAGAGAGCCTAAATATGTAATATTAAAATTAGTTTTTGTACACTAACATGTTCGATATCACAACGAATATAATATTCTAATTAGGGGTCTTAGGGTTGCTAAGTTGCATACGGTTTAGAATTAACAACTAAAATTCGAAATGGTTTTTTATATTAATCCTAGTGTCATCTTACAAATAATAACATAATTATTCATTTAATAATTCTGGAAATAATTTATATTATTCACAAAATAGGTTATTAACACATAAATCTATCTCACAAACATTTACTATCATTACTAGTTAAAGTCTCAATCCTACGGTGAATAGTTTTCTACCTTTTAAACTTATTTATTATCTTTATAAAATCACCAAAACCAAATTCTATATTCTGGAAAAATAATTTAAAATACTATTTTTTACCTATTTAACATAGAAATTTAAGTATTTATACACAAGCAAAATATACTAGTTATTTAGCATCAGTAACAATACAACATATAGAATTTGGTTTTGGTGATTTTATAAAGATAATAAATAAGTTTAAAAGTTAGAAAACTATTCACCGTAGGATTGAGACTTTAACTAGTAATGATAGTATACGTTTGTGAGATAGATTTATGTGTTAATAACCTATTTTTTGAATAATATAAATTATTCCAAGAATTATTAAATGAATAATTATGTTATTATTTGTAAGATGACACTAGGATTAATATAAAAAACCATTTCGAATTTGAATATTAGTTGTTAATTCTAAACCGTATGCAACTTAGCAACCCTAAGACCCCTAGTTAGAATGTTGTATTCGTTGTGATATCGTACATATTAGTCAAAAATTAATTTTAATATTACATATTTAGACTCTCTTGTTAGATCTGATGAGGAGACATGAGTAGATTCTTAATAGCTTGGTGTTCCAAGCAATTATACCTTGCCAATTACTTACAGTTTATTTACATGCATTATTTATTGTTCCCTTATTCTGTTGCTTACATATTTTTATATGCCGGGTCGTCTTTGGATTCCTTTACTTGTACATATGTAGTCTCATTTGTTATTTTTGTTGTCCATGTTACTTTCATTGTATATTAACATGTGTACCAGATTTCGTCTACTTGACTTGACATACTTGACTTCGTAGTTCCCTAGGAGAGAGTGTATATTAGGCATGGTTATTACCACTCGATCGTTAATGCCTCACCGGGGTGTGATAAAGACATGTTTTAGGACTGTGAATGCCTCACTGGATTGCGGTCATTATTGCATGATTATTTGATAGCCATAATTAATATTATATTCTCTATGACATGTCACCATCTGTAGAGTTACTTTCTTGTGGTATTCCTTTCTTGTACTTACAGTTATTTCATATATCATTCCTATCCTTCATGCATGTTAAATACTGTATAGTAGGCTTATGTCATTTGTATCTTTTTATGTCCCACTGAGGACCTGGTTGCGTTGCTAGATCTTGACGAGCAGCTATATCCCACAGTTTATAGGCCAGGAATTGAGACAGGATTTGTCACTACAGAGGACCTGGAGATACTTCCATCAGAGTTCCCTTGATCATGGTAGATTTCAGTTTTAGACTTGACATCATTATCTAGTTAGCAGATATCAAGTCTAATATCTTTCTATTTACTGCATTTTATTTCTTGTTGTACTAGGTGGATTGTTCTCCACCAGAATTATTTTATTTCAGTTGTACTTAGGTAGATTTTTCTCTACCAGACTCTTTGATTTTGGACTCTTTATGCTTTATCCAATATTTACTTTACTTTCTTATTGTTATTGTGGATGAAATAGATGTACCCTACTTCATGGTTATTTAGATTGTGGACTCAGTTACATATTACAGCGTAGTACAACTAGTTATGGTCCATTAAATTGGGAACATAGCTAGATGTATCAGCTGCGCATGGTTACGTATCCTGATCCTCAGTATTTTGTTATTGGGGCATGACACCTGAATTACTAAGTGTTGATACACTGCATTTCCCCTTCTCTGTAAAAGTCCTATTGCACCCAGTGTAGGTGCAGTGCAACCCGGCACCCCACAGCTGATACTCTCACCTGGAAACCACTGCAATACCCACTGCAATTTCTCTTTCATGATACACTTAGGTGTCAATCCCCCCTGATAATCATAAGTCCTACTCAGACTTGCTGCACATGCTTTCACTACTGATACCCCCTTTCCATCACTGATTCACAACTCAAACAACTGCAACCAGTTGCTGTAACAACACAGCAAGGAGCTATACCTCACAGGCACCTATACTTCCCTTTACACCAACTACTCCTAACACCTGAGCTGTGCTCCCAAATCTCCCACACACCTACACATCCTAATATCCAACTCGAGGCTCACCCAATCATAAACAAGTTCAACCCGAGCACACCACATGTACTAACACAACCAACATACTCCAACATAATGCATTTGCCACAAATACGTGGAGTGCACAAGCCATAACACATACACACCAAATAATATATGTACACTAATATATATATACATTTATATATGTATATGTAGACAATATCATATGAATATAGCATTCTAAATATGTACACTCTCTATTAGCCATTTTAACAAACACCTAGTGTGCACAAGTAATGATACTCATGATACCCAACCAACCTACATGCCGAATCCCCCAATATGCAACTAATACTATATATACATTTTAAATACATCTATTTATATCTAATGTGATTAGTTACAATAAAAAGTAATGGAAAATATACCCATAATCACAAAATCCCAAATTTAAGCACAACTTTATGTAGAAATCAGAATGGGAACCAATAGAAGCTCATTTTCCCTTCCTATGGGTGTTCCTAATCCATGGGTGGGTTCCTAATGGTCAAACACATAATAAAAACAGAAATTGGAGAGAGATTTGAGGGTGTTACCTATTGGGAGATGGATTCCCAATGTGGCTCCTTCAAATGAGCACAAGGATGAGAAATAAATACCAACTCCTAGCAAGACTCCTCTTTCTCTAGCCTCTTGCAATATTCAAGCTTCTAGTTTTCCTTGGGGATGAAAATGAGAGGGATTGGGATTAGTTTGGAGGAATTTGGTGGAGGAATGAATCACTTGGGAAAAAACTCAACTTATGTTTTTTTTTTTCATGAACTATTAATGAAGTGGAGGGAGGCTCCCTCCTCCTATATAGGGCCGACCATCAACCTAGGGTTTAGCTATTGTAAAATGTTCACAATGCCCCCATGGGTTGTCATGAAGAGTTATCTTAATTAAGGGGTTTAACTAAGAGGGTTTCTAATTTAATTACAAGGGGTTATTAACTCATTTCTCTTCTATGACTAGTCAACCATGACTAAACCAAATGGGTTGCACTAATGGTCATGACAAGTCTAGTTGAGTTCACTTAGGTTCAATAACAACTAGTCGGCTATCATATACAACCATCTTCTATATTAAATATATAAATATATACATCTATACCAATTATTATGAATTAAAAAATATATTAATAATAAATAATACAAATGATAAAAATATCCTTATTCTAGAAATGTGGTAGTGACAAGTACATCCTTGTCAAATAACCAAGGTCGTCCAAGAATAATATGACCCACATCCATGGCCAATACATTGTACCAATTTTGTCCTTGTAATGCTAAACTCAATTAGCACAAGGCACCTTTCCTCAACGTATAGTGATCGATGTAGCATCGATTAAGGTTGGGGATGGGGTTCGACTTTCAAACCAACCTTGGACAAAATTGACGATGAGACTGTATTAATGCATCTTCTATACTATCAACGATCATCTTGCAACTCTTGTTGTCAAGTTTTATAAATGTGTAGAAAATTGCAATGCGTCTTCAATCGTCAGTAACCTTAGGCTTAGGTTGAGAAAACATGCACCTAACAAGAGACAATCTAGTGGACTCCAAGTGCTTGACACAACCTATGATACTTTCCTCAACTTCACTTCCTTCGTTAGACAAGTTCTCATTATTCTGATGCTCAAAGTAATAATCTTCATTTTCAGCCTCAATATCAATGTGTTCCTCTATAAGGGAGACCTTGAATGGACTTCCACATTGGGACACAACATGTTCGTATCCTTGGCACCTATAAAACTTAGTATTAGGTCCACCTTTGAGTAATCATGTTCTACACCGGTCCTTGCCCTTGTCTTTGTACTCTACTTTAGGATAGGAAGAACTAGGAGTAGACTTGTACCAGGGATAACTTGATGATTTACTTGTGTACAGACTCGAATGACTCGATGACTTATCTTGATATTAATTCAAAGAGTATTTGTTAGTATGGCTCCTAAAGTCGTGACTCTTAAAGCTACGACCTAACCCGGGTTTCTCTAAATCCCGAACTAAACTGTAAACTTCTTCTAGGGTCCCTATTTGTCGAGCAAAAAGTTCGGCTCGAAGGTTGTCTCGTATGCCTGTCTAAATCTAGTGAGAACATGATCTGGACTAAAATATCCAAGTATGCTGCATCTTACTAAGAATTCATCGAACTTAGCGACATACTCTTTTGCAGACTTATTGTCCTGAGTAAATTGGTTCCACTTCCAACATTTGAAGGTAAAAAAGAGGGTGTCTGTAATTCTCACTTCATTTGTTTGCCAAGTTTGGATGTATTTCTTCCCTCGATTTTTCTCAACAACTTAATATTGGACCATTACTGGCTAGCTTCTTCACTTAGCTTCATACTAGCAAGACGAATCTTTCTTGCATCGGACATGTCATACCACTTAAAGTAGTTGTCCACTCCTCTAATCCAATCTAGAAAGTAATACAGATCGGGATGAACATAAGATTCAGGGCATCAATCTCAATACTTCTTAGGTTTCGTTCATCCAGATCAAAATCATTTTCTTGATAATTCGGCTGACGATTTGGAGATCACGAATCATCGCGGTCTGTATAATGATGGTAAACATTGTGAGGGTCACGAAAATTCTTACATGGAAATTATTACGAAGAGGACTTTACCTACGAGGGAAAAAAAATTGTCTCCGAGGAGGACTTTGCCTATTTTGTCTTTCTATCCTATCAAGTTTTTCTCAGGTCTTTGTTTGGAATTCTTGGTCTTCCTTTTTGAAGCTAGCGAGAGTATTATTTATAGTAGCAAGTTGGTTAATTACTTTCAGTAAATTGGGATCCATGTTGTCACCTATGTTATCGCTTGAGTCGTTTAAATAATAAAAGGGACCGCTATGGGTGGACATGCATTAGATGATCTTAGTCTAGATGAAATTGAGAAAGAAATAATCCTAGTATAAAATATACTCTATATGATGCAATCAATTGGTTGTTATCTTGAGTTTGTGAATGATAATTTCTTTTTTTAATAACTTAAGTTGATTAGACACACAAGTCCAACTCCTAATCTTCTTCGGATTAAGTGAATGTACCTCTCTAGTGGCACGAGACTCACAAATATTAGATCGAACCGCAACTGCTTCCTTCAAAGTCCTAATGAGCCCCCCTATGGTCAGCAACCCGAAGGGACGAACACCAGAAATGCTTAAGACCAATGTCTAACTAAAATTTAAATTTAAGTGAATGTGATTTTTGGACTACGGTAAGTGATAAAATTCCAACCATATCTTGTAGGGGTTTTGCCCTTAAAATATTTTTTAATAGAATAACATACTATCTAAATGCACAAACCATACTCTGATACCAAAATGATGTTAAATGCTAAAGTTGATGAGTTCACCATTTCTTGAAATTGATCGAGGTAGTCAACTTTATGCAAAATACTTAGACGATGATGAGATTTTGGTGCGACCTTTGAGTCCAAGTTGAATTTAACTTGGCAATGATTAATAGGGAGTGATCCTTTGAGCCAAGTTGAATTTAAATGGTATTGGTCCCTTGGTGCCCCTCATTTAGAAGCTAAAGTTGATGGCCTCCCCTACCAACTTGGTGAAGGATGGAGGTAGCCATTTTTAGCTTAATTTTAGACTATTGATGAGAAATGTGATACCTTTGAATCTTAAACATAGAAATTGGCAATGATGAGTGGTGTGGTGAATCCTTTGAGCCAATTTCTAGATTTGTTTTCTTCACTATTTATTTCAGTGTGTGACTGGGCCAGGTTGGCTATTTTGTTGATGTTTGTGCTAAATTTGTGCTAATAAATTCATGTTGGCTACTGAAATGGGTTTCTATCATTTCTCTGAAATATGTCCCTTGGCATATTCTGTTGTTTGGCTTATACATGATTTTGGGCACAAGAAAGAAATATTATGCTGAAATATGTAATGTACCTTGACTGATATATGATTTTTGGCATATATATTTTGTCCCTCGGCTAAGCCATGTTCAGTGGTGATTTATTTGATGATGTTTTGTTCTACATATTTGATGAGTTTGTAGCAGTTTCTTCTTTTGAGAGTTCTCTATTGGCAGTGATCTTTTGACAGATCTTTACTGCCAGTTAGTTCTCTACTAACAATTATATATTGGCAGTTCTCTATTGTCAGTTCTTTATGCAGCAGTGATTTTTGGACATAATTGCTTTACTGCTTTGCTGCATCACTCCTGAATTTTTGAATGTTGGCTAACAGCTTTGGCAAGTGGCTTTTAGTTTGGGTACTTAATTCCATTTTATGTAAATTCTTTATTGGCAAAAACATAGAGATTTGGATACATGAATTCTGATACTGGCTGTCCCTCCGCGAATTCTTTCAAAGTGTTTCAAGTTAGTTTCTGGTTGTCCCTTCTTTCAAACTGATACAAGTTTTTTGATACTTGATTTGGTATTGAATGGCTGTCCCTTGGCAACGATGGGGAAACAACTATTGAAGACCATTATTAAATTTCTTCTTCATGTGTTCTCTGAGTATGTTTGCGGCCTGGGAAAAGAATTGATACTATATTCAAGAAAACATATGGATAAGGAAGTTTAATATGGTATGTTTGTGGATTCGGAAAATAATTGATACTACATTTGATTATAATTTTAGGTTATTTCTCTTAGCCACGTGTGTTGGGATAAACATTAATGTGTGGGATTGTTTTTTTGGTCTAATATTGAGTATTCATAGGCTTATTTGATATGATGTGGTTTATTATTATGAGGTTATTTATTGCATGTTTGAAACTACTAGCTGAGCCATATTCTTTTTTTTTTTAACTGTATCGGAGACCTATTTATTGCATATCATAATACTTTTGAGGCTTCTATACACGGGATGTTATTTTGTGTATTCAAGATGAAGAATTCAAGATTGCATTTCAAGATGATATTCAACCTGTATATGTGAACTACTTTATGTTCAAAATTTGGATGTAATATTTTATCATTCATTCTACTTGTTGTTTCAAATCGACAAAAAATACAACTCATTGAAAAATTAGAAGTCTTATGTTATAAGATATTTTGTGTACTTAGGATGATGTTCATATATACCTATTTGCTTGTTCAAAAATTATTAGAGGTCTTGATGTTTTATTAACATGTTTCAAAAGTGTGAGATCATTTTTGAGTCGTAAGCATGACACTATTTCAGTGTAAGACCACTTTTGAGGGTACATTTTGAGTACATTTTGACTGTTTTTCGGCAGGGGAGTGTTGACAAATGAAAAACCGAAAAGAAGAGAAGAGGTAAGCATTTGGTTGTAGACTTGGCATTTTCCAAATTACAAATTACAACCCCCCCCCCCCAATTGTGAAACCACTCCTCCAATTGTTTGGTGTCATGTCAGCAGGGGCCAATGGCCCCCGGAAGCCAAGAAGCAGTTGAATGAAAACCGAAACGAATACAAATTTGTGATGACGCATGTGCTTCCATTTAGGGCTGAGCAGAAAACGGGTGTGGACCGAAAATCGGACCGATCCGACCCGAATTAGGGATTCGGGTCGGGTGTGAAAAATTTCGGGTCGGATTCGGTTCTGGAAAATCCATTAAACTGTATTCGGTTTCGGTTTCGGGTGACGAGTTCGGTTTCGGTTTAAAACCGAAAACCGATTAACGTTTACAATTACCTAAATACCCCTCTGTAATTTTACTCTCTGTATAAAACCTAACCTAACCCTAACACTCTCTCCTCTCTCAAACTCTCAGAATCCTCTCCTCTCCTCACGCCGCTCCCTCTCCTCACTCCACTTCCGGTCCCTTCGTCGTGACCCAGCCCTCGTCTCCTCCTCCCCTCCTTCCCCCTCGGGCCTCGGCCACTCTCGAGCCTCCTCTCCCAAACCTCCCTCTCCTCTGTCGAAACCCTAATTCAAATCAACCTTAAAAATCATGATCTGAGTTCAGATCTACCGTTTGGGGACTACTTGTAGACCAGATCTACATCTATATTTTAGATCTGTAAGTATTATTTTTTATATTGAGGATTTGATTTATATCGTCTATATTTTTTTAGATCTGTAAGTATTTTAGACTGTTTAGACTCAGATATATACTTTTGTGTTTAATTTATACTGTCAGATCTACATTTTAGATCTATATTTTTCTGTCAGATCTACATTTTAGATCTATAATTTAATATCTATAATTTTGCATGTTAGATCTATATATGTTAGATGATTAGATCTACATTTTAGATCTATAATTTAAGATCTATAATTCTGTCAGATCTAAGTTATTTGCATGTTAGATCTATATATGTTAGATGATTAGATCTATATTTTTCATATCAGATCTACATTTGAGATTAAGTAATTTATTTGTATGTATATTTTAGACAGTAAGTAATTTATATTTTAGATCTGTAAGTATTTTAGACTGTTTATGTTCAGATCTATACTTTTGTGTTTAATTTATACTGTTAGATCTACATTTTAGATCTATATTTTTCTGTCAGATCTACATTTTAGATCTATAATTTAAGATCTATAATTTTATCATGTCAGATCTACATTTTAGACTGTAAGTAAGTTATTTGCATGTTAGATCTATATATGTTAGATGATTAGATCTATATTTGTATGTATATTTTAGACTGTAAGTAAGTAATTTATTTGTATGTATATTTTAGACAGTAATTTATTTGTATCTACATTTGAGACTACATTTGAGATCTAATATTTATTGTTTGAATTTTTACTAATATTGACAGTGTTTGAATTTTTACTAATATTGACAGTGTTTGAATTTTCATGTAAGATCTATACTAATGTAAGATCTATATTACTAATATTATTAATATTGACAGTGTTTGAATTTTTTATCATAATTATGTTACTAATATTTATTGTTTGAATTTTTACTAATATTGAGAGTGTTTAAATTTTTACTAATATTGACAGTGTTTGAATTTTCATGTAAGATCTATACTAATGTAAGATCTATATTACTAATATTACTAATATTGACAGTGTTTGAATTTTTTATCATAATTATGTTACTAATATTTATTGTTTGAATTTTTACTAATATTGACAGTGTTTGAATTTTTACTAATATTGACAGTGTTTGAATTTTCATGTAAGATCTATACTAATGTAAGATCTATATTACTAATATTACTAATATTGACAGTGTTTGATTTTTTTATCATAATTATGTTACTAATATTTATTGTTTTTATCATATTTTAGTATATAGTGGTTGCTGAAGGTGATAATGATATTTATGGGATTGATTTCTGCATTAACTACCCTTTAAATGTATGCTCACTGTCAATTTCATTATTTTTAGAACATATTTGTTATGTATCTTTAATTAATTTTATTCTAACATATTTGTTATGTTTTTAGATCTAACATATTTGTTTTAGAACATTAACATTAATTAATTTTATTCTAGTTTCTGTTATGTATCTTTAATTCTCATAGTAATACTTATTTGTTAATTATGCATGTATTGTGGGTTGGACAACTTGGACTCGGAGTTGGATCATTGGCTTGAATTTTACATTAATCGCTGTAAGAATCTCTCTCTCTCTCTCTCTCTCTCGTATGTGTCTGAGAATTGAAATTTGAAATATACTTGTGGCTGGAAATGGAAGGGAATTGAAATTTGAAATATACTTGTGGCTGGAAATAGAATTTGTTTGCAGGGCTAGTCAACTATGCTTATAGTGCCAGTTTGCACAATTGTCGCATTGCGCAATGGCCGGTTTGCCAAATTGCTTATAATCTGAATTTTATTGTTTGAACTTTTGTGAATTGATTGAATTTTTGTTTACAATCAGAAATAGATATATGCCAGATTTTTACTTTACAAGTCTTGTATTTTTGATACTACACTGCATCTATTGATGCACAAAATGTCTATCTGAGCATTCAAAGACTTCAAACCATACTTTTTTTTGCTCCATCATGCAGATAAAACAAAGTGTACATCATCTAGCAGTTAGATGGAGATCTGTGTGCCTATGCTAGATTCTAGCTGGCCATTCTTTAGCTATCCCAGAAAATCAACTAAAGAAAGCCAAGTTGGATGTACTTTTAATTCATGCATTCTTGTTTTAAATTCTATTTTCTTTCTACAATTTATTTGCTTATGTTGTTGTTGACTTGTTGTTCATTGTGATAAGATGCTCCTAGAGAATGAGAAGGATTGGTTTGCCTCCCTGAAGCTAATTTGATGCAAGACTCTTGATTGGGGATGGCTTTACACATAAAAAATTTCACATTTATTTACTGCCAAAATTTTCAGTTGTATTCTTGTCAACTTTTGTAATTTTGTCATTCTACTAGTATCCAATTTTGTAATTTTCTATGTACAATTTACTGTTCTGGAGACAAATTGTATGGCTGAACACATTGTATGGCTATACACATGGAAGTAAACTTTATTTTACTGTCTGTGTAAACTTTATTTTACTGTGCTATGGTTCTTTTCAAAATTTTTATTTGTATGTACTAAAAATTACAATTAAAAATATTGGCCCACTAAATAACTGACCCTTTAAAAATTTGGCCCAGTAAATAAATGGGCCCATTAACAAATACCGGCCCAACCGATATAAACCGAATAAACCGAAAAACTGATAAAATTATTTCGGTTCGGTTTAGTTCGGTTATATATATTTTCGGTTCAATTTCGGTTGGATTAATTTAAAATTCGGTTATTTCGATTTTACTAAAATTGGTTCGATTATAACCGAAATACCCGAATACTCACCCCAACTTCCATTAGCAAGCATTTGGTTGTAGACTTAGCATTTTCCAAATTATAAACCACCCCACCAATTGTGTAACCACTCCTCCAATTGTTTGGCACCATGTCAGCAGGGGCCAATGGCCCCGGAAGCCAAGAAGCAGTTGAATGAAAACCGAAACGTGATGACGCATTGTCCTTCCATTAGCAAGCAGATTGGGGCCCAATCCCCTAAACTTGGACACGTCTACTCCACTAACTAGTATATATACGAAGGCCCATCAACAAGTAACATTGCAGAGTGATCTGTTGTGAGAAAAAATACATCAGACAGTACTGGACATGGCTGGTCAAGGAATGATCCTCCGGAGGATGAAGCTTGGATCCCAGGGGCTGGAGGTCTCGGCGCAGGGCCTCGGCTGCATGGGCATGTCGGCCTTCTACGGGCCAGCGAAGCCCGAGCCGGACATGATCTCGCTCATCCGCCACGCAGTTGACTCCGTCATCACGTTCCTCGACACCTCTGACATGTACGGGCCCTTCACCAACGAGATCCTCCTCGGAAAGGTCAGTCGATCGGTATTATCATCTCCAATCCATGTTTGCTACGTGTCCTAACGTCTCGTCAAAATTTTAAGTTTTGAGCGAACTTGGATTACTTTTTTTCTATTTTAATTAAAAAAAAAAAAATTTATAGATCCTACAAAATTTATTTAGACTAAGTACAATTTTTTTTAAGTTACTTATAAATTTGTCATTGAAAAAATTATTCTAGATTTTTTTTTTCTTTCAGAATTGTCTACATTTTTACCATCATAATTATTTAGAAATGTCTTCTATAGTGACAGACATACTGAGGAGAAGCAGGATAGAAGAAGAAGCAGCAGTAGGGGGCGGGCAGCGGCGGCAGCAGGGTGCGGACGGAGGGCGGGCGGCGGGGTGCAACTCCCTCTCGTTATTATTTCCTTCTCCTCCTTCTCCTCCTCCTCCTCATCGCCATGGAAGCTCTGACGGAGCTTTGCGACCTCATGGCGGAGAACCCCACGCTCTTCGCCGACAAGATTTTCTTGACCTGCAGCCGCAGCCCGCCGCCCTCCTCCCCGTGCACGACACGAGCCAACCTCCACGCGCTGCTCGCGCTCGCGCACCTCCTCTCCAAGTCCTCTGCCTCCGTGTCGGCCTCGTCGACCGCGCCGATCGTCGAGTTCTTCTGATCGGTCCCCTCCCACTCCTTCCGGCCTTCCTTTTGGACGGAGTCCTCGTCCCCGACCTCGTTCTTCGTCGAACTCCTCCGCTACCTCTCCGTCGCAGAGCTCCTCCTCCATCTCCGCCTCCTCCGGCGGGTGGGGTTGGGGTTAGGGTTGGGTTGTTCTGAGTCAAATTTGGACTATTTTGAGTAAAAATTTCAAAAACTTGGACTGTCCTAAAGTAATGAGCTGTCCAAAGTAAAATCTGAAGTGCCTGTAGAAATGTTAAAAAATTTCACTCACTTTAACGACCAACCAAATATCAAATTTTAGAATTTCTTACATTTAACTTTCACTTCTTAAAATTTCACTTCCCTCCAGTTTACAGCAATACATATGCAAACTATTCATTTATAGTTTTTTTTTTTTTAATTTCATTCCACTTCTCCGAACCAAACAGAGGGGTGATAAACTAACGAAGATGGAGAGTAGTAAGTTGCATAAGTGTCTGTTTGTATTGCAGGCTCTGAAGGATGGCGTGAGAGAAGGTGGAGCTAGCCACTAAATTTGGGATCATCAATGCCGACGGGAAGGTGATTCGAGGGGACCCGGGATATGTCCGGGCTTCATGCGAAGCTAGCCTGCAGAGGCTCGGGATAGACTGTATTGATCTCTACTATCAGCACCGGCCAGACACCCGCGTGCCCATTGAAGTCACTGTATGTTTTTTTTTTCAGTGTTCTGTATGTGACTTTATGTTGGTTTGATACACCATTGCTAACCAAGAGGCTGAAAGCAGAAGATAAGTATCATCTAAAGAACACACAATCAACTGATCCAGACCCTGCAAAAAAGGGTTAAATTTTTAATTGGAAAATGAATCAAGTAAGAATTATCAGTAAAATCTCCACCAGTATCCTACCACCAAATAAATTACCACAAGCATTGAATAATGTATATTATACTAGATCATGATTAATTAAGAATTTCGAAACAAAGTTTTACTGGTCACTATAAAGCCGGTGGGCTTATAGTTCTATACATTATTGTATATTCGCAAAGGCCATTCCCTAGAGATATTTGCTAAATTTGCAGGACTTGCATCTTTAGTTTCTTGTGCGGACGGTCATGGCATGCTACCTCCATCGTCGAAGAGCCTTGTCCCGTCTTTGTTCCTACTACTACAACCATCAGTATAGTTGAACTCTCAGAACTCGAAAAAGAAAAGAAGAAAGAGAGAGATGGAACCTATAGATTAGAAAGAAAAAGATATTAGATATTATTGTTGTTATTTAAATTTTATGCCAATTGTCTTTTGGCCCGCACCAAGCCGAGCCATTTAATTTTTCTACCACATGAAGGATTAAATGCTTCCCCATAGGCTTGAACCCAAGACCTTTGGGAGGGATGCCTCCCACTCCTACCACATGAGCTTGGAGTGCTTGGCCACATATATATATATATATATATATATATATATATATATATATATATATATATATATATATATATATATATATATATATATATATCGAAAAAGGTAATTGTTTTATAGGTAAATGCGTCACTTACAACATTTTTAGGTTCCCGTGACCTAAAACCTAAATATTTATGAAGAATACATCCAATAACATTTAGCACTCTTACACTTCCAACTCTTTGGGGACCACACAGCGTAAGCTATGTAATCCTTCTTGTATGATGGCCTTTAGTGATACGGGAACTAGGATGCCGAGTTGCTACCATTTTTTTTTTTCATATTTTCTTCCTTTCCTAGATGTTCACCCTTGAATCTGCACTGAGCTTCCTATTGTGGATTGATCATAGCCAACTTTCCATTTGAAATATATTCTGAAGCGGCAGTATCTCAAATGAATCTTTGGCATTGGATTTCTCAGGAACCCTTGAATGGATATCCGTATACTTAAAACCATTTGGCATGCTAAAACAGTCTAAGGTATCCCCCAGTGGCCTCAGAAGAGGTGCAGCAAGCTGTTCTATCTACATCCCCACCACTCTTTCTTCGTCCTCTACTGGTCCCCCGCATCTTTGGAATTCTATCTGTGATCGTTCACAACGGTTTAAGTCTGTAAGTCGTCGTGAACAATCTCAGGCAATAGATCACACTCGAATGGCCCATCTAGCGAACCAGTTTCCATGTCTGGATTACTTGGCTCCCTGGATGCTCTGGAAGTCGTGAACTTGCTGAACAATATGTCCTCCCTTGTCAACATGGGGAGGACTTTCCTTCTTTCCGCCTTTTGTAGTCCATTCTCAATGTGATGTCTCTAGTCAAATTGCAAGGTTTCACATAGCACGTATCAGCTAAGTGTCCAAAACATTAATATGTCGAGCACCTGATAGGCACCAATTCATACTCTACTTCTTGGTGACAAAATTGTCCTAAAGCAAGTCTAATTTGGACTTTCTTCAGTAGTATTTCATCCGCCTCCACTTCGACGAAAACTTTTGCATAGGGTAGCTGATGTCGTTGTGTAGTGTGCTCATCCATTCGTAACAGAGTGCCAATGATACTCACTAACTTCATAATAGTGTAGAAGCATGGAAAATCTGGATCCATGTGTCCAACAACCATGTGCCCCACATTCGACTCCGAAGAAACCAGGCTACAGGATGACCATGCCGCAGAGAAAAAAGCTGCATCCTTGCGCCCCAAATATTGGCCGTATAAAGGCCTGACACAAGGATTATGTGTGACACAGAATCCTGACAAAAATAATTTTCTGAGCGCTTCGAAAAATGTGAGCATACTAAGCGACAAGAAGCTCTCGTCAGACTAATAATGACTTCTGACAAACGTGCAATACCATGCGTTCTATGCGTCTCTGCCCCCCCTGCGTTCCAGACTCTATGCGTTCCATGCGTCTCTGGCCCCCCTGCGTTCAAGACTCCATGCGTTCCATGCATCTCTGGCCCCTGCGTTCCAGACTCCATGCGTTCCATGCGTCTCTGGGCCTCTCTGCGTTCCAGATTTCATGCGTCTCTGGCCCCCCTGCGTTCAAGACTTTATGTGTTCCATGCGTCTCTGGCCTCCTGCGTTCCAGACTTCATGCGTTCTATGTGTCTCTGGGCCTCTCTGCGTTCCAGACTCCATGCGTTTCATGCGTCTCTGGCCTCCTGCGTTCCAGACACCGCACGTCTCACGTGACGAAATCTTTCTACTGCGATTCTCTCCAACTAAAATGCGGGCCACGTGTCAAGCTGACCAAGTCACGCAACGGAAGATGAGAACCGCCAGAATCTCCAACAAACAGCAAATTCCAACAGAATGTCCACGTGGCAGCTCACCCTGGACTCAACCCATACTATGCGGCTATAGTTACAATCGCATTCTGTTGAAGGAGCCCCTTGCGGCCACCGAACAGAGGCATATGCGGCCCCTATAACCCATCAGCATGATGTCTTATAAATAGGAGCAACTTGGATGTCCCAAAGGTCGGCTTTTTCTGTTTCAGAGAGAGATCATACCCTCCAAGAGTGCTGCATACGTGAACCCAAGCTCAAGAGAGAGAGAAGAGAATAGAGCACCTGTCACTCACTCGTCGGACCGTCAATGGAGTAAAGGACCTGCCATAACGCTCTTTGTCCACCATCACAGTACCCAGATTAAATATTGTACTTAGATCGTCTGTTTAGGACTTCTCTGTACTCTTTTGTTTGTTATTGAACAAAACTAATTTTAATGGCAAATACGATGGCGACTCTGCTGGGGACGAACTTCTCCTCTGATGAGAAGACAATGACGCAGTCTGACGTGGCCAAACTGGGATCCACCCAGAAGATGTTGGTGGTGCGCTTTGACCAACAAGCGTTCAAGGAAATGCTCTCTGGGGACAACGCGAGTCATTCTCCAAGGCTAGCAAAGCCTAAGAAGATCCGCATGACATGTGTTGCAAATGCCACTGTGCCTCACCCAACTGCGAAGCACGTTTTTCCCGTCTCTCTCTGCCACAGGGACCACACATCATGCGTCTACTGCTTATACGACAACCCCTTCCAACAAGAAGGAAGCTCAGCACTTGAAGACCCGTAGGACATGGGTTGCAAAGTCTACTGTGCCTCACCCAACCACGGAGTGTGCTCTCCCAGTCCCCCTCTCGGCCACAGGGACCGCATATCATGCGTCCACCTCTCGTGCGACAGCCTCCTCGCAAGAGGAATATGCTCAACACCCAAACTCTGGCAAAAAAAAACACTACGATGCAGAAGTGCGGGTGCTGAGGCATGTTCCATTCGCCCAAAGCAAAAGCCGCATAAGTTGGCAGTCGCAGGCAAAAGTCTACATGCGGCACCGATCGTTGGTCACAGAAAAATGTCCACATGCGGCCACGACAGCCACAGAAGTTTCGTCTTCGACCGAATTTTACGCAGCGCTGACTTCATGCGCCTTGCTGAAAAAGGGGAAGATGTGGACTTGTGGACTTTTCATACTACGCACTGGCGCGTGCTAGGACGAAGAAGTCTAGGGCAATGCGAGCTCGCCAAGCTCAAGCAATTGCTCATTCTACCGACCGCCAGCAGGTGCCGCTTACTATGCACGCCCCTGACGGAGTCATACAAAATCGGCCCATGCATCCAGCCCGCAGTGGCGATCGGACATGGTTGGTCTAAAGAGTCTTCCGTTGGCAACTTGGGGCAAGTTCTTGTACAAATTCCAGGTCAGGAAGCAAAATCAGCATCTGCGCGCCCATGTGCTCGGTCTACCCGAGCCCATAACGAGGGTGCAAACGTGAGTCAGCCCTCGCTTGACTTGCGCAACGTGATCAATCACAAGCGCAAAACGAGAAAAACAACTACGACATACGAAGTGTCCTCCCCAGGACATCACTGTGCGAACATCATCATCAACTGCTGTTGTAACAAAACGACAGTATCTACGAAAAGGCAGTCGGTATTCCAGCGGCTGCAACCGAGGGCACCCACCCGGCTGCAACCCGGAGAACAAGTGCAAGCACCGGAGGAAGAGGAGATGCCCTTTGCCATGCTATTCTGCTCAGAAGTCCTCCTCCATAAGGCGAAGTCAGTGGTCTAGCACCTCCAGTCCGTCGCTCTCGGCCAGCAGGTCAAAGAGACAGATCCAAGAGGGACAGGCAGCAGAAGGTGTCTTCTTGGGCACTCGCTCAAAGAAGATGTCAACCACTGGGGGTAGTTCTTCCTCAGGACCCCAGGTGGCTAACGCAAGCTGGGGGTTGTAATCCTCCGGATCTCTATGACAATCCGGTGTTCCGTGAAGACGGTGATTCTTGGGAACAAAGACTGAGATCCCCAGGGGTAGCCACCCTCGTTAAGAGGATGCAGCTTCCTACGCCGGGGGTAGTGTTCCCTCCGGATTCGAAGAGGATGAGGCGCTACCGACCTTCCCGGATGACTCTTCACGGCAAGAGTCTGAGGCGGAAAGCGCGACGTCCACCATCCTATCCATCTCTCCCCATATGAGAACAACATACATGGTCGGGGACGATCACGAGGGCCCCAACGATCGACAGTGCCTCGAGATCCTCGAGGCCATGATGCAGACCATGAGCGCATCAATGCAAGCCTTGTCCCAGACAATACTAGAAATCAAGGCAAATATAGCCTCATAACCTGCGAGGGCCTCTGGTCAAGTAAACCTAGACCCCGGGATCAACGGAGATTCAAATACAACCGCTCCACCCGCTAGCGGCAGTCATCCCCTGCTTGGATCATCTGCTCCTTCTGCAGTCGATAAAGCCCAAGAAGCAACGCGGGAGGTACGAGAACTCCGAGTCCACCTAGACTCTATAGGCAATCGGGACTCACTGCGCGAGCTTGGGATCCGACAACCGTATCCCCTTGAGTGGAGAGATGTACCGTATCTACCCAAGTACAAGCCCTTCAACTTGACTTTGTTTAATGGGAAGACATCTCCCCGTTAATTCATAAGTTATTTCAAAACGGCAACGAGGCATCTGCCTCGCAACGATGCCCTCTTAACCAAGCTCTTTGTCGGGAACGAGGCCCGTTTGTCGTAGAATCTGTATTCTCCAACGGCGCCTACCGAATGGCTAAACCCAATGGCAACTTGCTCATGATGTCCATCAACGGTAAGTTCCTGAAAAAGTACTGTGTAAGGCTAGGTTGGTACTTCCCTATCCATATCAGGACAACCCAGATGTACAGTGTTTACACTCTCGATTGTTCATCCCCAGCAGTGCCTATGTACGGCATTGCCCCTTTCTATACAAATCATTGTAAAAGCCATTATCTGTATCCAGGAGTCCTGGATGCACAACGGATAATGGATCCTCAAAAGCTCCCCAGCGGAGCAGTCCTCAGGTCCATCTGCACACTCCCGCAAGGACCACTCAGTCCAATCTCGTTAGACGCTAGCCATGTTCACATTACCTCTGAGCTATCGTCCTAACGATCTCCCTAGCGGAGCAACCCTCAGGTCTATCTATATTCCAGGATAGACCACAACCAGTAAATCACTCCTCAATGAGTTCTCGGACATTGGTTTACGTCCATATTACCTCTGAACTGTTGTCCTAACATTTCTCCCGGGCTGAGTTTGCTATGTCCTTCTCACCTCTGACCAAACCTTCCGAGTTCGACTATCGATTATCACGTCCATATTACCTCTGGTATCGATTGTCATCTCAACATAGCACCCAACTTAAACTCTAAGTACGCCAGCGGTGTCAAGTCCACAAAATCTGCCACATCCATATTATCTTTGGCATGGCTTGTCTCAAACCTATTACTTGCACTCGGGTGCGTAAGAAGTAATGGGTCTACAAAACCTATCTCGTCCATATTACCTCTAATATGATTTCGTTTCGAACTTATTACTTGCACTCTTGTGCGCAAGAAGTGATAAGTCAACCAAAGATCCCCCAGCGGGATGTCCTCAATGGAAGCTAACAGTTCACGTCCATATTATCTCTGAACTATGAGTTTCCTACGTTTTCCCACCCAAAGAAAATAGCCACGTCCATATCACCTCTGGCTCGTTTCATTTTTCTTCTATCAAAAATATCGGGATCATGCCTAACCTCTCGGTATGACTATCGATCAGCTCACGTCTACATCACCTCTGAGCTATCGTCCTTACATCATCAACAGTAGGGTTGCCATGTCCTTCGTACCTCTGAGCAAACCTTCTGGGTTCGACTATCGATTATCACGTCCATAGTACCTCTGATATCGGTCGTCGTCTAAACTTATCACCCATACTTAAATTTAAGTGCGCCAGCGGTGTTAAGTCCACCAAACTTGCCACGTCCATATCACCTCTGGCAAGGCATGTTCCGAACTTATTACTTGCACTCTCGTGTGCAAGAAGTAATAAGTCCATCCAAATATCTTACAGTTGGATGTCTCTAAAAGACTACGGTGTCGTACTACATCCATATTACCTCTAGTACAATACCCAAAGTCCACAACATATGATATGACGAGTACAAAAGAGAAGTTTTTGAAAAATATGAACTTTTCATTAATATTCAAGATCATGAGTACATACGATGGAAATCCATTACATTTCAAAGAGTTTTCATTAATATTCAAGATCATGAGTACATGTGATAAAAAATTCTACAAACATAACTTTTTTCATCCAGGCTCCCCGCCGTACTGTTGTTGCTACTGACACAAGTGGACCCAGCAGCAGAGCTCAATGCTTTTTGGATCATCCCTCCACAGTGCAAACCTCAGTATATGGAAAAGAATCCATACTGATGGATAACAAGGGAGGAGCAGGAGCAAGCGGCCTATAACCAGGCGGGAAGACCGAAGACATGAATAGCAATTAATCCAAATCCTGTCATCGAAGCCGCAGGCCCCCAGCCGGTAGCAAGCCGCATAAAGGGGAGAAATGCAGCTAGCAAGCTGCATGAATAAGGACAGCTCCGCGCATAACGTATGATGTTCATCCTCGTCTCCTGGATCAGTTCTTGGCGAACCGTCCTCGTCTCCTGGATTAGTTCTTGACGAGAAACCGCCACATAAGGGTGACATTATCTTCGAATGACGGGTTCTATGATATCCTTCCATGCTCCATCCTGGGCACCGCGAAAGGTGGTAAAACCTGTATAAGGAGAACATATCAGTCTCCAACGAAGATTGTAAAAATATACAGTGGCCGCATGTCATTTCCAAGACGCAGCCACGCGCAGGAGGGGACTTCTCGAGATAGGCAAGTCCGCACGCATGAGCGAGAGAAACTCTCAGCCATGCGACCAAGCCACAGATGAACCAATTCCTCATCCATGCGACCAAGCCACATACTCTACGAGCACGACGCAGATGACTGCACGATTAGGCGACAAGACTCTGTGAGGGTGGGGTCTGCGCGTGTTCTGGATGATTTCTCATCCATGCTGCGAGGCCGTGTACATCTCTGTGTCCATGCTATCATGACACACCCTTACCTCCAAAGAGAACGTCAGCATCAGGAGGCCACGGATCAACGCTACTCCTGACAAACTCCTCAGCGAGATAAACAGTAACCCTCGACATATTCTTTCAGAAGGGAACCCGAGAGACAAAAAGTTCTCTTTCCTTCTCCCTAGTCCATCTATTTATAGGCTCCTTGGGCGCGTGAAAAGATCGAGGTGATAAACCAGGCAGTTATGGAAAGATCAAGGTGATGAACCAGGCAGTTATGAGGATGAACCTGACATCTCGATTCGCGTGATCTATTTTTATCTCCTCGGAAATCGCCGTCAGAGTGAACCGTCACCTCGGGCTCCGCATCGTGAGATGGCTCAAAATTTCAAAAAATCTCCTCGAGGATCAAGCTGAATCCTGCATTAAATAGAGATTTGACAGTCTGGCAAAGACTCATATTCGGCCCGCCCTCCATGCGGCCCAAAGACATCTCCTCCATGCTTCTTATTCAAAGTATTCCAAACTTATCAGTTTGAAAATTTTGAAGGGGGTCTTATAGAAGCATGAAAAATCTGGATCCATGCGTTCAACAACCATGAACCCCACATTCGACTCCGAAGAAACCAGGCTGCAGGATGACCATGCCGCAGAGAAAAAAGCTACATCCTTGCACCCCAAACATTGGCCGCATAAAGACCTGACACAAGGATTATGTCTGACACCGAATCCTAACAAAAAGGATTTTCTGAGCACTTCGAAAAATGTGAGCATACTAAGCGACAAGAAGCTCTCGTCAGACTAATAATGACTTCTGATAAACGTGCAGCGCCACATGTACGAGAACCCATGCGCTCCAGACTCCATGCGTTCCATGCGTCTTTGGCCCCCCTGCATTTCAGACTCCATGCGTCTCTGGTCCCCTGCGTTCCAGACTCCATGCGTCTCATGCGTCTCTGGCCCCTGCGTTCCAAACACCGTGCGTCTCACACGACAAAATCTTTCTGCTGCGATTCTCTCCAACTAAAATGCGGGCCACGTGTCAAGCTGACCAAGTCACGCAACAGAAGATGAGAACCGCCAGAATCTCCAGCAAATAGCAAATCCCAACATAATGTCCATGTGGCAGCTCGCCCTGGACTCAACCCATACTATGCGGGTACAGTTGCAACTGCATTCTGTTGAAGGAGCCCCCTGCGGCCACCAAACAGAGGCATATGTGGCAATTATAACCCATCAGCATGATGGCTATAAACAAGAGCAACTTGGACGTCCCAAAGGTCGATTTTTTCTGCTTCAGAGAGAGACCATACCCTCCCAGAGAGCAGCATATGTGCACCCAAGCTCAAGAGAGAGAGAGAGAGAAGAGAAGAGAGCACTCCTCACTCACTCGTCGGACCGTCAACAGAGTAAAGGAGCCGCCACAGCGCTCTTTGTCCACCTTCACCCTACCCAGATTAAATATTGTACTTAGATTATCTGTTTAGGACTTCTTTGTACTCTTTTGTTTGTTATTGGACGAATCCAATTTTAATGGCAAATAAATAGCATCTCCATTCTAGAGGGATAGGGATAACCATGGGAGGCGTATCCAAACTGGGACTTTGGATAGTCTGTCCCGTTTTAAGCTCATAGAGGAATCCCACCTCCGAACAATGGCGAGCTTGCCGTGGAAAGTCCATGGCCCTTCCTTGAGCACCCACTCCATATTCTATGTCATTGCAAACTTAAAGATATATAACCCATTCTCTCTCGAATAGGCAGTCATCCCTCCCTTCGGTTGCCATAGTGTTCTAGCCAAGGACAATGTCGTCCCGTAGTTTGCCTGAGAGTCCACTAGGTATAGCACTATGTTGTGTCTCCAGTGCTCCTCCGTCTCCGCTAGGTCATCTTCCATGATGTCTGTCCGCCATTGCAAGTTTTGAACGTTGAAATAACAAACAAAAAAGTACAAAGAGATCCTAGACAGAAAATATAAGTACAATATTTTTTGATCTGGGTAGTCACGATGGACAAAGAGCGTTGTGGCGGCTCCTTTACTCCGTTGATGGTCCGATGAGGCAATGATGATGCTCTATTTTCTTCCCTCTCCTGAGCTTGTGTGCACGTACGTAGCTGGCCCGGGGATTATAGGGTATGCTACCCTTGTTATTTATAGTCATCGTGCTGACAGACTATCGATGCCGCATATGGCTCTATTTGGTGGCCGTATATGGCTCCATCAACAGAATGCGGTTGTAACCGCGATCGCATGCCATAGACAGGCTGCCACGTGGTCTTGGTTACGATATGTTGTTGAAGAGATCTCGGGGTTGTTGCGTGCGTGATTTGGTCAACTGGACACTTAGTCAGCACTGATTGTGCGAGAAATCATCTTCGGTTGTAACAGAAAAATCCTGCAAGTCGAGAGCCGCATAACACTTGGCTGCATATTGTCGTGGCCGCACACGTGCTCTCATTTGGCCTTGGTCGAATGGACACTTTGACCGTATGACGTTGTGGCGGCATGCAAGCTCTCGTCTGGCCTTGGTCGAATGGACACTTTGGCCGCATGATGACGAGGCCGCATAGGACGTAGCCGCATATGAGGGAACACGTGGCATGGCACATCTGACGAATTCATTAATGCACTGATGTGACTCTTTTTGTCTTTTCCTGAGCCGTCATCTTCACGAATCTCGAAGCATCAGCATGATGAGTGATGTGTCAGAGTCTGACAGTCATCGAATGCTATGTCATGGGATTTTATGCGGCCTCCCTGCTCTGTGGTCGTTCAGGCCGCATAGAGTATACTATGCGGCTTCTAGATCTTTGGTTTGACCAGGCCGCATGTAGCTTCTCTGCAGCTTGTTTGTTCGGGCCGCATGTGACTTCTCTGCGGCTTGTTTGTTCAGGCCGCATGTGGCTTCTCTGCGACTTGGTTGTTCTTTTGAGGGGACATGATCTCTATGCGGCCTGCATGATTTTTCATGCTTCTACAATGTCAGCCGTCTTGACACTATCAACTAGCACTGGCTAGACATATTACAACTCAGATGCAGCGTGACACGACTTCGCTACTCAAATCGAGGCCCAAGAAACTGGTTTGCTTACCGCAACCACCAAGGGAGTATTTGGTCGAGAGAGCCCTCCTCGGTTCCCTTTATTTTTAGGCAGGGAGGAACTATTCCTTCCGCTAAAGGAGAGAACCCTCACTTCACGGCTACCCCTGGTCGGTTCCATCGTGGTTTATAGTCTCGACGACCGCGTCCCCTGATCGATACCATTATGTGTCGATCGAGGCGCCTCTTCCCTAAGCAAAGGGACTGCCACCTTTACCCAATTTGGACCATCCTTCTTGGTCCTCGAGCATAAGCCTCCCCACTATTAAGCATCCCCGAATGACCCTGAAATAATTGTGATTGGATCTGTCTTTTATACCGTACATATTAGTTCCTTAACTACTCAATTTCTTACGAGATTTTGAACTAATCTATAAGGCCCAAAAAAGACAGATCTAATGGCTGCTGTTTCTGGGATATTCGATGATGCTTAATAGCATGTATCCCAATTCCTCCTCTCTCTCTCTCTCTCTCTCTCTCTCTCTCTCTCTATATATATATATATATATATATATATATATATATATATATATATATATATATATATATATGCTTTCTAGCATTCCACAACTTGAAAGCATGGTATAGACTTAGAGCTCTAAGCTTGGAGACATTTACACACTAATACTACTTCATCCTAGCTTTGTTGGTGGTGTTTCATCGTCCCTCTTGATGCTTGGTAGAGATGATAGATGTGAAGGCAATGTTGTCTTCTAATTGTTTCCCTTTCACTCCCTAATATTATTTCAACCATCGTTGATGAGCTCAAATAGCACCGAAAGGATTGAGCCTTATCTGTTGGCACCCAATATACTTTAGCTAGGTACTGGAATAATCAATAATGTAATGCAGTTGGTGATATTCTGGCACGCTTCTTAATTTAGTCACATGCTCCTTTCTGGTACACCTGGCTTTACTCTAAGCTTCTTCTGTCCATAAAAATGGGCCAGAAGATACTTCATGTAATGATCAATTACCCACAATTAGATCTAAATGTTCTATTTTGTTTTGAAACACTACAACTATTGCATCATCGCTTTGGGTTTTAGGGGTAATAGTAGTTGATAAGTTCACGTGTATCTCACTGATTACTTCAGTTTTGGCAATACTTGACAATTTGGATTCTAAAGTTTCATAACCATTGGAATTTGCCTTTGTCGGTGAAATTTCAACTTTTGTGAGCACATTATTAGTTATCCTTTTCGTGCCTATTTTAATAAGGGAAAAGTAAGCTTTGTTTCTCCGGTTGTTTAAGGAAGTTAGTATCCTCCTAGAGAGGAGAATTCATTTCTTCGGGTTCTTACAATTTCTCGGTTATGGTCTCAAAGGTTGTTCGACCTCTTCTAGTTGATGCTGGAATCAAGTTTTGAGATTTTAGGTTCATAAGAACTGGTTCACAGGAGAAGAGGATTTCTCATCTTCTTCTAGTGATGCTGACCTCTTGTCTATTAGGCTCTATTATCAATCAATACTCTCCCCATCTTGCAGTCACATTTATATGACACATTATTTATGTCAAGGTGAACTTGTAGATTAATGGGTTTATAGTGTAATTATGATCATGGGAAAGTTGTAGAGTTTAGAAGCTAAAACCCAGATATGATGATATACTTATTGATATAGCACTTTTGTGTGCTCTTCAACTGTATGATATGGCATGTACCAGAAGTGCAACAATTATGCTGGTGCTTGCTCCCTACGTCCCAAGTTAGAGGTGTAAACGGAGCAGATATGGAATGGAAAAGCAAATAAAGATTGAATTTGGAATATTGCTTGAATTTTTATTCTAGTACACATTTGGCGAGAACAATTATGTAGTGAAATCTGATAGTATGAATCCAACTGTTGGACTTTGGTTGAGATCAAAGCTTAACATTTCAAAGTTAAAAAATGTTATTTCCCCCTTTTTATTGTTAGTTTATTTAATAATCCCACATCGAAAAATTAAACGAACTTATAGTTGCACATATTAGTTTTGACTCTAATTGGCCTACCTGCCTATCATTGCTCGACCTGAACCATAGGAATGAGTATTTAGACACTTTTTTTCCGTCTTTCAGGTGTCTTAAATTGACGTTGTTGGAATTGCAACAGAAAAATCCATTTCTTTTGATGTAGCATGTTTAAAATCACTGGCATGTATGCAAAATTTTATTTGATATTATGATGTATGCAATCACTGATATTATTCATATTATCAGGTTGGAGAACTTAAGAAGCTGGTTGAAGAGGGAAAAATAAAATACATAGGATTGTCCGAGTCGTCTGCTTCAACTATCAGGAGGGCACATGCAGTTCATCCGATAACAGCAGTCCAGCTGGAATGGTCTTTATGGTCAAGAGATGTTGAAGAAGAAATAATTCCTACTTGCAGGTGAGATATATCTTCTAGGTTGATTACATACAACCAGTACTTACTCTATTTTTTCTTTGTTTTACTAATCATACTTTCTTTTCTGTTATATTTTCTTTTAATTATTTTCTCCCAGAGAACTCGGTATAGGTATTGTTGCATACAGTCCATTGGGAAGGGGCTTCCTCGCTTCTGGGCCTAAGCTGCTTGATTCTCTATCAGATCAGGACTCCCGCAAGGTATATAATTTTAAAAGAAAATTTAAACTATTTTTAACTAAAAGAATATAGCTATTTTGCTATATTGTTGCGTGAATACGGACATGGAATACGAACCAAGGTTCGCAATATTGGTATCGGAATCTGTATCGGACCTTTCCTATGAAGATCGGGATCAGCGGTATCGGCAGTCCAAGGATCGGAATATTTGATTTTTTTTGGTATCGGAAAGCAAGTAATTATTAAAATTTTAGATTTTTTTATACATTTAGACATAATTTTAAGTATTTTATGTGTTGTTGCTTAATAGTTTGAAATTAAGTGAAATAATAGTCACTCTTACCAATTGGTTTTACCTGCGATAATCTTTTTTATTTTTTATTTACATGCTTTTACAACCTTACTATGCTTTTACACCCTTGCTATTGATCTTTTTCATTCAATTTTCTCTACCGAATTGACTAGGAAAGAGACTCCCAACATCGGTATCAGTCAGTATCGGTAGCGGTCGATATCGGATCGGGACATGCCAAACTGTTTTGGAAATGGGTACAAACATGATACATATATGGATACCATTTTTTGTGTCCATGCAACATAGCTTTCTTTTAATGAGACGTGACTTCCGACTCCTATTCTATTTATGGTAGTAAGGAAATGTAATCTAGGGTGCAATGTGAGCATAATTTGTAGACGTCCTCTCTTTCTTGATCAACCAGTATGCGATCACTGGAAAATCAACCACCCAACTTGTTGGATATTCCAACTGCTCTGATACCACTTTGTTGGAGTTGTGTCAGGCCAACTAGTTAGGAGGAACTAATTTGGAGAGGGAGAAAATATAGAGAAAAAAATTTGGTGGAAAAAAAATGGGAAGAAAGAAACTTTATAAGATCGCTAAACTTGTAATGCTTATTGAATACAAAATGAGGGAAGAAACCCATATTTATAGGACTCTTGGAAGAGTTTACACACTAATTAAAATATAGCTTTAGATCTTTCTAGGCTCTTTTACAATTATAATATTAAGACATCTCTAGAACATAGATATTTTAAATGACCAAGAACATTCTAGGCATAGAACATCCTAGAATATGGACTAAGCACAAAACTAAAAATGACCTAATGAACAAAGCTTAATGATAGTGGAACAAGTAGATTTGTTGGACTCAAATCAAGTTTATTTTCAACACTCCCCCTTAAACTTGATTTTACAACTTCAAGTGAACTTCTTGCCTTGAATAGTACTTCTTCCTCGATTTGCTTGGTGAAGATATCGATAGCTTACTTTTATATTTTGACATACTTCCTTTGGACTTCCTTTCTTCCGATGCGCATCTTTGGGTAGATGATCTTGCTTTCATCGTAGCTTATTCTCAATATTTTATTATAGCCTTTTGCAAGTAGTCTATATTTGTACCTCCTGACTTCATCTTGCGCATTGTTTTTTGGCTTGTAGACTTCATCTTGAAGACTTGAACATCGTTCTTTGGCTTGTAGATACTTTTTATTCCAATTCCATTTTGCCATTTTGGAAGTATCTCTAGCTCCCAAGTGTCGTCCTTTACGATATCCTTGATTTCTTCCTATATTTCTTTGTTTCTTCAAAACCTATTGGTTCACAATTGACAAAAAGGCAAAAAGTTGTTAGATTGTTTTGATTATTGATTACCTCAATCCCCTCTTGCAAGTTCTTCATCTGTGGAGCACTTCTCTCATCCAAAGATGATGGTAGAGAGTCTTCTCAAGATGGTGGTGGTGACACGTGCGGAATAGGCTCTTGTGCTTCTTCATGTACTTGCTCTTTATTCTCTTCTTCCATGGGAGAAACTAAGTCATAACTTGCATCTTGAACATCCGACTGCTGCGAGCTTTCTTCATGTTTCCACTAGCATCAATTTTTTGAATAATTTCTTCTTCACTCTCTTTTTCTTTAACCGGTGTTTCTAGATATGTTCAAAAGTGAGATAATCACCAATGAACTCATCAAGATCCATAAAGATATTTATACTTCCACACATATGGTTGTTTTCCTTCATATGAAGATACCATGTGTCTATATCTTCTTCTTCTTCTTCTTCTTCTTCTTTGTGTGCAAACAATAGAGTTGGGTTCTCTTGCATTTCTTCTTCAACATATTAAGCTTTTTCTTCAACGTTTCTAGTTGTTTTTCTATAACCCGATGCGTAATGTCTAAGCTTATGACAATTATAGCATTCAACTTGAGATTTGTCATACCTTTGGCTTCCATCTCTTCTTGTGAAGCTTCCTCTTCCACGTCCTCTTGTAGGAAAGTTTTGGCCTCTTTCTCCATTGGTGAATGTCTTGTAATGAGTTCTTCCCTCTCTTCCACAACCTCGACCACGATCACGACCACGGCCGCCTCTTGACATCTTTGATTGGTAAAGGTTTTTTCTTTCTCCTTGAAGGTGAGCTTCGTTTGAAGGACTTGCTCCAATGTATCCTCCTCCTCCTTTCTCCTTTCTTCATAGTCTTGTAATGAGCCCTTAAGTTGTTCAATAGTCATGGACTCCAAATCTTTGGTTTCTTCAATAGTTACTACAATATGCTCAAATTGTGGAAGTAGAGCAAAATTTTTTCTCCATTACTCGAGTATTGGTCATGCTTTCACCATTTCTTTTCAATTGATTAACAATGGCTAAAACTCTAGCAAAGTAGTCCGGAATAGTTTCGGACTCTTTCATATGTAAAGCTTCAAATTCACCTCTTAAAGTTTGGAGGCGTACCTTCATAACCTTCTCCTCTCATTTGCAAGAAATTTGAAGTTTCTCCCATACTTCTTTGGAAGTTGTTGCACTTGAAATCAACTCGAACGCATCATCATCTACGGCTTGGTAGATGAGAAAGAGAGCTTTCTTGTCCCTCTTTCTTGAAGCTTTTAACATCTCCTTTTGAGCTTGAGATAATGAAGCCTCATCTTGTGGCGTCTTGTGGCGTCATCATAACATTTTTCGACGACCTCCCATACATCTTGTGCTCCTAGCAAATCCTAGCAAAGCCTTCATCTTTATGCTCCAATTGGCATAGTTGCACTTGTTGAGGACGGGAACTTGGAAGGGAGTTATCTCGCTTGCCATCTTCGACCTTGAACCACCTTGCTCTGCTACCACTTTGTTGGATATTCCAACTACTCTGGTACCACTTTGTTGGAATTGTGGTAGGCCAACTAGCTAGGAGGAACTAATTTGGAGAGGGAGAAAATATAGAGAGAAGAATTTGGAGGAAGAAAAGAATGGAAAGAAAGAAACTTTATAAGATCACTAAGCTTGTAATGTTTGTTGTATACAAAATGAGGGAATAGCACCCCTATTTATAGGACTCTTGGAGAGTCTACACTCTCATTAAAATATAGCTTTGGATCTTTCTAGACTCTTTTACAATTATAATATTAAGATATCTCTAGAACATAAATATTTTAAATGACCAAGAACATTCTAGGCATAGAACATCCTAGAATATGGACTAAGCACAAAACTAAAAATGACCTAATGAACAAAGTCCAATGATAGTGGACCAAGTAGATTTGTTGGGCTCAAATCAAGTTTATTTTCAACCCAACTTATGTAGCAAAGAATATATTTACGAAAGGAACTTGATACTTTCTCTTATTGACTGTGAAACTTTGAGTTTTGGCCTCATTAATGGCTGCAGATTGATGTCCATATAATGTGTGACATGTCTTACATGTCGAACTTATTACCTGTATGTACCAGCATATGACTATGATGGTCGATCCTATCACCCCAAAACAGTCCCATATTCGTATTCCAGTTTCACGTTCATAAGTTGTCATATCAGCTTTCTCATGTCTTTTATAGGAAGAACGGACACTCCAGACATAGAGCCATGTCCGCATTGCATCGTGTGAGGACAAAAGACAGACATTCCCAAAATAACTAGGAAACACTAAAATTGTTTGTCGTGTCCTTGTATTCGCGTTTGTATTGTGTTACCTCACTCATATTCACGTGTCCCTCTTATGGTTTACCAAAGTAATGCTTAATTACTGTCCATATTATCTTGAAAGCTTTTTGTTTTGCACTACTGAAAGTTGAATTGTTATGTGCAGCGTATAGCTCCTAGATTTCAGCCTGGGAATATAGAGCATAATTCGTCTATATTTGAGAGTGTAAATGAACTGGCTTCAATAAAGGGATGCACCCCTTCGCAGCTTGCGTTGGCTTGGCTTCATCATCAGGGAAACGACGTGTGCCCTATCCCAGGCACCACAAAGATTGAGAATCTGAAGCAAAACATTGGTGCGCTTTCAGTCAAACTCACGGCAGAAGAAATGGAAGAACTCGAATCGTTTGCTTCGGCAGGTTCTGTTAAGGGAGATAGATATGCCCCTGGAATGCAGACTTGGAGTGATTCTGACACTCCTCCCCTATCTTCATGGAAAGGTGAACGATGAATCGTCTTTTCTTTCAGATACCTCCCTTGCTCGCTCTGATGTCAGCAGGGGATTGGAGCTAGCTGCCCTTGCTTTTGGTGTGTTTTGAGATGGGTCGAATTATATAAGTTTCTTTCCTCTCTATATATATGTTGTTATAGTTTGAATTGGTGCTGTAAACGTGTGTTTAATCGAAGTTGTCTTGCCTGAACTACCTGTATCGGTGACATAATAAGCAGAAATGCGGAATAAGAGAGATCTATTTTAAGATAAGAGTTAATACTCTTGCTGTTATTCTCGTGAATATATAAGAATGTAGAAAGAAGAATTTTGAAGTTCAAGGAATGTGTTATAGTTCTGATCCAGTTTCACTAAACTGGTTTAAGATGGTTTCTCCTACAACCCCTAAAGCCTCTCTCTCTATCAACTAGTAGTTGATTATGATGAGTCGTCGTGCTCACAAACTTGTTATATATGTATTCATACTGGCCAACTCCTCTTCCAGCTGCTTGATCCTCTCATCCTTCTCGACTAGAACCTCCTCCAGCCTCCGGTTTTCTGCCCGCAGCACCTCGAACTGCATCAACACCCCTTCTATCTGAGCCTCGATGGCTTCGCTGCTTATCTCAAAAACGCTCTCAACCACCCTGACAACCCGCCACAGGCTTGCCACCACCAGCAGGCCCGCGCCCTTCCCCTCCGCCACCACTTCGAGAATTAAAGCCCCCACCACGATCAACCCATCCACGACATGCCCCGCACTCTTAAAGAAGCAACTCCCTAGAGCCAACACCAATAGCACTACCTTCCCTGACAGCAGGCTCAGTATAGCAATCCCTATCCAGTGATAGAGATCGTTCGCTTCGTTCTTTGCATGATCACGATTGCACGATAGCAGGGAGGAAGAGAGGTCTAAAACGGTGAGTTCAAGGTCGACTACTAGGAGGAGGATGGTGGCAATGTGGATAGGAAGAGAGTCGAGAAATTTGGCAAGCTTGACTCTCCATTGAGCTCTCAATATTACAGTATGTTGGTAGCTTGTATCTTGATCCTGTCGATGTCGGCAGAAGCCGCCAGAGACAAAGCGGAGAACGAGCTGCCATCGCTGCCTCCTCTCGTAGTTGGCCACGAGGTGTTGGAGGGAACATTCAAGTGCTTCAATAGTATGGGAGGAGGAGTTGGCCATCGGGAAGATGAGTTTTGTATGTATGAAACATTGAAGTACTATTGGACTAGTGCTGATTTGTTTAGTAGTAGGAGTGAAGCAAAAGTGGAGGGGAAAACAAGTCCTCAAGTGAAAGAAAAACTCCCTGTATTTCTTAGGGGTCACGTTGTAGGTGAGGCCTACGGTTTCTCTTGCCTTTCTTTTTTCCCAAGCAGTTAAATTGAGTTTTTTTTTCTTTTCTTTTTTTCTCTAAGCACTTAAAGTGAGATGAACCACCATCCTTGGGCTGTTATGCATGATGCTACATTTCTATATTATTTTTCGTCATTACAGTAGGTTTGGAAAACCTTCGTTTAATAACAAACAAAAAGAGTACAAAGAAATCATAAACAAACAATCTAAGTATAATATTTTTTATCTGGGTAGTATGACAATAGAGATCGAGTACTGCAGCGACTTTATTACTACGTTGACGGTCCGACGAGTGAATGCGGGATGCTCTCTTCTCTCCTCTCTCATGAGCTTGTGTGCACGTACATAGCTCGCCTAAAGGGGTATGGTCTCTCTGAAGTAGAAAAAAGTTCGTTCCAAAGACGCAAGTTGCCTCTATTTATAGCCATCCTGTTGATGGACTATAGGTGCCGCATGTACTTCTGATTGGTGGCCGCAATGGGCTCCTTCAATAGAATGCTATTGCAACTGTAGACGCATAGTATGGGTTAAGTCCAGGACAAGCTGCCATGTGGATGTTTTGTTGGAATTTGCTGTTGCTCGAGATCATGGCGGTTCTTGTCTTCTGTTTGCATGACTTGGCCAGCTTGACACGTGGCCCGCATTCAGTTGGAGATAATCGCAACAGAAAATTTTAGTCTCAGGGAACCTTGTCACGTTGGACACAATGAGTCTGAGACGCATGTGACGCATGGCGTCTGGAACGCATGGGACCAGAGACAGATGGGACGCGTGGAGTCTGGAACGCATGGGACTAGAGACGCACGGAACGCATGGAGTCTGGAACTAAGGGCCGATCGTCCTTGCTTGGTCCCTACGGAACCGATCGTCCTCGCTTGGGCGCAATGTCGTGCAAGCCTAAGTTGCGCTTGCACCAGGCATAGTAACTGCACAAGACACAAGTTAGACAAAAATATACATATATACGCACGGAATGTAAATGCAGAGAACCAAAAGTTGAACATATTTGATAGGAACACAAAATACTTTCTTTCATTGAATACTTGAAGATTGGATTACAAAGTACTTGATTGGCTGAGTTACAAAATATGCTATAGAAGGCTTACAACTCTTTTTACAAACCCAAAACTAGCCACAACACCCATACATTATATCCTTTTAGTATGACCAAAATCAAAACACTAGCCTAAGAGAAGTTTGCACACAGGAGAGGAAAGCTAAGGAAGCAGCACGAGCACGGTCCCGCTGGAAGGATGCGCTAACACTGGTTCAAAATACTCGCCAAGCTCTCGCTACAAGAACCTGAAGATTTGTCCACAAACGTGGGTCAGTACTACAACATGTATTTGTGAGCGACCGTGGTCAAACTCACATAGAAATCCACACTAAGTAAGCAAGTGAAGCTAGCATTATTATATGATCTTTCTAGTTGTCTAGTTTCTTTTTAACAATTCATGCAAGAAACATACACAATAGATTGACTTATGCATATGATAAATCTTACCCACGATCGAGCGGTTATCCCTGCAGCAGACACACAAGTTAGCCATAACTTGCATATATGAATAAACTTATGAATCAATCTTGGCATCAGGTGTTAGGTATGCAAGAAGGTAAACCTAGCATGCGCCCTAACTATATGATGGTCTATGGGTTGTCCCATGATTAGCAGCGGTTACTCAAGGTTCAACTCTGCACTAGCACGAGCGTGTATCGGCAGCTGTGACTCAGGGTTCAGCTCTTCACCAACACACACGAACACTAGCAGCTGTGACATCATGGATTTCGCACAACACTAATGGACACATCACCCCACTAGACCCCGTAGGACCGTATCCTCATGGTGAAACAAAAATCTCTTCCGGACCGAGCGATTTCCAGTGCCCCAGGAACCGTTCGAGAGAGAACCTTGTGCACAAGTTGTCCGAGACCAATACATGAAATGAAACATGTAGCAGATAAACACAACAATGCACAGCTCTGAACAACAAATACACGATTTCCATCTTATTATTCATATCCCATATATCATGTTCAAAACATAAGGACTTGCCATAAATCAGGTTGCGCAGCATAGGAACGAGGAACATGCAACATAATTCATAGTAAGGTATAATTCTAATACTTCAAGCAAGGAGTTCATTTCTTTTGACTTATCTTGTTAGTGAGGTATCCTTTGAAATAAGTAATTCAAGTGAACTAGAGATCATTTTATTAGGAGTGCAGACTAAATGATTCATCATTTGGCCAAAGCCACTTACCGATTGAATCGGACGAGAGAATGGAGAAGCCTTATGTAACAATCACTCTTTGGTTATGCGTCCTGCAATTTGCAACAATACTTGGTTAGCATCCTTCGATCTCTTTCCCTTACGATTCGAAAAGAATGCGCAAGCGAGAAAAGCGAATCATGAAAATCAAGTCATTGAAAGCCTTGATGTCAGGCCTTTATGCGGCCAATATCTGGGGGCGCATGGATGTTGCTTTTTCTTGGCCGCAAGGTCATCCTGTGGCCTGATTTCTTCTGAGTCGATCTTGGGACGCATGTTTGTTGAGTGCATGGATCTAAATTTTTCATACTTCTACAATTATTACCAAAATATTTGAGATTAGGAATGAATTTTAAGTTTCTATGACTTTTGAATGCTCGAATAAGTTTCTCAGCCAAGGTAAGATTTTTTGGTTTCTAATACAAGTTTTTTTCCGCAAAACAAAGGATCTCTTCGCGATCCATGCTTCGATTCAGGGACCTTAATTTTGCAACTGCTCAAATTTTATTAAATATAAGATGAAAATACAAGTACTACAGTCATAATTTTACCCCATGTCATTTCTATACAATTGACAGTCTAGATTGATAAACTGAAGTAGCATCTTATTCCATTATACTTGGTTGCTTCCAGAAGAGTGCAAGTGTTCTTTTTAAGCCACCTTATATAACAGAAAGCAACTGCAGAAGATGTATTTGATAACTTGCATCTTAGTGCACTTTGGCATGACTTTTATAACCTGGATTCTTTATACTTATAAGAAATTTTTTTTGTCACAAGAATTAACAACTTTCATAATGTTTCTTCGCTACCAGATTTTGTTTTGATTTGAAATTAGGAAAACAAAATTTAGAAAATCATTTATCTCAAAGAGGAAGAGAAGTAAATTAAAAAAACATGGATTCGACACAATTCGATACTTCTTGTTGGATAACTTGGACCTAGTATTCCTTTCCCTATTAATGAAATATTGTTAAATGGAACATAACCACTAAATGTCTAACATTGTAAAAATGATGCTAGTAAAGGCATTCCTCTTAGTTTACCAAGGTTTTGTTTCAACTTCAATTTCAATTCCTAGCCAATTACGCATAATCTAAAGGATATTTACACAACTTCAGTATTGGCCCAAATCCGACTTTTTGCATCTTAAGGTATACAACTAAATTAGGAGTAACAACTGTAGCTACACTTCATAGTTCATACACATTAATTATATTGCAAATACTTGTTTATTACTGTATCCTACTATCCTGTGCTGTCTTACATCTACTAGCTGCAAACCAAGTTCAGTGCAAAAGGAAATTTAGGGAACTTAGTCAAGTATCAGGTCATGCTGAACAGTCGGCTCACCACCTGTTTACTTGAGAAGAGAGTAAGAAAGCGAAAAGCAATCACAAAGAGAGTGAGAAGCAATATTTCACAAATTTAGACTCAGCAAGATGAATATTAGACAGAAGAAAACTGCTTCTATACTAGCCATAGACAAAGATGAACATTAGACTTAGCAATATCTTGTTATTATGATCCAATAATATGACTATTACTAGCATATTTCAGTTTACACATTTGGGTTACTGTTCTCTTCTCAGCTATGTTTTTTTTTTCCTTCCTATAGCGTTTACTTTCATGGGTTAGGTTATTGTTCTATCTTAATCCTAGAAAATCAGGTTCAAGTTTATTAGTTTCCAATTTTACTAGATTCTAGAACTTAACGAAATATTTATAACTATTTTTGGTGGTCTCTTGAATCATTAGCAGGTTTTAGCTAATAAAGTTTTCATCCTTTACGGTCGATATATTGAATCCTACAAAATTAGGTTCATCTTTAAATCGCTATCAAGTTGTTAGAGCCTAAAATTTAACATGTATTGGGTAGTATTGTTTTAATTGAGCAATCATGCTTTTACAGGGTGCATCTTGGCTCATACTTGGAATATTTCTTTGACATTTTATAGTTATTGCTAACATATAAACATGGTTTAACATACAGTTCTTCTAGTGTGTATTGCGTTTAGGTAGTTTTATTGTTCAACCGATATATGGGCTAAAGCAGGGAGCTGTAGGTTTGAGGATGAGAATCTATGGCTTCGTGAACTGTCATCTTGCTGCACATTTGGAAGCAATTAAAAAGCACAATGCTGATTTAGATCATGTGTACAGAACAATGACTTTCAGCAGAGTTAATACTACAACAGGCACTGTGTGCGTGTTATATACAAGGGTGCCTTGTCTGTGTCACTATATCCATGTGACAAGTGTCTATGTAACTGAAACAAATCAACAATATTGATTTTATTAATGGATGGATAATACTGACAGGTTATATGAGCCATGCACATGTGGACCAATAGGACTGGATTCCTACATCCTATGTGCACGCATGTGTATTAGTATACTACATTCCTATTGGTCCACATATGCATGGCTCATATAGAAATATGAGCCTATGGCTCATATCCGTTTATATATATATATATATATATATATATATATATATATATATAAACGGATATGAGCCATAGGGTCATATTTCTATATGAGCCATGCATATGTAGACCCATAGAAATGAATTCCTACATCATATATGCATCCATGTGCATTAGTACACTCCATTTCTATTGGTCCAATATGAAACTATGGCTCATATCCTCTCTCTCTCTCTCTCTCTCTCTCTCTATATATATATATAAGGCTGTTGATAAGGGCACTGCAAAAATTACTCGGGGCTGCCCAAATATTTACCATTGATAATTACAAGTTTGCCACTCCCAAAATTTACTCGGGGTTGCCCATTCTTGATTTTTTTTTTATAATCAGGACTGTCAAATTTTTGACAGTCCTATCAATTGTTAGGACTGTCAAAATTTTGACTTTGCCAGTCCTAAAAATATATGTTGAATTTTTAGTACTGTCAAAATTTTGACAGTCCTTCCAATTGGTAGGACTGTCAAAATTTTGACAGTCCTAAAAATATATGTTGAATTTTTAGGACTGTCAAAATTTTGACAGTCCTAAAAAATCAACATATATGTCAAATTTTGACAGTCCTTCCATTTTTTCTTCTTCTTTTTTGGTTTTCTGTGTACTGTTATTTTTCTCTGTCATTGTGCTATTATTCATGTCCTCCACGACGCTGGAGTCGAGAACCTGGTGGTATCGACGGAGGAAGGAGGGGAGGGAGGAGCGGCTGCCGCCGAGGGTGCCGAGGTAGTCGAGCACCGAAAGGGGGTACGAGACGGAGGAGAGGGAGGGAAAGGAGACGGCGGGAGGCGGGGGAGGAGGCGGAGGCGGGGACATGAGGCGGCGACAGGAGGCGGTGGTGGAGGACGAGGGAGAAGGCGGAGGAGGAGGGCTCCGACAAGAAAGGGAGGAGGGAGAACTCCAGTGGAGATTATGGGGGTTTGGGCTAGTATAAGTAAACTTTTTAGCTAGTATGAGTAAACTTCATTCATTAATGGATTAGCCCCAATCCTGGACTAGCCCTAAGTAAACTATGTAGTGCCCTTATCAACAGCCATATATAATGGCTCTCGCTCCCGAGAAGCCTTCTACTCGTGCTGCGTAGAACCCCCTGCGCGCCCAAGGCCCCAAGCTCGCCTGCCCTCCCCGACCCCCCGGCTCCGCTGCCCGCGCCTTCCTCCGGCTGACCCCCACTCTTCCCTTCCTCCTCTCTCGCCCCAGCCATCCCGTTTCTCCCGCCCCCACCGCCCTGCCACCGTCCTCCTCCTCTGCCCGTCCTTCCCTCCTCCCTTCCGCCTTCCCTCCCCTCTGACCGGATCTGACTGCCGCCCCCTCTCCTCCCCTTCATGCTGCTGTCGGCTCTTTCTCGGAAGGTTGGTCCACGTCGGAGAAGTAGACCTCTTCATGGGAAGGCGTCTCCTCCTTCTAAAGCGGTATCAAGGGGGGCGTTGGCCCTGGTAGGCTTAAACACCCTCTTCCTCACTCCCAGTCTCCCCGACTCCCCATGGCCTTTCCTTCTCCTTCGGGTAAAGCTGCACCTAAGGTGTTTGTCAGTATGCCTAAGAACCCTGTTATCCCTTTTCGGCCGTCAAGTGAGTCTCCCGCTTCATGGGCGGACAGATGTAGATCTGGAATGGATAGGAAAACCATTGAGATGCGCTGTCCAGCCGAAAAATTAATGTTCAGGGTAGGAAGGTGACAGGGATTGTGAAGGAAGACATTGAAAAGAGTACCGGAAGAACACCATAGTCCTCTATGTAATGGGAGATAGAACGTACTTTGGTCAACTTAAAGGATATGCTCTGCGGATGTGGAGACCAAAATGAAGTATGGACATTTTCTCTAGGAAAAATTGGTTATACTTTATTAAATTTGGGCTGGAGGAGGACCTAGAGCGAATAATCCAGACTGGGCCATGGACTTTTGATGGGAGGTTGGTGGTTATGAGGCGATGGGACCCCTCCTCCAATTTTGACAGAGATCGCCTGTCAACTGTGTCGATCTGGGTTAGATTTTCATGGCTCTCTCCCAAATTGTGATGCACTAAGGCTATTATGAAGATAGCCAGTGGCGTAGGAAAGCCCTTACGTCCTAATAGTGCTACCGCTAATAAGGAACGATTGTCCTTTGCGAGAGTATTCATCGAAATCAATGCAGCAGACTCGTTAACGGACAATTTAGAGATTGAACTTCCGTCAGGTGACACTATATTCCAGAAAGTGGAATATGAATGGGTCCCACCATGCTGTCGGACTTGTAAGAGCTTTGGCCATATCATCTCTCAATGCCCAGATACGGAACTCCCTAGGAAAGACCACCATCAAGATCTTGATTCTCTATAGGGAACCGAGTCTCCCAATGTGGAGAAGAGCAACAATTTGAATGATTCAACCAATATTGCCAAAAATAGTGTAACTAATATGGATGCCTCTAGTATGGAAACAGATAAACAAGACTGCCTGAAGGATCCTCAATCTATGGTGTTAGGGAAGCAAAATGGAGTAGAATCTGACCAACCTACGCAAGAGACGGAAGAGGAGATTGAGGGCGGACACACAAAGACCTAGGGGGCGGTGGTAGTGTATGGAGGGGGCCCTTAGTAGAGGGAACTAGGAGAGGGAGACCTTGAGATGACGAACGCAAACATGGTTATATTCAAGGCTAAGGTAGTTGGGCATGAGAGAGACCATGTCAGAGTTAAGAGAAGACTGGAAAGTGGAGGAGTTTTGAGCATTGTTCCACCAATAGGGCATGATAATCTGGGTACTACGAGAGTGATCGAGACACCGGAGACATGGCCTACTCAAGAACCTTTGGTTGCGCCAAACCCTATCTGGCAGGCCAAAGTTGAATCCAAGATAGGTGGTGATAAAACTCTGGTGGGCAGTCAGGATGGACTCTCTACTCCCTTGAGAGAGTTCGCGTGTCAACAAGGGAATCAACCATCGTCTTTTATTACGATTTTCACCTAGAATGTGAAGCGGGTTAATTCGATAGGTAGGTGGAGGGAAGTCATAGACTACGCCAAGAAGTCTAAGTGCTTTATTATCAACATTTTGGAATAAAAAATTAAGTCTGCCCCTAAGATTAAGAGGAGAACCCCTCTATACTGGGATTCCATCCACAACTTGAGCTGCGGAGATAGACTTGTGTGTGGGTGATGTGGGACACCAGGATATGGAAAAGGGAATTTGATTCAATGCTCGGATCAAATAATCTCTATTAAATTCACCAATAAGGGAGGGCTTGAAATTGTAGTTGGGGCAGTTTACGAACATAATGACCGGATGTTGCGCTTGAGATTATGGGGAGAGATCAATGCCATCAGCAACACGATGGGAGATAGATGGCCTTTTGTCGTAGTGGGGGACTTCAATGCCACCCTCTATGCCAGCGAAAAGAAAGGGGGACGACTAGTGTAGGAAAATATTCTCTCTGAATTTCAAAAATGTCTCTTATCCTCTGGGCTTAGCTGTATGGCTAAGTCTAGACATATCTGGACTTGGAACAATCGGGCCATCTTTAATCATATTTTTATTCAAATGGACCGTGCTCTCTGCAATGGTTGATGGCTCAATTTATTTCCAACTTAGCCGTGCGGATTGTTTGGCCCCTGGCACCAGTGACCACTCGCCAATTGTTATCAGATTAACGAATCAGCCGGCTTTCAAAGGGAGACCGTTTTGATTCAACAATGCATGGGTTCATGAGGATGGGTACGAGGAAGTGGTTAGCCTTGGATGGAAGTCCGAAGTACGTAGAACTGCACAATTCAGGTTTGCTTCTCTGTTAAAATCTACCAAGCTTCGCCTCAAGGATTGGAATAGGACGAGACCTGCTCTACCCCTCCTTGATCTTGAAGCCAGGCTTACTGACATTCAACTATGGTTCAATCTGATCCCCTTAACTATGTCCTCACCGAGGAGGAAGTCGCTATTCAGGACTCTCTGCATAGGGAGAGATTCTTGGACGAGATCCACGTTAGACAATGGGTGAAATGTAATTGGCTTAGAGACAGAGATAGGTGCTCTAAGTTCTTCCATGCCACTGTGAAAGCCAGGAAACACCGGAATGCCATCCACGGGCTTCTTGACTCTAATGGGGTGTGCTTATTACGGAGGCAAATATTATTTTTGATGAAGCTATCCGATTTTTTCAAAATCTCTATAACCAGACTGGCTACCCGACCACTTTTCCCCATTTTGAGTTCAAGAAACTGGTTACGGATTATAGTAATCAGACTATGTGGGAGCCGATCACTATTGAAGAGATTAAACTTATTGTCAAGAAGGCGGACCTGAACAAATCTCTAGGTTCGGATGGGTTTGGCGCTGCTTTCTTCAAGAAGCACTGGAATCTTCTCAAAGGCGATATTCTTAAAGTGGTCAGGGAATTCTTCGAGTCGGGTAAACTTCTTAAGGAATCTAATCATACTTTTGTGGTGTTGATCGCTAAGGTGGAGGGGGCTATCTCTCTTAGTGACTTCAGGCCTATAGCATATTGCAACTTCCTCTACAAGATCATCACCCAACTAATGTGAGATCGGATGAGGGCGATTATGCAGGAACTTATCTCTCCGAATTAATCTACCTTTATCAAAGATAGATCCATATCTGAAAACTACTTGCTAGCCCATGAACTGGTGAGAGATTTCAATAAGCAAGGGGGAACAAAGCGTGCCTCAAATTGGACCTAAAAAAAGTGTATGATATGGTGAATCGTGACTTCCTATATCATATTATGCTTTGCATGCATGAGATTATTCGCCATTAAATTAAGTTTGGGAAACTTTTGTTCAATATGAAACAAATAAATACAAAGAAATTCTAGACAGCAAATCTAAGTACAATATTTTTTGATCTGGGAAATGTGGCGATAGAGATCAAGTACTGCAATAACTCCTTTACTCGGTTGACGGTCCGACGAGGGAATGAGGATGCTCTCTTCTCTTTTCTCTCTTGTACTTGTGTGCACGTACGTAGCTCGCTTGGAGGGGGTATGATCTCTGAAGCAGAAAAGCTAGCCCTTTGGAACGTCCAAGTTTCTCCTATTTATAGCCATCATACTGATGGGCTATAGGTGCCACATATGCTTCTGTTTGGTGGCCACAGGGGGCTCCTTTAACAGAATGCGGTTGCAACTGTAGCTGTATACTATGGGCAGGCTGCCACGCGACTTCGGTTGGGATCTGTTGTTTGATAATATCTCGGGGTTGTTTTCAACTCCCTTGTTGCGTTACTCGGTCAGCTGAACACGTAATCAGCACTAACGTTGTAAAGATCTTTTCGGTTGCAACAGACAGATCTTGCAAGCTAAAAGCCAAATAATAGCATGGTCGCATATGTGCTCTCCTTTGGCCTTGGTCTTATGGACACTTTAGCCGCATGCGTTGTTGCTGCATGCAAACTCTAATCTCGCCTTGGTCCAATGGACACTTTGGCCGCATGATGATGAGGCCGCATATGAGGGAACATGTGGCATGGCACGTCTGACGAAGTCATTAATGCACTGATGTGAGGAAGCTATTAGTACAAAAATTAGGGAATATATTTCGTCTTTTTATGAGCCGTCTCTTCTCTCACGATTCTCGAAGCGCTCTGGGTGATGAGTGATGTGTCAGAACTTCTAACAGGCATTGAATGTCGTGTCAGGGGATCTCATGCGGCCCTTACTTCATGGCTGTTTAGGTCGCATGAATTTTGTTATGCAGCTTCCTCTTTGGCTTAATTTGTTTTGAGTCAAACTTGGGGCGCATGTTTGTTGGACGCATGGATCTAGATTTTTCATGCTTCTACAAGACCCCCTTCAAAGTTTCCAAAATGACAAGTTTGGAATACTTTGAACAAGAAGCATGGTCGAGCACTTTCGGTCGCTTGGTTGTGATGCCGCATAAGCACTTCCGCCAGGCTGTCAGATCATTAAATACTGAGATTTGGCTCTATCTTGCAGCAAACCCCCTAGGATTATGTCCCGCCTATGCACTCGGATCCTAAACTGACGGTTGTAAGGATAAAGCCGCATAAAAAATCCAACCATACGCAGCTGTCATTAGATGTCAGCAGGGCACGCAAATCGAAGAGTTTGCCATTATCTCTTCAATGGTATATAAATAAGGATCTTGGGGGGAGGAGAGAGAACTTTTTGCTTTGCTGAGTTCTCTTTCCCTTTCATTCTCGTCCTTCTCTCTGCTTCCAGTCGACCTTCTGCTATGGCTCCCAAAGCTTCGTCTTCTGATGCCATCAAAAAGGCTGCCGACAAGGGGAAGCGCCCTGCATCCTCGTCTAAGGCCAAGGATGAGGCCCCGACTTTTCACCCAGACGTTCAAATTTCTATCCAAGGTAAGTATTGGAGGAGAAAAAGTCTGGATGCGTGGATATTTTATACACGGTCTGCCGCATGGATTAGAATATGTGCAGACTTTTCTACATGATCCTGCCGCATGGTTTATGCGCGGGTCTTTCTTGGGCTGCATACGCCGGTCTTGACCCGGCCGTATGAAGGGCATCTCATGCATATCACTCTGGCGCATGAATTTCCTGACATGCGTCTGACATGACTCGGCCGCATGTATGTTATTACATGTGCCAATTGTCTTTTGGTGCTCATGCTATCTTGGTGGTTCTAATTGTCTTCTTATTCCTGACTTTACAGTGACTTTACCCGTGGCTCCGTCAAGGGGGGTGCTCATCGGTCGTGCTCAGGCTGCATTGGGCGTAAGGTTTGACCATGTAGTAGCAAATATCTAAGTCCAGATAAATAAGGGTCAAACTGGGGCGAGGCTGAAGTTGATAGCGAACCAGCCTTCATTTTACTTGCTTAGCCAACTGAACTCTGGGCCAATTGAGGATAGCAAGAACGCTTCTCATTTGAAGCCCATCTTCTTATTCGGGGATGCTCTTACCATCTCGGACCCCATGGTGGTAAGGATTAAAGAGAACTGAGACTTCTCTTCTGGCGGGATGAAGATACACATACCTATGATGGAGTGCCATTTGTCTCTGTCGGCTTTCAATATGGTGTCTCTTCCAAGGAAGATGTTGGGCAACCTGACCCCAGACCAAAAGGGAGCCTTGGTCGGTCGTATTCGTCCTAACTCCAGCTGAAAAGGGAAGTGGCGATTTCTAAGGAATCGTTCTCTTACTCCCTTCGCGGGTTGGAACCCGGCGTCTTCGCGAGTGAGATGGGGACAACTGTCCATTTATACACCGTTGATACCTTTCTGAACTAGCTTGCGAACAAGGGGTCCTATCCGAAGGAGAAAATACATGTGTTCAATTGGGTGAGTTATTCACCTTCTTGGATCATTTTGACTGTCGGTACTAGAGAAGTATGAGCAGTTTTAAAAGGGGGCCAACCTCTAATACGCCATAAAGGGTTCCTGTTATGGTTTGGAGAAGAATTCGATGTTATTCGTGGCTCTAACCGAGATGTACAACTGCCGCACTGGGACCTTCTTTACCCCTGGCAGGGAGATGGGTCTTGCTCTTCACGAGATGGATGATATTTTGCAGTTGTCCTATGGCGAGGAGCTGTATGAACAGTACACGCCTGATAACGAGGAATTTGAGGAATTGGAGAAACAACACCCGGGATTCCTTGCAGTGTACAGGGAATTGTTATGTCCTCATAGCACTTGTCAGCAGACTTTGAAGAAGAAAGATAAAAGTACGGAGGAGACGTTACCCCATACCACAACCTGGTTCCATCACCTTTTTGAAAACGAAGCTTCGAGTCAGGTTACCGTTCGTAATCCTCGGTCTCAAATGGATGTCCGCGATCTGGTGTGCAGCACTAAGAGAACGACTGCAACCGGTGAGGGGTTGGGTAGCTCTGGTGATACCTTCAATTATTTTTATCAAGATACCCATCCATTGTCGGACAAAGACGTGCTAGCTGGATTCTTAATGATATGGCTACCAAATTGAGTAGTCCTGGGAAGTTCAGGGTCGATTGAGAGGGCTAGAAGCAATCTCATCCTCCCTGCTGTGAAGTTGGTTTTTGGTCACCGTCTCGCCTTACTCCCAGCGATGGTCTGCACCATCCATCGCGGACTTCGTACTTTTACCAGCAAGGTGCTGGCCCATGACGGTCCCAGAGATTTCAACCGGGTTGAGATACCCTATTATTATTTAATGGGTTAGCTGTTAATGTACTACCCATCTCTGATGAGTCCTGGCCTCGAGGGGGTGACGTTAGAAGCTGATGCCTTTATTCGTTGATATGGTAGGATGCCATGGGTTCATATTGAAGTTCCCGCCTGCCGGCACACACTCGCCCATATGGAAAATTATTCCCTCTTTGTCTCGGTCCCCAAGTTCACCGAAGATGAGGTGAATAGGGTTCAATATGATGGTGGCATGGACCGTCAGGTCTTATCTCCAAGGTTGTTCCGCTAGTTACTCTCCATTCGGCCTTCACACTTGATGTATCAAAATCGAAACCTTGTCTTCTTGGAGCCTTATCTGCCGAGTAGGTTTATCCGCCAGTTCGGTTATAACTAACTCATGTTGAGCAATCCAAGCCCATGCCTTGGTTTCGAGGGTAGCATTCTTGATGGGGCTCGAGCCTGGGATTATTATTTTGTAACTAATACCCAGGTCCGATTCACTCTGTCGAACGTTAGTATTTTTATGCAGATTATTTATGCAGCCCCTAACTTTCACGTAGCAGTAAATGCGTCATCACCTGGTTTTGATAGGGATACCAGCTTCATCGTGGGCACTAAGCTGAAGCCCCGAAGCGGTGGGTCCAAGAAATATCGGAGGAAAGGCAAGGGGAAGGCCGCACTATTGCCTGTTGACCCCGATTCGACAATGGGGGAAGAGAATACTTCTGACGATCCCTTGCCTCCGGTGGACTCGCCAATGAAGCACAAGGCTTCTCCGGTGCAAAGCCCTCCATCTAAGAAGAGAAGACATGGACCATCTGCGGCCGCGAGGTCGAGTTATAGGAAAATGGTTGCTACCAAGGCCCCTACGCAGGCTGTGGGAGAAGAAGAAGAAGAGGACAAGGAGGAGGTAAGACCCCTTGCATTAGTGATTCGCCAACCGGATCCCATTCTTGATGTCGAGGTGGTATCCCTACGTCCTCTTAGCTTTATTGCTATGTCCCCTTTTTCTGACACTCTTCGTCCTAGTTTATCTGAATTTATGCAAAGACCGGGAGTAGGGGTGAGGACATTTCCTTCCCGGGCCGCTACAACAGGGATTTCTTACTGGGAGGAGAAGATGATGTCATCTTCTTACGAACCGTATAATGGCGAACCTGTCATCGAGATAGTGGGAAAGTTCGACGAGGAAGCTTCCTTGGCTGACCCCTCAGTTGGAGAGGTGGGCACCTTGGGGACGGCCCAGTCCGCTCCGACGGAACTGCTGACTCCGATACCTCACCCAGGTATATTGTTTATTCGTTTCTCAAGAGAAGGTTTTTTGACTTTAATTATTCGTCGTTTGGGTGAAGTTCATGTCACGCCCCAGTCCCAAAATACGTAGGACTAGGTCACGTAACCATGCCAGCTGGCCCGTATATATGGCAACTCCAATATTTGGAAACCATATATACGTGCGTACGCTGTATAATGAACAATAATTCATAAGTGGTAAAACTGATCACAAGTCACAGGGTAATATCTAAATCTCATCCACAGAATCAAATATGAATAACCAATAATCATGTAACTAGATCTCAATACAGATATCTAAGAATGACAGTCAGATGAAATCAAATCTACTGCCGAAATAGAATACAAAAGGAACCAGAATACACACCATAAAGAACAACATCTGACAGTCACGAGGCTCGAAGAGAAGACCTCCTGGGAATAAACGTAACATGTCCGGATCTGTGCTCCTGCGAGTACTCAAGAACATATACACCTGGCAGGGAACCAGGTCCTCAGAGGGACATAGCAAGATACATAAAAATAACATGCCATAAAGTAAATACTGAATAAATAAATACAGGGTGTGCTAACCATCTAAGTGAATGCAATTTAAAGACCTCGTAGTACGCATGGGAATGTGTAGGCTAGACATATGCTGACGTAATTCACCAATCGTCATGACTGGCTAGTATATGTATCATATGCCCCCGATCACACGGGTAACTCTGCAATCGTCCATCCCTGCAGAGAGTGGAACGAAGGATAATAAAAACACACAAGGGGTATCCCATCCTCCTCGGAGCACAGTAACGGGAACAAGAAAACCAATTCCCCATCTCCGAGCAGCATGGTATCAGGCGACATGAACATATAAGGAGGGGGGTGTCCCATACGCATACTAGTATCCTTCCCGCCCAATATAGATGTACAAGTCGTGAAAACGACGTGGACACCTCCTACTATGATGCAAGTCTCAATAAAATAAACAACTGAGCTAAATACCGCTACACGTGTTGCTCACACTGATGGCCAGTCGCGCATGAGGCACGCGTCCCTACATGTACTCACTCTGTGACGTGTAATGATACGTGTCAAGGCCTGAGAAGTTATATCAATAACTTCACAACTTTAGGTGGGTCTACTAGACACTAGGTCAGATACAAGTCCTAACGTCAACGCCATCGTTGACTGCACCCGAATCTGCTCGGACGCGCACATTTATATAAAAATAAATAAACATGTAACTAGCAAGAACTGAATATAAACAGTACAACAAGGCAAGGTATACTTGCCTGGCAAGAGAGCTGCAAATATGATGTCCAGATGTCAAATACCAGGTGTCAGAAACTATGACCTCAGAATGAATGTCTCCGGATACTGAAATAAATATCACTAACAGTCTCAGAAAATATCAAATAGCTAGAAACGCCTGTCCTTAAGTCCAATTTGGACACAGGGGCAAAAATGACAGTTTCTGGTCAAAGCGGGGTCCACATGTGGGCCGCTTTGCACCGAAGAACGTGTCAGGATCAAAGGTCTCCAAATTCGCCAAACTTAGTGTCAACAAGTCAGGAACGATGATACGAACCCAACGGAACTTCCAGAATTGGATTCCGATGAGCCGGTCACAAAATCGCCCGTCAAGTGGAGCCTGTGGGGCCCACGATACGGGATTTTGCCAACATTCTCAGAATCGAACCAAACTTGGCTCACAGGACCAGCGTATTGCTACGAGTCCGATGGCGCAAGTTTCGTCTCGATCCGACGTGTGTACACAAAGTTGCAGCGTGTTCCAGAACTGACGGATACGGGGCGGTGTCGGCGGATACGCGTTGATTTCGGTGTGCACGCACATCCAAATCAACTTCTCCGAATTCCTACACGTCCGTATCAACGTCGCGCACGTTTCGGTAAAGACCGCGTGCGACCAAGTCGTCCCGTTTGGCGGGGCGTACTCAGTTCCGGGGTGAATCGGGTCGTTGTTTTTCCTGTATTTGGATCGCGTGCCGCGATCGCCACAGGACGCGATGCTCCGAGCGGGTTGCACGGGCACCGAGAGGATCACATAGTCTACGTGTCACAACTGACGGAATCGGAAACAGAGCTACGAGGTGAGAGAAAAATATACCTGAACAGGGCTCCGTGGAATGAATTTTCCCTGTGTCTGGGGGACTGTTTCGTGTCCTGGACGTGTCCGGGCCGTGTCCAGCTGCTGTGTCCAGTCCGAGTCCAGTGGAGACTCGCCGGGGCTTCGCCGGAGGCGCTCAAGCGAAGCTCGTCGGTCAGCGGGGCGTCCGGGCAGGGCACGGCACTGCGGCTAGGGCTCCGGGGTCGTCGACTCGTCGACGGAGGAGTTCTGGGCATCGTTCAGGAGTTGGCCGGAGTCTGCACAGCGAGTCGGAGCTGGACAGTGGCCGGAGTCTGAAGTCGCAGTGGGGGAGAAGTCAGGTGGAAGGCGGCTGGGCGCTGGGCTGAGCTCAGCGGCCGGGGGGTGGCGGCTCGGGCTAGGTTAGGGTTAGGGTTAGGGGGAGGAGTTCCATGGTGAGGAGGAGGAGAAGGAGTGGGTCGTGGTGGTGGCGTTGGTGCTGGAGGATGGTGGTGGCGGCGGCCTGAGATGGGGGTGGAGGTGGAGGGAAGAGGAGGAAGGGCGGCCGGGGGGTGGCGAGTGGCGGAGTGGAGGAGATGGCGACGGGGTGGGGGGGTTCTGATGGAGTGGCGATGGTGGCGGAGACGTGAGGGGTTGGTGGTGGAGCTCGGGGAGGAGGGGAGGTCGAGGTCGAGAGAGGGTGGAGGCGGTGGAGCTCGAGGGGTCGGGGGGGGCTGAGCTTGCCGGCGGTCGCGGGGACGCACAGGCGGGGAGGAGGAGGAGAATAGGAGCTGGCGAGAAGGAGAGAGAGGGATCTGAGCGGGGGGGGGTCGGCTCCGCCGCGGGCGGCGGTCGCGGGGTGACGCCGGCGAGGGGGGGGCTCGCCGCCGGCCGGGGGGGGGATCGGCTGCGGGCTGGGGGTAGGTTAGGTTTTGCTTTTTATTTTCTTTTTTTTTTTTATTATATAGGAAATTATTAAGGGTTAAATGGTAATTACATAAATAGGATATTTACTTTGTGTAAATACATCGAATCTGGACTCCTTTTGGAATGGACGGTGCACGTTCACCGGCCAATCAGGAGGTGACACCTCGCATGGTAATTTACAGAAAAGTCCCTGTAATTTTATAAATTGCGTAAAGGTCCTATTTTGGGAAATTACGCAATTACGAAATTGTTTGGGAAAATTTCCGATTCCCGAAAATTCTAAATTTCACCGAATTGAAGGGAAAAGCTGTGCGAGGGTCCCGAGGGGGTGGGGGTGAGTCTGGACAGGGACTGGGCCTGGTTTTCTGGGTGATACGGTCATCGTATTTATTACTAAATAAATACTGCGCACGGTGTTCTCTAATTATTTAGAGGCAGGTAGGGTCATAATTTTTCTACGGTGTCAATACACTAAATGTAATATACTCAGTGTAGAAAAATAACGTATTTTTGTCTGGGCAAAACAGGTGCATATTGGGCCTCAAATCTCTATTGGAACAGGGATGGGTACAGGTCTGGAATTTAAAATAGGAATTAAATACGGGCGTTTGCAACGAGATTTGTGCGTCTCATACGAGGCTCAAAACTGAGTATCTGGGAGTTGCACAAAGTGCAGGATAGTAGACTGACATGTCTAGGAGAGGTACGTGAACTTCGTTCGGGGATAACAGTCAGGGTAAGGCTCCAAATAATTAGGTGACGGACAGGTGCACAAGTCAATAGGATATGTAAGCAAAATAATTTTAAATATTGCAACAAATCCTAAATTGAGAAAAATACTCCTAAAATACGGGAATCTGGTCGAGGGGGTTTACAATCTACCCAACTTATAAAAATTTCGTCCTCGAAATTAAAACTAAGCCATGGTAGAAGGGAAAGACGGCATAAGATATAATTTAACAAAGTAATTTATATCTTGGGTTTAAGAATAGGTTCGAAGACGTTTACGCATGTCGTACTCGCGCTTCCAAGTTTATTTTCCTGGTGCGCTATGCTTCCATGCCACGCGGACCAAGGGAATAGATTGATTCCTCAATATCTTTTCCCGATGATCAAGGATTTCTACGGATTATTCTTGATACGACAGGTCTCAGCCTAATGGTGATCCTCAAAAGACATGATCGTCCACTTTGAATTTCCAAGGGACGATGATGACGGTCTGTCTACTACTTATGTCCGTCTTGCACTGCTTGCAAGCGTCCTTGTATATACTTAACTGTCTCTTCGGTTGATTATCAATTCTGGTTACGTGAATCCTTGTCTGGTACAATGCTGACTGGTATGCCGTGCCATCTTACGATCTGCCTTAAATAAGTTAGCTAAAGCTTCAGCAGACTGGTCAACTCTATAGGTAAGAATTGTGCTGATTTGGAGAGTCGGTCCATAGGAATCTTGATCCTTACAAGTCAACCTAGTCACAGGTACTGCTATCCATTCAGGAGTCAATCCATTGTTCCTTCGGTGAAATCCCTTTAGACTCCTGACAGCAAAATGATATATTCTTCATCGTAATACTTGAGTTCTGAACTTGACCCAAGTTACGAGGCAAAATAAAATTTAATGCTGTTATAGGGATGCACGTATCAGGAACGTAATTAAACGTAGGTAGGTAGGTAGGTAGGTAGGTTATTCTAAGGATAGCACAATTTTAAACTGCAATCTAAACTAATAATAGGGTTTGGTAATTAACCAAGAAACAAACAGAAATGGTTACAAAAACAATACACTTCGTATTTATACTAAGCACGAGGTTTCGTCTTTCCGAGATAAGGGAAGACGGAAAAATAGTAATCAAGAGTTCAAGGGGGGGTAATAGATTTGAAGTATAGGATTTCAAGGTGTTTAAAGAATTCGAGGGGAATTGTCAAGGCAGTTGTGGATTGAAATATTTATTTTGGTAATCCCTAATCACATATTCAGATCAGCACGGTTACGTAACTGATATGATATGCTAAGGCATCTCTAGCGGGCAAGTACATTTATCTACTAATCACTATATATCTCAATCCACGTAAAGTAGTTATGCGAAGGCGAACCAAGTGCACTCTGGTTGATCAGACCGTAATACACTGATTCTGAAATGTATTAGTGTAGTACTCCAATAATACATTTCTCAAGAACAAGCTTGACAAGGAATAAGCTTGCAAAACTAGGCTATAATAGCGGCATAAGTCAAGGTAGTAAGGTAAATATAAGTACGCTAGATTATGATGTGAGAAATTTAAAACAATTCAAATTCACAAACAGACAAGACTCCATAAACTCTGCAGTTATTATTCTAAATCCTTGACTAAGTCGCTAGTTGACCCAAAAGAGGTATGGCCTTCTAAGTTCTATAATCTATATAAACACTATAGGTTGTTTGCCTAAAACAGAGATTCCAAGAAAGTCCGCGTAAAGTAGGGGTTCGAGGTTGTCTGCGTAATGCAGAAGTAAGATAATTTGGCGTAAGGTATAAATCTGAAACTGTCTGCGTAAAACAGAATTTCAAATTGTCCAGCGCAAGGTAGGGATCCAAAGTAGTTTGGCGTAAATCAGGGATTCAGACTATCGGCGTAAACTAGGTTTCAGAGTTATTCGCGTAAAACAGAGAAGTGCAAGGTAGAGCTTCAGAGCTGTCCGCGTAAAAGTCTGTGCGTAACAGTCTGCGCGTAAATATCTCCTGCGTTGCAGCGTAAAGTTGTACGAGAACTCATGAGTTTGTCAGCCAAGTTAATGAATCCTGTCTTCTGACAAAAGTACTTGCACAATGATCGAGGGGATGGTTGATGATGGTTTGCACGGAGTTCCAGGTTTGTCGTTTAGGGACTTATTGGATACAAGTCATCATTACACTCGAGGGGAGACAAAACCAGATGTCCCGTCAAAAGCGTTTTCCTTTTGCACAGGGCTCGAGGTGTATCTCTGCGCAGAATTTGGTCGCGTCTGGGGAAAGCTACGGCTGTAACAATTACTCTTAAATCCTATCCTTACATTACGCCTAATCAGGTTACTCTACGCTGGTTATCTATGAATTATCAGGTTTACGCAGGGCATTTATCTAAGTGGCTGGCATGATACAGGATAAGGAAGACTAAGGGATAGTGGGTTGTTGTCATAAAGGGGACAAGCTTCTAAATAATTTGGTTTCTACGCCAATAAGAGTAAAGGGTCTCTGGCGTAAAACTCTGGTTATTCAAACATAGGTTGAGGTTTCAGTCCTAGTATTCAATCTTAGATTTCTATTGGTTTCTTAAGACTAGGGTTAACACTATGGTCAAATCTCTAACTAATCCTAGTAGGGTTTATTCAAGTCTTATATAAATACGTCAAGGGATAAGGGTAAGTTAATCTATAGGTAAGTGACGCTAGGGTTTACTTAGGAAATCAGGAAGGCTAGGGTTTACTTAGGAAGTCAGGAAGGCTAGGGTTCACTAAGTAATCCGAACTTAAGGATATGTCAAAGCCCTAGTGGTATTCTTATTAGGAATGCTACCTTAATTATCATCCTATTAACCGGAGTTCCTATATTCTAGCAGGGATTATACTAAAAGAATTATCAGGGAAGCACATGAATCAAGCAGGATGCAATTATGTAAGTAGGACGAACTGGAAAGAAGATAAGTCATAGTCAATTTGGATGAGATTCTATATTCTAATCCTAGGTGCAGGCTTGCTCGGTACAGTAACGTAACCGAGACAATATGCTCTGACCTGCATGGGCCACCACTAAAAACATGTCACGCCCCAGTCCCAAAATACGTAGGACTAGGTCACGTAACCATGCCAGCTGGCCCGTATATATGGCAACTCCAATATTTGGAAACCATATATACGTGCGTACGCTGTATAATGAACAATAATTCATAAGTGGTAAAACTGATCACAAGTCACAGGGTAATATCTAAATCTCATCCACAGAATCAAATATGAATAACCAATAATCATGTAACTAGATCTCAATACAGATATCTAAGAATGACAGTCAGATGAAATCAAATCTACTGCCGAAATAGAATACAAAAGGAACCAGAATACACACCATAAAGAACAACATCTGACAGTCACGAGGCTCGAAGAGAAGACCTCCTGGGAATAAACGTAACATGTCCGGATCTGTGCTCCTGCGAGTACTCAAGAACATATACACCTGGCAGGGAACCAGGTCCTCAGAGGGACATAGCAAGATACATAAAAATAACATGCCATAAAGTAAATACTGAATAAATAAATACAGGGTGTGCTAACCATCTAAGTGAATGCAATTTAAAGACCTCGTAGTACGCATGGGAATGTGTAGGCTAGACATATGCTGACGTAATTCACCAATCGTCATGACTGGCTAGTATATGTATCATATGCCCCCGATCACACGGGTAACTCTGCAATCGTCCATCCCTGCAGAGAGTGGAACGAAGGATAATAAAAACACACAAGGGGTATCCCATCCTCCTCGGAGCACAGTAACGGGAACAAGAAAACCAATTCCCCATCTCCGAGCAGCATGGTATCAGGCGACATGAACATATAAGGAGGGGGGTGTCCCATACGCATACTAGTATCCTTCCCGCCCAATATAGATGTACAAGTCGTGAAAACGACGTGGACACCTCCTACTATGATGCAAGTCTCAATAAAATAAACAACTGAGCTAAATACCGCTACACGTGTTGCTCACACTGATGGCCAGTCGCGCATGAGGCACGCGTCCCTACATGTACTCACTCTGTGACGTGTAATGATACGTGTCAAGGCCTGAGAAGTTATATCAATAACTTCACAACTTTAGGTGGGTCTACTAGACACTAGGTCAGATACAAGTCCTAACGTCAACGCCATCGTTGACTGCACCCGAATCTGCTCGGACGCGCACATTTATATAAAAATAAATAAACATGTAACTAGCAAGAACTGAATATAAACAGTACAACAAGGCAAGGTATACTTGCCTGGCAAGAGAGCTGCAAATATGATGTCCAGATGTCAAATACCAGGTGTCAGAAACTATGACCTCAGAATGAATGTCTCCGGATACTGAAATAAATATCACTAACAGTCTCAGAAAATATCAAATAGCTAGAAACGCCTGTCCTTAAGTCCAATTTGGACACAGGGGCAAAAATGACAGTTTCTGGTCAAAGCGGGGTCCACATGTGGGCCGCTTTGCACCGAAGAACGTGTCAGGATCAAAGGTCTCCAAATTCGCCAAACTTAGTGTCAACAAGTCAGGAACGATGATACGAACCCAACGGAACTTCCAGAATTGGATTCCGATGAGCCGGTCACAAAATCGCCCGTCAAGTGGAGCCTGTGGGGCCCACGATACGGGATTTTGCCAACATTCTCAGAATCGAACCAAACTTGGCTCACAGGACCAGCGTATTGCTACGAGTCCGATGGCGCAAGTTTCGTCTCGATCCGACGTGTGTACACAAAGTTGCAGCGTGTTCCAGAACTGACGGATACGGGGCGGTGTCGGCGGATACGCGTTGATTTCGGTGTGCACGCACATCCAAATCAACTTCTCCGAATTCCTACACGTCCGTATCAACGTCGCGCACGTTTCGGTAAAGACCGCGTGCGACCAAGTCGTCCCGTTTGGCGGGGCGTACTCAGTTCCGGGGTGAATCGGGTCGTTGTTTTTCCTGTATTTGGATCGCGTGCCGCGATCGCCACAGGACGCGATGCTCCGAGCGGGTTGCACGGGCACCGAGAGGATCACATAGTCTACGTGTCACAACTGACGGAATCGGAAACAGAGCTACGAGGTGAGAGAAAAATATACCTGAACAGGGCTCCGTGGAATGAATTTTCCCTGTGTCTGGGGGACTGTTTCGTGTCCTGGACGTGTCCGGGCCGTGTCCAGCTGCTGTGTCCAGTCCGAGTCCAGTGGAGACTCGCCGGGGCTTCGCCGGAGGCGCTCAAGCGAAGCTCGTCGGTCAGCGGGGCGTCCGGGCAGGGCACGGCACTGCGGCTAGGGCTCCGGGGTCGTCGACTCGTCGACGGAGGAGTTCTGGGCATCGTTCAGGAGTTGGCCGGAGTCTGCACAGCGAGTCGGAGCTGGACAGTGGCCGGAGTCTGAAGTCGCAGTGGGGGAGAAGTCAGGTGGAAGGCGGCTGGGCGCTGGGCTGAGCTCAGCGGCCGGGGGGTGGCGGCTCGGGCTAGGTTAGGGTTAGGGTTAGGGGGAGGAGTTCCATGGTGAGGAGGAGGAGAAGGAGTGGGTCGTGGTGGTGGCGTTGGTGCTGGTGGTGGAGGATGGTGGTGGCGGCGGCCTGAGATGGGGGTGGAGGTGGAGGGAAGAGGAGGAAGGGCGGCCGGGGGGTGGCGAGTGGCGGAGTGGAGGAGATGGCGACGGGGGGGGGGGGTTCTGATGGAGTGGCGATGGTGGCGGAGACGTGAGGGGTTGGTGGTGGAGCTCGGGGAGGAGGGGAGGTCGAGGTCGAGAGAGGGTGGAGGCGGTGGAGCTCGAGGGGTCGGGGGGGGCTGAGCTTGCCGGCGGTCGCGGGGACGCACAGGCGGGGAGGAGGAGGAGAATAGGAGCTGGCGAGAAGGAGAGAGAGGGATCTGAGCGGGGGGGGTCGGCTCCGCCGCGGGCGGCGGTCGCGGGGTGACGCCGGCGAGGGGGGGGCTCGCCGCCGGCCGGGGGGGGGATCGGCTGCGGGCTGGGGGTAGGTTAGGTTTTGCTTTTTATTTTCTTTTTTTTTTTTATTATATAGGAAATTATTAAGGGTTAAATGGTAATTACATAAATAGGATATTTACTTTGTGTAAATACATCGAATCTGGACTCCTTTTGGAATGGACGGTGCACGTTCACCGGCCAATCAGGAGGTGACACCTCGCATGGTAATTTACAGAAAAGTCCCTGTAATTTTATAAATTGCGTAAAGGTCCTATTTTGGGAAATTACGCAATTACGAAATTGTTTGGGAAAATTTCCGATTCCCGAAAATTCTAAATTTCACCGAATTGAAGGGAAAAGCTGTGCGAGGGTCCCGAGGGGGTGGGGGTGAGTCTGGACAGGGACTGGGCCTGGTTTTCTGGGTGATACGGTCATCGTATTTATTACTAAATAAATACTGCGCACGGTGTTCTCTAATTATTTAGAGGCAGGTAGGGTCATAATTTTTCTACGGTGTCAATACACTAAATGTAATATACTCAGTGTAGAAAAATAACGTATTTTTGTCTGGGCAAAACAGGTGCATATTGGGCCTCAAATCTCTATTGGAACAGGGATGGGTACAGGTCTGGAATTTAAAATAGGAATTAAATACGGGCGTTTGCAACGAGATTTGTGCGTCTCATACGAGGCTCAAAACTGAGTATCTGGGAGTTGCACAAAGTGCAGGATAGTAGACTGACATGTCTAGGAGAGGTACGTGAACTTCGTTCGGGGATAACAGTCAGGGTAAGGCTCCAAATAATTAGGTGACGGACAGGTGCACAAGTCAATAGGATATGTAAGCAAAATAATTTTAAATATTGCAACAAATCCTAAATTGAGAAAAATACTCCTAAAATACGGGAATCTGGTCGAGGGGGTTTACAGTTACTCACTGATTGCTTTGATTCGACATGCCCTTCCTCGATGATAAACATATTTAACGTGGCAGCGGAAGAGAGTATGGTGGAGGAGGCTGAACAAGGACTCACCAGGGCAAGACCCGGGTCAGACCCATCTTCCTCCGTGGTTAAAAAACCTCTTAAGGACCTTCAACAGACATGGGGCCTTCTTCTGATGCTGGTCTCCCTAGAGTGTTGGCTGTCGAGGAAGAAGTGAGGGGGGAGAGAAGAGGCTCGGGGGGGGGGGGGGGGGGGAGGCCGAGCCTCTCTCTCACTCTTCTACGGGTGGAGGGCTTTGCACCAGAGAAGATGGGTGCGGTGACCGCTTTGTCACCTCCTCGGGCTGACGTTGGGTGTCATGAAGTCGCGGTTCCCTCAGTTTCTCGGGGTAGCGGTCTTCCCGAGGGATCCGTTCTGGGTCTTACTGGCGTGAAGGCCAAGCTGGCCAGTTTGTCTGGCGTCCAAACACTACTTTGGATGGGGTAGAGTATGGCTGCTGCGAAAGTAACTCATCGTCTAGCAACTGTGGTTCCACTACTTAATTTTTCAAGTGTTGTCCCCTCTGTTTCACAGGCTACCCAGATTGTTGCATTACTTGTAATCCCTTCAGTTTCGGCTCCATTGACGCCATCCACGAAAGTTGCGGTAACAACCACTTCCAAGGTTATCCTTCAGGGATTCTACATATTATTAAAGCAAGGAGTTCAAAATATACCGGGACGAATGACTTCTTTCGTTTGGTCTAAGTACGGTGCCCTGGGCCAGATACAGATTTTGAATACCATTCCTGGCTCTAAGCAGACGACTGACCTGCTGCTTCAGGAATTAACTGAAGTAGAACATCGCTTGAACGAGTTGCAGTAGGTGCAAAAGGTTAACGTCACCGTGACAGTGGACACAGAGTATGAACGCCTCTCGGGATCCATAGAACAAGTGAAGGTTGCCTATGGGAAGACCAAGGCGGGTCTTGTGCAAGAACTCAAGAAGCTGGAACTCCAACGTACCGATTTGGACGTTAGCGAGGCAGCTTGCCTTGCTCGGGAAGATAGATTTGCCCACACAATTTCTAGGATCTAGAAGCAGATTGCACAACTCCAGGCCAACCTCAAGATCCTAGAGGGCAATGTCCACGAGGCTCGCCAAGAGCGGGAGGTTATCCACGCACAATCTAGTACCGTGGCCCAGTCTTCTGATGCCCTAGAAGATACTCTGAAGAGATTGGAAAAGAAGCACCAGGCTTATGCTCACTTCGATAATCCTATTGTTGTAACTCAAGAAGCCGAGCGCTGGGTCAAAGCTAAGATTGATGCCAGAGTTGCCCGACTTCGAGGACGAATAAAAGAATTGTGTACTGATCAGTAACATCAGTGGTTATTTTCGTTGTTTCTTTTTTATTTGTTTTGGTTGGACTGGGTTATTTTAGTGGTCCCTCAATATATTCTGCTTTTTTGTTTCCTTTATGCAAAAAAAATAATTTTTTTTTCTTTTATTGCAATTATCCGTATGAACTTTGGATATCGTACTAGAGGTAATATTGACGTAGTATGATACCAAAGATTTGAGGACATCTCACTGGGGAATCTTTGGTGGACCTATTACCTTTTGCGCACTGGAGTGGAAGTAATAAGTTCGAAACGAAATCCTGTCAGAGGTGATATGGACGTGATAGATTTTGTGCGCACCTGAGTGCAAGTAATATATTCAAGATAAGCCCTGCCAGAGGTGATATGGATGTGGCAGATTTTATGAACTTAACACCTCTGGCGTACTTAGAGTTAAGTACAGGTGATAAGTTTAGATGACGACCGATATCAGAGGTAATATGGACATGATAATCTATAGTCAAGTAGGAAGATTTGCTTAGAGGTAAGAAGGATATGGCAAACTCTACTATAGAGGATATAAGGTCGATAGCTCAGAGGTAATGTGAACGTGAGCTAATCGATAGTCATACAGAGAGGTTAGGTACGATCATAGTGTGGAAGGAAAAGGAAACGAACCATAGGTAAAATGGACATGACTATTTTCTTTGGATAGAGAACATGGGCAGCTCATAGTTCAGATGTAATATGGACGTAAACTGTTTACTTTTGAGGGGGGATCTTTGGTAGACTTATTACTTTTGCGCACTGGAGTGCAAGTAATAAGTTTAAAATAAAACCCTATCAGAGGTGATATGGCCGTGATAGTTTTGTGGCATTTTTACTTCTTGCGCACCTGAGTGCAAGTAATAAGTTCGAAACGGAACCCTATCAGAGGTAAAATGGACGTGATAGGTTTTGTGGCCTTAATACCGCTGGAATACTTAGAGTTAAGTACGGTGATAAGTTTAGATGACGACCAATATCAGAGGTATGATGGACGTGACAATCAATAGTAATATATAGAGGTTTGCTCAGAGGTAATATGGATATGAAAACCCTAGTCTTATAGAGATATTTTCTTAGAGGTAATATGGACATGGCAAACCCTTCTGGGAATAATCGGTTAGGACAGTAGTTCAGAGGTAGTTCAGAGGTGATGTGGATGTGAACTAATGCCCAAGGGAGTTGATTATAAGTGGTCTACCCAAAAGTGTGGATAAACTTGAAGGTGGCTCCGGTAGGGAGCTTTTTGAGGATCCACTATTTATTGTGTATTCAGGATTCCTGAATACAGACAATGGCTTTTATCAAACTTTTATGGAATATAAGTGCATATTGTGCTTACACACTTGCTGGGGTTGAACAACGGAGAACGTACACTGTCCATTTTGGTTGCCCAGCTGATAGTTGAATCAGTAAAAGCGTGTCAAGCGGCTACCATTGTGGAATAATATACAGACGATGTTCCAACATTATGTCTTGTATATGTACTTCAGTTTCGGACGCAACGCTCCAAGGCTTCAGAGTGAACTTCATGCCTTAGCATTCACGAAGGAGGCATCCGCACCGAACGAGGTTCTCCCGCACCCTGCAAACAATCTGGTGGATTATCAGTACACGAATGCACTGGTGGGGAGGCTACTCGCCCGCTCGACAAATCCAAACACGTAATATAGGTTCCGTGCACCAACTATAATGTTGTCTTTCTAGTTGCCTTAGGATCAATTTCATGGCAATATTGAATAGCCTAACTCGTGTGGCAGTGCGCCGTACGATATAAGAGGAAACACGGCGAGACTTACCAACTTACCATTTGTCCTTCCCTGTCCAAGGCAAACCAAGTTAATTCAAGCACGAGCAGGTATAAACATTCAGGGGCAATATCATATGCAAACACTGTATTACGAATGAAACTATATTTCGGATGCACGAGTTACTCGAATGATCAGGTGTGTTGCATAAGATGTTCAAGTGCTCATACGTACAAGTGTATTTCTATCGTTCAGGTGTTCAGTTATTTCGATGTGATGCAATGACTCACACGCGGATAGCCGCTAAGAGATGATGACTTATTTATATGAATAATTATCGCTGGCATAGCCATAAAGGACCAATTAATAGTCTCGGGGCACAGATGACGAAGGTGCATGTGTCGCTTCCATCATCTCGCCCAGTCAGAGACTAGTCGATAGTTCCATCCGGATCGGATCGGCCCCAGTGCCCCGGTGACCCCCCGTGGAACGAGATCTGAAGATCCCCCTTGATTCCAAGTTATCCGCGACACGCAGTCTTGGGTCATCCAAATCCATAACTTGACATGATAATCCATAGTTCTTGTTCTGAACGAGAATGAGACAATCACATGACATGATTTGTCTTGCATAGTCTCCCTGATCAACGAGCATTTGTTTATTTGGCTTGACACAATTCTCTTTAGATGTAAACTTGATATGATTATCATTCAGATGTAAACTTGACATGATTTCTTCAGTTTAGTATCCAACTTGCCTTGATGCATACCCCTGGTGCGGGGACTGCCTTGGTGACCGAACGGTCCCGGATACTTGTAGGTTTATTTGCACAGAAGAACTATTTGATAGTCTTCTGGATAACTCGGATGCATGCACGATACGCGATGGTGTTACTTAATTGTGGCATACATTTTGTGTGGCAAACATTGAGTCGAGGCAACACTACAAGTTAACATCTAAGCAGATGAGCATGCATTTCTGTTGAAACTTAACATAAGCATTCACATTAGCTCGGACCTGAAGGTAAGCCGATGAGTAAAACCGTAAAGGAACTTTTCGAGCGACATGATCTAAGGTAGTGCAGTGTGGCAAGTGAATAGTGCACTACTGAGTATACATATATCAATCTACTCGAGGCATAGCGAAGTCTAGTTGCACAAGGCAAAGGTAGCATGCGTGGGTCTGAATATAAGCAATATTTCATTTCCATGTTCTAGCATAAGCAATACAAATTGGGATTATTTCCTTAGCTAGGTGCGTTGAATTCTTATTAGCATGCAGGGGGTGATTCACCTAGCGACTAGCATGTATCATTCCATATTTTAAGTGTGCTGGCTAAGCAAAGACAAGTTCACCGTAGCCACCCACCTTAGTGATGATTCGTCTCGGTTGAGCGATACTTTGAGCGAACCTCTGAAAGCCTAAGCCGAACTCCTGAAGGGACAAGTCTGGATATCCTTTGCCTCAAACGAGTGTTCTCGCCTAAGCAAAGCGGGTCAGGACGTTGCACTTTTGCCGTTTGAATCGGCAGTCCGCATGAGCGGAATAGGGTATTACATCATACACCACTCAGAAAAAGTCTTGTCCTCAAGACTTACTGAGGGTAGGCCGTACTATCGCATTATGTAATCTATCCCAAGCGTAGCAATCGGTACCACTAAATCCATTTGAATACAATCTCCTACTCGATCCTTACGCCGTATCGCGTGTATGCTAAGTCGGTCTCATTTTGCGCCTTAGTGCAGGACATGTTTCTTAGCGGAGTACGTTTCATCGATCTTGATTAACAATCTAAGGCTGAGGCAAACTTATACAAGTCGTTATACTTGTTCAGGTGGATATTCACTTGCACTAGCATTTGAGATCGACATATCGCGAGTTTGGATCGTGCACGGATTCGAAGCGTCCTTCAAACACATGCATTTCAACCAACTTGGCGATAGCGAAGTCTTAGTACTCGAGTTTCATATATCCTTAGTCTTGGATCGTGCACACGTTCAATGCATCCCTCAAACATATGCATTCAACCAAACTTTGAGATAGTAAAATCGGACAAGCTACTTGCGAAAATCCCAAGGGTTCTCGTTTTCATGAATCACAATGATATTTCCGATAGAGTCAATCAAATCCCATATCATTTTCCATTCCAACTCAATCTCAAGTATTTGTACTACCGTTAAGCACGATCTGTTCGGTTTACCGACTAGCGTTCATCAATTCGGGTCAAACATAGCACACGTTATCGTTCCCAAGTCTAACCCTAAGTTTTGCTGCCCCAGTTTTGTAGCTTTGTTCGAGCAATATGGTAAAGTCGGTAACACAGGTTCATTCACTCGGCATAGGGTCGTCTGCCTAGCATCCTAACATAACTAGTACGGTATTTTCTTGGTATCCTAGTATCCTAACATAACTAGTATGGTCTAGTTACATAGTGTATGGACCCAATATCCTAGAGATTGACTCATACAACCTAGAAATAGCTAGTTTGACCAAGTTTGACTAGTTTGACCTAGAATTGACCTAGTTTGACTGTTATGACTTAGAAATGGCTTTATAACCTAGAATTGAACTAGTTTAACTTATTTTTATTCTAAAATCTTATATTGATGCAATATACCATATATAGGTCTGTGTGACACCAGCTTGGACATCGAGAGACACCTTGCTTAGGACCTCAGGCAAGTACATTTCTCTGTTAGTTTTTATTTCATAATAGTGTATATATCTTATATTCTAAAACTGTATACTTGATTCCGACATAGTGGTTTCACGGACTGGTACTACATGGATCCTGTCAGGAGATGTTATCCCTTACCGTGTTTAGCAGCTACTCTTTAACATGTATTTTACCGTGTGTATCGGGTATTGATTTAGTATATTTCGTGTTCAGTGTGCTTATATTCGTGTACGCATACTGCTCGTATTCAGTATGCCCATATTCGTGTTCGTAACGTGTCATGATTGGATCCATTGGTATTGGTTGGGGATGGGGGAGTAGGAATTGATTATGTGATCAAGCCCAGTGTATTCATGTACATGTCGATTACATATCACACTTGTAATCGAGTTACCATTTGTATTCGTGTTTAACCTAAATCGATCATATAATAAACTTGTATTCTATGGCATATTAGTTAGATTTTAGTTATTTTCATTATATTGCAGATATTCCAATAAATGTTCTTCATTCCAGTACATTGCCTGTTCACGCCAGTTTGTTTTATTCTATTATTTAGTTATCTTGTATTCTTTTCTATTATCTGTTTTATATGCTCGATTATGTATTTGGAACTGCTTTCAGAGGTATGTACTTCGCTCCAATCCTGACTGGATATATTTTTCCAGATGATTGGCTCATAGATCAGTGTCCTATATTCTACGGACCGCAGGAGGGCATACCACTAGAGGATACCCCTATAGACCAAGAGGACTTAGTTCCAGAGCCGAGGAGGTTTAGTTTATATTTTGGTGGACTTGTATTAGACTTTTATTGAGATTCATGGCATGTATATTATTTCAGTCTTATGGATTGTACCTTGATTCTTTTCTTCGTTATTCCATTCGTGCTCTATATTCTTTAGTTTGCATTGTGATTGAGTATAGTTACATTTGCGAGATATCATATTGTTCCTCCGTTTGGAGTTGAGATGATTGACAAGTACCATATATATATTACATGCGATGTTTAGTTAGTAGAGTTGACCGAGACAACGTTCTACCGCCGACGCTGCGGCGTAGGCTGGGCGTACCCACGTACTCGTGCCCGAATATCCGGGTGCAGGTCATGACAATTCCCTCCCTTGTTAACGTCGTCTAGCTATAAGGGCTCCTAACTTAGTTCCTAAGATAGCCTCCTTCCCCTGGCACACCTTGCACAGCTCCAAAGACTCCAAATTGTATTGGCTGCTGCAGGTTTTGTGATACACAACTTGTTGGGGAGATTAACCTCGGTTGGTTTCTGTCATCTAATTGCTGATATTCTAGTTATTGATAATGCAAGAACACACTTAGATACATGTCGTGTCAGATTTGTCTCCGATGCCAAGACATCTTGAGAAACACTACAATACTCTAAATAATGATATGTTGCTTTCGTCTTCGATGCAACATGGTTTCGAAAAAGGTCACTGATGCAGACACACCAAAATATGCTAGAACATACTTTGATACATGTCGTGTTGCATTCGTATCCACCACCTCATTATTAAAGCTTGACACGTCTCTTACTATTTTTCCAAAACTCCCAACCAAATGCCTATATTATATTTTTGTTGCTAATTTCATCTATGTATTTTGTTCATAATCTCAAGAAATATATCAAACAAAAGGCTTTACATTATATTTCACATAACAATATTGTTAATAACCTAAAGAAAAAATATAGATCAAACCAAAAGAAGAAAATAATAATAATAACAAAGATAAATCCTCACCAGCGCACGCTTCCACTGAACTTGGAGGCGAACTTCCCCTCAAGTCCCTCTCAGAAACATACTCACTCTGTCAAATTCAAAACAAAAAAAAAACCTCAAAAAATAAGGTTCTTGGAAACTTATATCTCGAATTAAAATCAAATTTCTTATGGAAAGTTTGGGGGGGGGGGAAATAAAATCGTACCCAAGGGAGTCACAGTCGAGTGGCAGTCGTCGGTCTTGTTGGTGGTCTTGAAATTGGACATGCAAAACCGAGAATAAATATGTATGCCCTAAAAATTAGATCGATCTAAATAACAAAGGGAAACCCCTAAATAAAAAGGAAAAATTAGGGAAAATAAGGAAGAGAAGCCTGTAGAAAGCGAGAACAAAGTGAAACGAGGGAGAGAAAGAGAACCGAACGGGAGAGAAAGAGAAGCAAGAGAGAGAATACCTACGGGAGAGAAAGAGAAGCAAGAGAGAGAGAGAAAGAGAACCTAAGGAAGAGAAAGAGAAGCAAGAGAGAAAGAGAACCTAAGGAAGAGAAAGAGAAGCAAGAGAGAAAGAGAATACCCGTGAGATCGACGAGAGCAGCGAGGAAGAGATGCCAGACGAGAGCACGAGGAAGAGAAGCCAGTCTTTACAGTGCAAGACTTGTTCTCTCTATATTTTAGGGAATTCAGCGGCGGGAGAACGAAAAAAATAGGGGGCTCTTTTTTGGGGGGTTTAGGGCATTTACTACCTGCCCTCTTTTTAGTATAGTCAATTACGGTGTTTCAATGCATGCCATAAATATGTCTCATTGTCACATTCTAAACTTTTTTACAACATTCACTGAAATGAATGTCGTAACTTAACTATTTATGACATACTTTTTACGAACGTCGTAAATTCAACGTCGTAAAAATTATTTTTCTTGTAGTGGATTAATAAATGGTGCGTGGATAGGATGAGTGAGTGTGTATGCACTCCCTCTTTCTCGATTTTAATTCAGGGCCAGCCTAAAGGATTCTTCAAGAGCTCTAGGGGTATTAGACAGGGTGACCCACTTTTACCCTATCTATTTGCTATTGTGATGGAGTTCCTCACGTGCTTGTTGGACGAGGCAGTTATGGATGGGAAAATCACTTCTTAGGAAGATGGATCTGATGGTCTTCCACCTTATATATGCGGATGATCTTCTAGTTTTTTGTGGAACCTACGAATAGGTCGTTGGATACTCTTAGTAGTATTTTGGACAATTTAGAAATGTGGTCAGGTTTGCAGATTAATAAGAATAAGAGCCGAATGTTCCTGAATCGGTCTTGTGGGTAAAAAGAGGTATGGTTGGGGAAGATGGACATTTCTGAGGGCATGCTATCGGTCAAATATTTAGGCTTGCCTCTCTCTATCAACTATGCCAATTATGCGGATTGTGAGGACATTCTCAACTACATCCAAGCTAGATAGATTGGAAGGATAGCAGGCTAAGACTTTGTCTTTTAGGGGACATATTGAACTTATTAGTGGTCATTTATGTTGTAGCGTTGTACTGGTTCCAGGCTATCATGATCCCTAAAGATACTATAAAAAAGATTGAAGGCATGTGTGCGAACTTTCTATGGAAAGGAGGGATGCATGGGATCAGCTGAGAAGAGCTATGCAGACCCAAGAAAGAGGACGAGGTTGGTATAAGATTGCTCTCTTCTTAGAGATACGGCTGCCTATAAACTGCTTTGGAGATTCATCAATGGCAAGTCCCTTTGGGGTGAATGGATCAGAGGGAGGTACTTCCCTAGGGGTGACTTCTGGTCGGCCAGGGCCAATAACTTCTTCTCGATCACGGTAAAATTGCTTCTGAAGTTGAGACACACGGCTAAACAGAGGTTGAGTTGGATTATTTCTTTGGGAAACCAAACTAGACTGTGGCATGACCCTTGGTTTAACCACAACAGTCTGATTGAGAGAGAGGGCTGGCATGTTTACGAGCTTAGGGATCCAATGAGTTTGTCAACTGCCTTATTCGTGAGGGAGAGTGGAATTTCTAGGATCGTTTGATAAAGGCGACTTATGCGACCGATATTCTCGCAGTGGAAATTGATAAGGTGGGCACGAAGGATTACTGGGTATGGGAAGACATGGACAAAGGAACTTTAAATTTTCGGACAGCTCTAAACCAAATCTGACCCAGAACTGAGAAGGTACCTTGGGTAGAAATGGCCTGGACTAAAGGATCACCGGTCAAGTTTTCATTATGCCTATACAAAATGATCCGTAATCGTCTGCTTACTAGAGATCGCTTGGCTATGTTTGGGGTAGACTGTACTAATAAGAAGTGTTACTTGTGTGGCATTTTTGATGAGTCCAGGGACCACCTGTTCTTCTGTTGTGATTCTTTTTGGGACATCTGGAATCAGCAGTGCACCGAATTTGGTCTCCCTATAACGCATAATAGGGATCTTTCGTCGGCCATGAATGAGGTCCAAGCACAGAAAGGAAAAGGGTAGGGAGAGTACAGGCGGATACGCCTCATATTCGGAGCAATGGTTTGGCACGTATGGAGGGATCTAAACAGACGTATCTTTGAGGGCGTTGCCACCAATAAATATGTTGTACAAAGAAACATACTTACTGAAATAAATATCTTTGACCGAAGATGATCAAATTTTGTGTCTGGGCGAGATTATAGGTCTGTAATTTTTGGTGTTATATATATATATATATATATATATATATATATATATGTGTGTGTGTGTGTGTGTGTGTGTGTGTGTGTGTGTGGAGAACACATTAATATCTGTATAGGAGAAGGAATCTGTATCCATATAGAAGTAGAAATCTATATCTATATAAGAGATTCATAAAGATAGACTTGAATCTAATACTAAATCTAATAATATCTTAATGCTTCCCTTCAAACTTTATAGATCAAACAATATGAGTTTGTCCAATAGAAACCGAAACACGGTGTGGGATGTAACTTTGTAAAAAAAAAAATGTCAGCTGATCAACGGAGGTCACATGTGGTAGAGAAAAAGTTCATGCCAAAAAATATTGAGAAACAAGTATCCCTCTCTTACCTTGTGCAATCTCTAGTCCAAAAAAATAGTGAAGATAATCAAGGTCCTTCATCTGAAACCGTTGACAAAGGTACCTCTACGTAGCTATAATCCATGTTGAATTATCGCAAATCAACATCATGTCATCCACATAGAATAAAAGAAGAACTCGACCATGTGGTGACTGCTGAAAATTTGTCTATGAGTAGCACTCCAGAATACTCAAACTAAGCTCGAGGAGCTTGCTTGAAACAATAGATAGTACAACGATGGCGACAAACATGTCCTTGCATATAAACAACCTCGGATAAAGAACCGTGAAGAAAGACATTCTTCACATCTATCTGATATAGTGACCCATCGACGAACTATAATAATAGCTAGTAATGTACGAACTGTGGTCATCTAAGCAACATGGGTAAATGTCTCATCATAGTCAATTACATGCTGCTCTGTAAAAACTTCGGGCAACAAGACGAGCTTTGTGTCACTCAATGGATCCATCAGGTCGATACATGACCTTGGAGACCCACTTGCAACTAATAGACTGAACCCATCTGGTAGTGGAACGACATCCCAAGTACCTGTCTGCTAAAATGCTGGAAACTCCTCTATCATAGCCTCCTACCACTCAGCGTATTAAATAGCCTCTTGATAAGAACTAGGCTCTTGTGTAGTATGAATAACAGTAAGAAAAGAATAAAATTGTAAAGAATATGAGACTAAGGTAGCAAAACTAAACTTATCTGATGGACCAAGACAATCGAAAGTAAAACGAGCACGAGGTCAATAAGTACGTTGGGACAGATGTAGAGGTTGTGTTGGATGCATAGATAGCGGAGAAGATGGGGTAGCGGAGGCTAGTGGAGTATCCTTATGAGGTAGAGACAAAGGCATCGTAGGAGGAGCTATACCAGGAGATGGGAGTAAAGGGTATGATCAATGAAAATACTAGATGATGGGGCTAGGAAAAACAAAAATCAATATTCGGAGGTGGAACAGTGAAATAAGGCGAGTCCTCTAGAAATGTGATATGATAGGCTATAGGAAGACGACCTATCCCTTATGCTCGGAAATAAAACCGAGTAAGACAAACTTAGCTGATCGAGCTGTCAGTTACGTGCTCTCAGTCAAAGGAAGAAGAACAAAACAAGTGCACCTAAAAGTGTGAAGCATACTATAATCAGGAGGACACGAAAAAAGACTCTCATGAGATGTCTAACCAGACAAATCAGAGGAATGAGTGATATTTATAAGATTAACAAAAATAAAAATGGTCTATGTCCAAAACTTTTGAGGAACAAAAGAGGATAAGAAGAGAGAGGCTAGTATTTCAAGTTGTTTCTGGTTGTCCCTTCTTTCAAAGGATACATGTTTTTTGATACATGATTTGGTATTGAAATGGTGTTCATATATACTTATTTGCTTATATATATATATATATATATATATATATATATATATATATAGAGAGAGAGAGAGAGAGAGAGAGAGAGAGAGAGATATTTCGGCACTTAAGCATCCTCACATGTTCCCCCCCCCCCCCCCCCCCCCCGAATAGCAGTCTTTAGATTGTCTTTTTTGACTGTTAAGATTAGATTAAAATCTCGTGAGAAATTGGGTAGTTTAAGGATCTAATCTTAACCGTCAAAAAAGACAATCCAACGACTACTATTCCGAGGACAAGAGGGAATGCTTAAGTACGGGACTCTCTCTCTCTCTCTCTCTCTCTCTCTCTCTCTATATATATATATATATATATATATATATATATATATATTTGCTTGTTCAAAAAACATTAGAGGTTTTGATGCTTTATTAACATATTCAAGTGTGTTAAACCATTTTTTATATGTCATTTTCACTGGATTAGAATCTAAGTTCCCAAAGAAAATTCTAACCGTGCCCATCCCCACGGGAGCCGCCCCCCATCATAACCAACAGGCCACTACCCCACGGACATATTAAACCATTTTTGAATGGAAAGCATTCCACCATTTGAATGAGTGATTATATCACTTCCAAACTGGTTACATCCAAATATTGGAATTCCAAAATTTTAATTATTACTTTCATTTTTATGTTGTCATCCAAATAAAATTGGTATAATTTATTTTTACTTTGGGAGGACAAAAAATTATGTATCCAAATATATTTTGAAAAATAATTACCTATTGAAAGTGAAATGCATTATACAATGTTAAAAGTGTTGCATTTATATATATGACCTTTTTGGCAGGTAGTGTTGACAAATGGTCGATAAAACAAAATAAAAAATCCTAGAGAAACTCATGAGTTCCAATTTTTTCAATCTTATCAATTACTAACCATTAGATTACATGTACCTCATTCCTATTGTAAGTTACTAATTTAAACTCATATTTTGAGATTTTTTTGGGCTTTTTATAAGGGCACTACCATATTTACTTGGGGCTAGCCCAGGATTGGGGCTAGCCCACTAAGGAGGAAATTTTACTTATACTAACCCAACATTTTACTCATACTAGCCCACTACTCCCAAACCCTCCCAAACACTCCCAAACCCTCCCCACCCCACTGGAGCTTTCCCCCCTCCCGCCGGCCGATCTCCGCTGTCCTCTTCCTCCTTGTCGATGGCTCCCAAAGTCTCGAAAGAACCAAGGTACAAATCATCATTCTCCTTATGCTATTGTATTTGCAAAATTGTCCAAATTTTTTAAAAAATCCTATTGTATTTTGAAATTTTTGAGTGATTTTCTTTCCATTCTTCAAATGAGGGCATACAAGTCCTTGGCGGAGTTTAGGATGTAGTTTAGACGTTCACTTGGTTGATCGAACACGATTTTAGGGCATACAATGTCGAGAATCCTCGACATTGTCGAGCAGTATCGGGCGGGACTGTCGAATTTCCTACAGTCCCATATAGATTTAGGACTGTAGAAAAATCGACAGTCCTATATATATTAAGGACTGTCGAATTGTCTACAGTCCTAAATTTATATAGGACTGTAGGCATTTCAACAGTCCTAAAAAATTAGGACTGTTAAAAATTCTGCAGTTCTGTATACTTACAGGACCGTAAAAATTGCTACAGTCCTCAATGTAAAATTCAATTATTATGTTAAAATAGAAATTAATTTTTATCTGTATATATTAATTTTTGTCTTATAGTCATACCCCTGGAAAGGACACTGTGGATGAAGATATGAGAAGACGCCCTACTGCATCGATGCGTAAGGAACGCACAGTTTCGCTTACTATTGAACCAGGCGTCACTATCCGCGAGGCCGAGTCACGCCCTGAAGTGAGGAAACGTCGATTGACGAAGAAGACTGCCCTTCGTTCGAAGAGACGTGCTCCTCCTAGTTCTTCCGGTTCTTCTTCCTCCTCCGATGAGGACATGCCAAATGTTTCAAATCGGCCTACTGATGGTTCAGGACCTTCTCAGCCTGCAGATAGTCCTATCGAGAGTCTTCCACAAACTCTCGGAAACCGGACTACTGATGGTTCAGGACCTTCTGAGCAGGCAGATAGTCCAGTCGACACTCGTCCAAACGGTTGCTCTATGTTACCGTCGATCGAAAACCATATTGCATACCAAATATGGAACAATCCGGTAAGTACATTATGTTATGATAAATTTATATATAGTTGTAAGTTCAAAGTTTATTTTACATAGAGGTTTAATTTCATCCAATTGTTGACTTTTCAGGAGAGTGGTCGTATGTTGACGGTGATCAACCACGGCAAAAAATATAATATATGGAGGTATGAATTATTGGGAGATGATGTGAAGGCAAAAATCAGTCCCACCGGTCTACAATATTTGGGTAGCTACTCATATACGACGATGGATAATGCACTGATTTTAGCATTTGTAGAACGGTGGCATCCAGAGACCAACACTTTCCATCTACCCAATGGGAAGTTGACGATTACCCTTGATGACGTCCATCATATATTGGGACTTAGGGTTGATGGTCGTCCCATGCAGAATCATACTTTTGATGAGTCGAGCATCAACTATTACGACTATATTGTGGATTATGTATCAGGGTGTCTGGGAGTTGATGCCACTAGTTTTACTAGTCTTTGAGAATTCAAGAAGTCCTACGGACTTCCTCTGAAATATTTGGAGGAGATATTCGCTGAGCCGGCCCCCGAAATTGATAATAGCGAAAATGTGGCCCGCGGATATATGCAGTTCATCTTAGGGGCTGTCGGCATTACCGATAAGTCTGGAACGTCCATAAATGCCAAATATCTCCTTAATTTGGACAACATTGAAACGGTGGACGAAATTTCTTGGAGAAGCGGTATACTGGCATACCTTTACCGCGAGCTTGGTGCGGCATCCCGTGTGGGTTCGAAGACAATTTTCGGATGCCAGACTCTACTCCATGTATAGATATATCTTTGTCAACTTGTTTATATAAATTTAAATTGTGTTGTTTATTTTTGGACTAATATATTTTCGGTAACGTGAAGGCATGGATATACGAGCACTTTTCAACCCTGCAGCGGGCGAAGCTGAACCGAGGGTATGACGAGAACCTGCCTAGAATGTGCCGATGGAAGCCAACTAAGGAAGATGCCAAACGTTCTCACACATTGGCTGCTCTACGGCATGCACTCGAAGATATGACGACAAAAGAGGTGAATATAGACCTAATTTTGTACTTAATTGGTATTAATTTACTACGTTATGCTAAATGACGTTATGCTAAATTTTATGTGGTGCAGATTGTATGGGATCCATACCGTGATTTGCGACAGACTACCCGACCATTGCAACCAGTCGCCTTATTTCATGGTCTTATCAGTTGTCATAAAATCCAGGAGGCTTATATGCCGAATAGAGTGCTCCGTCAGTTTGGCTACGTACAAACTATCCCAAGGCACACTTTGAAAATGATAACTCCTCCGCGCGGTACAAAACCGCTAAACTATATTCCTACGGCGTTCAACTAGGTATCAGACTTCTTCATCGAGTGGCAACGCCACGTTATTAGAGATACCGAACGTCAAGCAGCAGTCAATATGACGGAGTGTAGCGACGACTACCTTGCCTACTACGCCGGTGTCGGACTGCCTACCTTGTTCCAACGCGGAGGGGATATTGTGCGTGTACCTTCAGAGCTTCCTGCCAAATCGGTCTTGTATACTGTACTGGTCAAGATGGTGAGCCAACTTGTAGACTTTAAGTTTGATATTTGTAACTGTTTCTAAATTTTTTTTTTAATTCTCATGAATAGGCAAGGAAAGTGAAGAAGTTGGGAAGAAGCCTCGTAAGTTGCCAGGGTTCGAATTATATGGCAATCAATGACGAACTCCAACAAATCGACAATGCTGAAGAATTTCCTTTCTTGGAAAATAGAGAGCAACGTACAAAGAGGCGTCATAAAGTTTAAACTTTCATTTTGAGTTGTAAAAGTTTGAATGAATATGACTTTTGAGAATTGTAATAGTTTAAACTATGATTTTGAGTTGTATGAGTTGTATGACTTTTGCTACTATTGACACTTTCAATGAATTTGCTACTATTGACAACTATGAGTGAATTTGAGTTGTATACAAGTTTAAAATATCAATTTCAACTGCATACATACAGTGGTCTAATGTGCAGACAGTGGGGGTAATTTTATATATAAGACAGTGTGTAAACTGTATGTATAAGGACTGTCACAATTTTGACAGTCCTAGTATATACTAGGACTGTCAAAATAGTGACAGTCCTAAAGTTACATATAACTGCTAATAGGCAGTGGGTAAAACTTTAGGACTGTCACAATTTTGACAGTCCTAGTTTATACTAGGACTGTCAAAATAGTGACAGTCCTAAAGTTAAATATAACTGCTAATAGACAGTGGATAAACTTTAGGACTGCCACAATTATGACAGTCCTAGTATATACTAGGACTGTCAAATTTGTGACAGTCCTAGTATCCTGACAGTTTTACATATTGACAGTCCTAGGTTATTAGTAGCAATGTACAACATATAGTCAAAATCTATTAGTATCAATTAAATAACTCCTTTCATTACACAACATACACACAACATACAACATATAGTTCAATATACATGGATCAACACAAAATATATTTTCAATATACAGTATCAATCGATTAGAATATCAAAGTAGTCGTCCGGCATGATTTTTGGATCCTCCATCTTCATCATCTTCTTATAGGCCGCCATTGCATCCTTGTAGGGTGTCGTCCATGCGATCGCTTCCTCTGGTGCATGTTTATACCAAAGCGTAGAAGGTGGCGGAATAGGAGAATGAGCGATCAACCTTGGGATGACGAAGTGTTGTCCGACAAGCCCTATGCAACATAGATTGGATACTCGGTGTTCGGCCGGGGGGGGGGGCACACATTGAAAAGAAAGTATTGTTAATACCTTGTGAGATAATTACAATAGGTAACTTATACCTATTAGAGAAGACGTAAGCAACAGGCGGGACATCCATGTAATGGTCTGGTCCGGTAACTATTTCCGTACAAGGTATGCCTGCCAACAAATCTCCAACAATTTCTTCGCCAAGTATCTGGCTATAGAAGGCTAGTCGCGACTCCAACTCCTCGTACAGCTCTGCCCTAACCTGTCTCCATCCTGCTTCCACTGAATAGCCTAGTTGTCTTGCTAGTGCATGGTATCCACAGTGACCATCCGCAGGAACATCAACAATAGACCAAATAAAATTCCGTATCTCAGGTAGGAAATTTTTAATGTATAGACTATAAGAAACAGAAAAGTTTTCAACACCCTCCGCCGTGCCTGCATCTATCGTTTTCTGTTTCTTCCCCCTTCGAATAGTTAGCTTAGGAGTTCGAACAACGGACTTTGCCTCCAGACTGCGTTCGATATGTTCTAATAAGGATGGATCTCTTTTAGTTGACTCCTCCTCCTTCTTTTTTGCTCTACTCTTTCTTGAGTGTGGTCTTCCCTTAGGAGTTCGAACAACGGATGGCTCTTGCAATCAAGTTGTTGCCAGGACTGCAATCTCTTGGATTTTAAACTCAATGGATCTTCTCTCCGGTTCCGATGCGCCACACCACCTTGCGTGAAGTAGTTTCACTTGGGGCAACGCAAAGAAATTATCTTGCACTTCCACCGTCGGCATTATCGACAGCTGTCGCCAACGTTGATCAATACCATCTATTGGAATAGGTATAGATTCACGACGGTATTCGTTGATCTCATGTGCACACGAAAGTCCGAGTGAATGTCGATATGAACAACCACAAACCTCGGGATCATAACCCACCGACTTCGACCTACGAATCTCCTCAAACAATAACCCCAAGGCCTTGTGAGATACCACATGGGTTAAACCATCCAAGAGGTGTTCTTGCTTGTATTCATGCTTTGCAATATTGAGGCTCATCTCAAATGATGCTACAATATCGTTCACCGTGGCAATAGTCATCAAATGAATCGGTTGCCAAACAGAGACAAAATTACCGACCGATGACCGCAGATATCTTTTTAAACATGAGTGTGCTCCTTCGACCCGGTTCGTAGTGATTGTGCCATAATGCTTCACCATGTTGGTCCATGCTAAGACGAATTGCTCTTTATGTGGTTCTAGCCAAGTATCTTTGATATAAGATATGCATGTCGGGTTACTCGTCTCCCACTTTTGTTGGAACATGTACCATGCTGCGTCGTAACTGTCTGTAGTACTTGCTCACCATACAAGACTCCAATCACTGTAGAATTCTTCGAAGTGAAGCATGTCAATTTTACCGTCCACATTTTTAAATTTTCTCTTGCATTGAGCTTGGATATTTCTATTTATATGCCAAGTGCATAGTAGTCTATGCGCATGAGGAAATACAATATCTATAGCATTTATCAACGCATATTCTCTGTCAGTAACAAAAACAGACGACTCTTTGTAACCTGTGTAAAGGGATTGTAGTTTCCTCAACGCCCATGTGTAATCCTCTACTGTCTCACTCTTCATAAAACAAAAAGCGACTGTAAATGTTTTTCCCGTAGACGTAAACCCGACAACGTAAAAAAGAGGCATCTTGAACTTGTTGGTCTTATATGTATAATCAAGGACCAACACGTCTGCGAAGGACCGAGCCAATTGTGTGCAATCAGGATGAGCCCAAAACAATGAAAGGAGTTCATCAGTTTGTGGATGTCTTCTATGGTACTACACATAGTGATGCTCCCCAAACAACTTCAATACTTGCTGCATCGCCATTCTTCCTTTCATACTATTGCATTTCGCTCTGGCCAAACTATTATAGATCGTCCTCATGGTAGACTTGTTCCCATCTTGTTTTTGTCGCACAGCAGAATAAATTTGTTTCGGTGCTACTCCTGAAAGGAACAATTCTTCAACCAACTTTTTCTCATCCTCCTTCAACCGTGCCACGTAGGCATGACCCGTAAGTGTCCCTAGAATAGGATGATTGTGTCTTCCATTCTTAACTTCGATTTTCCACTTCACATCTTCAACTTTTACAATCAACACCTTCAATGGACAACCACATTTTCTCGTCCCAACGTTTTTCTTAGGGATTTCTTTTTCAACAACACCCTTTTTTTTATGATGCTCCCTAAACACACCTCCTCTTTCGCATCCCAGCTCAAGATATTTTCGGCCCGGCCGAGATCGGATGGATCTTGCAATGACAATAACTACGTTATGTCGTCTCCCAACTTCTCTGCACCACTCTAATGCTTCTTCATGGCTTGCAAATTCAATATCTGTTGAGAAAATATCATCCACATCAACACCAACAGCAGGATGTACCACAATATCTGAACAAGGTTGATCCTATAACCAATATAAAATAATATAAAAATTAATAACTTCATATAATTATCCAGGACTGTCACTATATTTACAGTCCTATTTTTAAATAGGACTGTCCAAATTATGACAGTCCTACTTTTATATAGGACTGTCGAATTTATGACAGTCCTCTATTAATTTAGGACTGTAGATTATTTGACAGTCCTATATTTATATAGGACTGTCTAATTTTTATAGTCCTAAATCGTGACTGTCGAATTAGGGTTGTCGTTTTACGTACCGTACGTGCTTCGGAACAACCAACTTGTTCTTCGGAACGTCCGGAGTGCATATTTAATGAATTGGACGATCCGACTTCGTCATCGAACATTTTTTCATTCATTGTTCCTACAATAGTCAAAATAAACTAAATCTTTTTCGGACAATTGCAAAACTTATTCATCGTAGGTTGTCGAAGACATACCGGAAGAATATTCCTTGGAGTATCACCAAAGTAAAATCCTCCTCCAACCACAACTAGCAATTTCTAAATTTAGGTTTGGGCTTGGTGGAATGAGGGTTTCTTCAAGTCTAGGTGGAATGCCAAAAATAGAAAGCCATTTCACTTTTATACTTTGGTGTGGGCTAGCCCCAAGTAACTATGAGAGTGACAAACTTGTAATTTTGGGAAATGGGACTGTCAAAATTATGACAGTCATAACAATTTGTAGGACTGTCAAAATTTTGACAGTCCTGATTATAAAAGTCCCGAGTTTGGGCTAGCCCCAAGTAAGTTTTATGATGGCAAACTTGTAATTTTTTGCAAATTTACTATGGACTAGTCTCGAGTAAAATGTGTAGTGTCCTTATAATTTGCTTTTTTTTGTTGGATCTCTTCAAATAGTATGACGCATGTGCTTACATTAGCAGATTGGGTCCAAGCAAAACTTGGACTCGTCTACTCCACTAACTAATATACATATGAAGGCCCATCTACAATTTGCATTGCAGAGTGGAGATCCGTTGGTTGAGGAAAAAAAAATACATCAGACATTGGACATGGCTGGTCAAGGAATGATACTCCGGAGGATGAAGCTTGGGTCCCAGGGGCTGGAGGTCTCGGCGCAGGGCCTCGGCTGCATGGGCATGTCGGCCTTCTACGGGCCCGCGAAGCCCGAGTCGGACATGATCTCGCTCATCCGCCACGCAGTCGATTCCGGCATCACGTTCCTCGACACCTCTGACATCTACGGGCCCTTCACCAACGAGATCCTCCTCGGAAAGGTCAGTCGATCGGTATTATCATCTCCAATCCATGTTTGCTACGTGTCCTAAGGCCCAAGAGCATCTCCAACCCTATTGTCTTGTCATCTATTATGATTCTTAGGTGGCACGAGACAAAAATATTGAGAAGTCAATAAAAAAAAAAAATACTGTTTTTCAGTTTCTAAAATAACTTTTTCTCTTCTTATTATTTTTTTATTTTTTATTTTTTTATAAATATTTTTATTCATAATTGATTGTGGAATTAAAAGTCATAGTCAAATGTATTGTCTAGAACTAAACAACCAACTTCACAATGTCTTTACCATGTCATGTTATGTTATGTCACTTTTATAATTTATTTGACATTTGCATGAAGGAGTTTTTAAGTAAAAACTTGTCATTCCTATTCCAATGTGGCAACAACTTTTTTTCCAAACTCTTAATAGGGTTGGATATGCTCTAAGTCAATATTTTACGTATGATACTTATTAATCCATTTTTTTCCAAACTCACAATAGGGTTGGAAATGCCTTGTTAATCCATTTTTTTAAGTTAAGAATGCTACTTATGTTATGAAAAGAAAATACATAAAATTTTGTACCAAGCATCATTAAAGTGAAATTAAAGTTTCACTCATATTAGGGTGAGAGAGCAAAGTTTGCAAAATTTATAAGGATAGAACAAAAATGCCCCATCATAAAGGTGTATTCACTGAAAACAGTAATTAAAAAAAATTTGAATCAAAGAATACGTCCATCAGAATGGTCAGAATGGTGTATCCGTGCATAAAAATGCCCTTCTGATGGACATTTTCTTTGCAATGATTTTTTTTTTAATATCTCGAGCATATCCATGCAAAAAAAAAGCCCTTTGGATGTACATTTTTTTGCAATCTTTGTAATAATTTAAATATTCACTAAACAAAATAAAAGTGAAAAAAAAGCCAAAGCCTCCCACTTCAAACTCCACAAACTATCAACCAAGCACTCTCTCTCACTTCAAACTCCACATATGACATACCTATCAACCAAGCAACCATTTAATCAAAGGATACATGGCTGCAAAGGAAACGCCCTTCCGTAGGGAAGGTTTGATACGCCCTACGGTTAGGCAGAAGGAGGATTTTTTCCTATACGTATTTTTTCTTCTTCTAGGTTTTATTTCTTGTATGCATAGGATACACCCTTTCCTAGTGAATTTTTCCTTTTTCTTTTTCAAACGACAGTGGGTTTACTGGTTTTCAAGGAAAACCTCCTTCTGTTTGGGGTCTTGTTCTGCTAATTAAATTTTTTGGAATTAAAATGCCCATTGGAAGGAGATTTTCTTGACAGAAAATGCCCTTAAGATGAGCATTTTGATTAAATGGATAATTAGGAGGAAGGACGAAAAAATTAAATGTCTATTTTTTTTTTAACATTGGAAACGCCCTTTTGAAGGGTGTATTTACATCACTTCAATTAAAACGCCCATTGAAAGGGCATTTTGATGAGCTTATCACAATTTCTTCAAACATTGTTCTCTCACCCTAATATCATGAAACTTTAATGCTTTGTACAAAATTTTCTGAAAGAAAAATGTTAGTTGTGCTGAGTGTGGGTTTGGTTTACAAAGACTTATACAAAACGTTAGTTGTTTCTCACATAAGTTGTCCAAACCAAAGTTCAGAGTATCGATATCGGAGTATTCCTATGAGTATCGGGATCGACGATATCGGCGGTATCGACGGTTTCGGATCGGAGTATCGGATTTTTTTTAATCAGAAAGCAAATAATTGTTAATTAATTGTTAACATTTTAGAAAATAAAATTTATACATTTATGCATAATTTTAAGTATTTCTAGTGTTTTTCTTATTCGTTTTGAAATTGAATGAATAGTAATCACCCTTGTCGATTGGTTTACATGCCATAGATAAAATTTTCTTCTTTTACAACTTTTGTATGCTTTTACACCCTTGCTGATTGGTATTTTTTGTTCAATTTTCTTTGTCGAATTGACCCGAAAAATAGACCCCAATATTGGTACCAGTTGGTATCGGGTATCGGTCGGTATCGGATCGGGACATGTCAATCCATATCAGTATCGGCAGCCGATACTTTTGGTTACTAAGTACGTGCACAAAGGGGTGATAAACTAACGAAGTAATGATGGTTCAGGTACATAAGTGTCTGTTAGTAGTTTCGGCCGGGTATTTTAAGTGCAAAAATATGTAACATAAATACAGAAGTAGATTTATTGATCTTTATATCGCAGGCTCTGAAGGATGGGGTGAGAGAGAAGGTGGAGCTAGCCACTAAATTTGGGGCTGTCTTTGCCGACGGGAAGATAGAGATACGAGGGGACCCGGGATATGTCCGGGCTGCATGCCAAGCTAGCCTGCAGAGGCTCGGGATAAACTGTATTGATCTCTACTATCAGCACCGGATAGACACCCGCGTACCCATTGAAGTCACTGTAAGTTTCTTTTTTCAGTGTTTAGTATGTGACTTTATGTTGGTTTGATACACACTGCCTAACCATCAATCTTGTGGGTCAAAACCAAATTATGACTGCAATTTTTTGCTCACTTGGTTTAAAGGGACTAAGGGGAATTTAAATACAATGTAAATGTTTACCTAAGAAAAAAATTCAGGTGGATTCCTCTGATGCACAAATCACAATTACATTCTGTCACTAAGTGAGATGTCGAGTGTGCACACGTATTTTTTTCTTCTTCTTTGTTAATTTCAGTGACTGTAAAACCCTGAATAATGGATGAGGAGTCTATAATGGGTGTCCTCTTGATTGGTCCCATTCAAACCCAGGCTTGAGTTCTTCAAATGTAGGCTTTGGCGCCTCATAAGGCCGTTTTCTCGAACTGGGTCTTCTGGTTCTCTCGTCCTATCCATGATGAAGTCTGATTAGGTCTTTGTTTTAGAGAGGGGTTTGGTGAATTAAGTTAGAGTTTGGTCATCTGGAGCACATTTATATAGTTTTTATTTTTCAGTATATCTTTCTAGCTAGTTGCATTTGTACCTGCATTTGTTCCAAGCTTTTCTTGTATGATAGATCACTCTTTTTCCACCATTGGCGAAGGAAAGGTGTAAATTCCTTGCTTTTCCGAATCGTGTTGTGATGATCTGTCATCCCAAATATTTCCAACATGATACAAACAAAAGAAAAATGAAACTGATCTTTAATCAAGGGGCTAAAAGCTGAAGATGATAAGTAGCATCTAAAGAACACACAATCAACTGATCAACAACCTGCAAATAAATGGTTAATTTTTTAATTGGAAAATGAATCAAGTAAGAATTATCAGTAAAATCTCCACCAGTATCCTACCACCAAATAAATTTCCACAAGCATTGAATAATGTATATTATATTAGACCATGATTAGTTAAGAAATTCGAAACGAAGTTTTACTGGTCACTATAAAGCCTGTGGGTTATAGTTGCTATACATTATTGTATATTCACAAAGGCTATAGAATCCCTAGAGATATTTGCTAAATTTGCAGGACTTGCATCTCTTGTTTGTTGTGCGGACGGTCGTGGCTTGCTACCTCCATTATCGAAGAGCTTTGTCCCGACGCCATCAATATAGTTGAACGCTCAGAACTCAGAACAAAAAAGAAGAAAGAGAGAGAGATGGAACCTAAAGATTAGAAAGAAAAAGATATTAGATATTATTGTTGTTATTTAAATTTTATCCCTATTGATCTATTGGCCCACACCTAGCTGAGCCATTTAATTTTCCAATCACATGTGGAATTAAATGCTTCCCCGTAGGCTTGAACCCAAGACCTTTGGGAGAGATGCCTCCCACTCCTACCACATGAGCTAGGAGTGCTTGGCCATATATATTTCGAAGAAGGTAATTGTTTATATAGGTAAAATGTGTCACAACATTTCATCTAGGTTCCCCTGACCTAGAACCTAGATATTTTTCAAGAATACACCCAATAACTTTAAGCACTCTTTACACTTCCTACTCTTTGGGGATCACACAGTGTAATCTATGTAATTCTTCTTGTATGATGGCCTTTAGTGATACGGGAACTAGGATGCCGAGTCGCTAGCATTTTCTTCAGATTTCTTTCCTTTCCTAGGTGTTCACTCTTGAATCTGCGTTGAGCTTCCCATAGTGGATTGATCATATCTAACTTTTCACTTGAAGTGTTGGATATATTCTGTAGCGGCAATATCTTTGATACCCTTTGGCATTGGATTCCTCATGGACCCTTGAATTGAGCTCTGTAACCTTGATACCCTTTGGCATGCTGAAGTAGTCTAAAGATATCCCCCAGTAGGCTCAGAAAAGGCATATTAGGCTGCTCTACCTGCATTCCCACCACTCTTTCTTCGTCCTCTACTGGTCCTGCACCCTTGGAATCATGCCTATGATCATCCACGACAGTATAAGTTTAGAAGTCGTTGTGAACAATATCAGGCAATGATATTGTTCACAACAATATCTACTGGTCCCGCACCCTTGGAATCATGCCTATGATCATCCACGACAGTATAAGTTTGGAAGTCGTTGTGAACAATATCAGGCAATGATCACAGTCGGGTGGCTTATCTAGCGAACCAGTTACCAAGTCTGGATCACTTGGCTCCTAGGATGTCTCGAGGGGGCTTAAAGTCAATGTGTCCTCCCTTGTCAACATGTGGAGGACTTTCCTTCTTCCCGCCTTCGCACTCCATTCTTGATGTGATGTCTCTAGTCAGATTGTTAGGTTTCTCCGAGAACGTATCAGCATAGTGTCCAAAACAGCAACATGTCGAGCACCTGACAGGCACCCATTCATACTCTACTTCTTGGTGACATATTTGCCTTGAAACAAGTCTAATTTGGACTTTCTTCGTCAGTATTGCATCCGCCTCCACTTCGACGAAGAATCTAGCATAGGCTAGATGATGCCGATGTGTAATGGGCTCATCCATTCATAGCGGGGTGCCGATGATACTCGCCAACTTCATAATAGCATCTCCGTTCCAGAAGGAGAGTGACAACCACAGGAGATGTATCCAAACTTGGACTTTGGATAGTTTGTCCCATTCGAAGCTTATAGAGGAATCCCACTTCCGAATAATGGCGAGCTTGCCGTGGAACGTCCATGGCCCTCCCTCGAGCACCTGCTCCACATCCTCTGTCATTTCAAACTTAAAGAGGTAAAACCCATTCTCTCTCGAATTGGCAGTCACCCGTCCCTTCGGTTGCCACATTGTTCTAGCCAAGGACGAGTTCATCCCGTAGTTTGCTTGAGAGTCCACTAGGTATAGCACTATGGTGTGTCTCCAGTGCTCCTCCGTCTCCTCTAGGTCATCTTCCGTGATGTCAGTCGTCTTAACACCATCGACTAGCACTGGCTTGACGTATTGCAACTCTGATGTGGCGTAGCACGACTTCATCGAGGCCCAAAAAACTGGTTTTCTTCCCGCAACTATGAAGGGAGCATTTGGTCGAGAGAGCTCTCCTCGGTTCCCTTTATTTTTTGGCATGGAGGAACTGTTCCCTCACTAAGGGAGATAACCCACACATCTCAGCTACCCCTGATCGGTTCCATTGTGTGGACTGTAGTTTCGTCCCCTGATCGGTACCATCATGCGCCGATCGAGGCGCCTCTTCCCTAGGCATAGGGACTGCCACCTTTACCATATTTGTACCTGTCACCTATGTTACCTGGACTCGGGTACTGGTGTCGGGTACGGATATATATTCAAGAGTCGGACCCCTCAAACTCATAATTGAAGGACACACGGACTCGGCTAAAAATGATCCAAATTTTGGATACGGGTACGAAGATATAACTATTAAAATAAATATATTTGAACATGTTTCATAAAAAAATACATCATGTAATTAAATTTGTATGGCATCATAAAAGACATGTAATTAAATTTGCACAATCTCATAAAAGGACAATACTCTTTAATTAAATTTACATGATTTCATAAAATGACAATTGTAATTAAGTTTGCATAGTTTCACATATTTAAGATTATAATTAAATTCGCGTTATTTCATAAAAGATATCATGTAATTAAATTTGTAAGGTTTCATAACTTTACTATCAGTCTACCATATTAAAATAAACTATCTACGTCACTACCACATTAAAATAAACTATCTACTTCACTAAAAGTATTCTGATTGTCACCGTGAAGGATTTGATTGTCACCATGGAGGATCGGATACGGATTCCCTACCCATACCCATGTCCTATCGGATGGACACAAGTACTTCTCTTTAAAGTGGAGAGTCTGGGTAACATAGCCTGCCACGTCCCAGAATCAGAATACTGGAGAACGAGGGCAGACAAAGCCAGTTACGTATACCAGAGTACACCAGTACCCTGATATACGATCACGGCTGTGAAAAACATGAGGGATTAATACTACAAGCCAACAGTCAATTCTAGGTCAAGCGATCTTAGGTGTCTCAATCACAGACAAATCAACAAGATACAAGAAATATGATCATCAGGCATAAAATAGTAAAGCGTCCCAAACTATGTATACATAGATGATCATGAAGCTAGTTGAACAAAATGATGAACTAGCAAGAGTATAAGGTATACATGATCAGCACTAGCTGCAGACTAGATATAAACAAAATTATGTTAGAAAGTTAGACAGAGTGTCAAGTCCAAAATACGAGCTTAGAAAAGGATACAACAATGAGAACAATAACTGAATATAATGACTATAGAAAAGGATAAGTCGGCAAGCGACAAAAGAGCTTATGAACTTCTCGAAATCGGAGCCATAACCCTTAACCAAACAAGGACCAGGATTATAGATCTTTTTTCTAGCAGAACTTAGCCTCTGACCATCTACCGATACATATGGCAATACGAGGAAAGAAAAGACAATACACGAGCATAAATTAAACAACACGCAACCAAAGAAGCACGGCCAAGCATTTCCTATGGCTCGCTATCATTAGCTAACTAGGGTTATCACGAATCCTAGTTACTAACTTATGCAATTTAATATTTTTCTATTAGTTACAAGCACTGCAGTCTATCCAGGTTATCCCGAGCGCAGGTCAAGTCAATGTCAATGTAAAGGCAATGTAAATGTAAAGACAATGTCAATGAATAGTACTTCATTCGACAATGAGCAAATAAATGATAGTGACAGTAGGTGACAGTATGCATCACTCGACGGTGAGCTGGAAGAGTGCCCCTTATGGCGTAGAGCTCCAAATTCATCCATAAGGTGGCTCCGGAATAACGGGACCGCATGCAACCAGGAAACCTTTCCTCCTAATGATCTAATTATTCATGCTAGTTGTCTTAATCCTTAACATTTTCTTTTAGAATTTCGGATGTGGCATTCCGCAGAATCCATCCTAGATGTGATACTCTCCTCGGGGATATGCAACCATGGACAAAGATTTGACAATTAAAGGCACAAGCATAAGTCAAGCCACAACATAAAAATATATAAGTCAGAAAACAGGAGTGCGCTACTACAAGCTACTATAAAGGACAATAAAAGAATTCCGGTTAGGAGTGAGCTTACGAGCCACTCTAAGGACAATAAAGAAAATCTGGTGTCATGAGTGCGCTACAACGAGCCACTATTAAGCATGTACAAGAATAAGAAATTATGAGTGCACTACGACGAGTTACTATCAAGAGGTAAGACATAAACTGATACATGGACATGAGTGCACTACTACGAGCCACTATAGGAATAAGGCAATGTAAAGGCATGGAGTCAGTAAAGAATATGTGCTCATGTCAAATATATATTATTCTCTAACTACAAAAGGTCACATAATCATGCTAAGAAATCATTATAGTGAAATAAAATTTCAAAAAGGACAAAAATAGCCAATTTCAGCATAAACAACCTAATTTGGATTACCGACGGATTTTCTCGGATTACCGTCGGATTTTTCGATACGAAACAACAGGTTTTTGGACCACAATTCGGAAAATCCGTCGGATTTTCGCGAATTTTTGTCGGATTTTCCGAAACTGCCAGCAGTTGGGACTTGGATTTTTTTAAAACTTGTTTCGGCCGTAAAAAATTCATTTTAACTCAGGATTCGACGTTTCAAAGGTCAAATTGAATAAAATAAAATTTTCTACAACATGTGAGCATTGCATTTCATAAATTCCGAGATTTGATAAATCAATTCCTCGAAATACTATCAAAACGGGTTTTCGAAAAACCGAAACGTGTCCGGATTCCACCAACTCAAAACCACTAGGGTGCAAGCTAGGCAAGGGTCAAATGTAGCATATTGGACTAAGTTCTACAAGAAAAACATGAGTATCATACATGATACCAAGATCATACCCCGATCATACCCCGTATCTCACGGATAGATCTAGGAATAGCCATGGCCATAAACCGGACTAAAACACATCAAAATATACAAGGCCAAGAACTAAATTAATAGAGAATCATGTAAGAAATATTTCTATCCAATAATATTCAATAAATAATGACAATAAAAGGAAACCAAAATCTCAGGTTCATAGAATGACAAGATGTACTTGTCTAAGGTCGAGCTCCCAGCCTAAACCTTTTATTCCACCACCAAGAGGGATTCAGAAACCATACTTTTAGGCTTCAAGACCAAGCTCCAAGTTCATGCAGAAAATGGAGAGGAAATGAAGAGAGGGAGAAAGAAAGAAAAGAGAGGAGAAAGTCAAAGGATATATATAGAAGGGGTGAATTAAACGTGATCGTTGGATATGCCATGTCAGCGATCCACTTCACTATCCAAATCAATCCTAACCATACAGAAGAAAACAAAGTAATCATTGGATAATAGAGTGATTCGGAACCAAGAAACAAATGGATAATAGAATGAATCAAATACTATTCACAAAATACCCAAACACTATTCACAGAAAAATGACCCGGTCGGATTTTTCATCGGAATACTGCGGAATACCGGCGGATCATCCGAATGAAGGAAAAAACTCCCACTTCGAAAAATTTCAGGGTTCTCCGTACTACGCACGGGTCCTACCACGGGTCTATGGCAATGCCAATGGGTATTCTACTAGTCCAGGGTAGTATCTCATATCAAAACGAAATCCAATCATGAAAAAATACAGCAAACATTATACGCAAAAATACAAAACACAGTCAAGCTATTTTTTTAGGATTTTTTTTTTTAAATACCAAAAATTCAGAAATACGAAATTTAATAACGGAGATTACAATGCCATCCTTCTTGGTCCTCAAGCTTGAGCCTCCCACTTCCTGCCAGGAATTTTTTTTTAAATACCAAAAATTCAGAAATATGAAATTCAATAACGGAGATTACAATACCATCCTTCTTGGTCCTCAAGCCTGAGCCTCCCATTTCCTGCCACTTGGCAGTCCATTGCTCTCCTTGCTCTTGCATGTGAGGCACTGAACCCACTTTCACCGGCCTCTTCTTCTTGCGTATGACCGTCGTCCATCCTCTGGCCAAGAGATCCGTCCAGTCTTCCTCCTCTAGTACATTAGGGTATTTTGAGGGAACCCTAATACCGCAACAAAGGATAACAACATTGCAACTATATATATATATATATATATATATATATATATATAAGGGGAGTTCTGGATCTCCGCTATTAACCATCCCCTAGTGTCTCCGAAATAACAGTCATTGGAGCTGTCTTTTATACCGTACATAATAGTTAACTATTCAATTTCTCGCGATATTTTGAACTAGTTTGTACGGTCCAAAAAGACAGATATTCTAATGGATGCTGTTTCGAGGATATTCAGTGATGCTTAATAGCAGGTATCCCTATCCGCCCTCTCTCTCTCACTCTCTCTCTCTCTCTCTATATATATATATGCTTTCTAGCATTCCACAACTTGAAAGCATGGTATAGACATAGAGCACTAAGCTTGGAGATATTTACACACTAATACTACTTCATCCTAGCTTTATGGTGATATTTCATTGTCCCTCTTGATGCTTGGTGGAGATGATAGATGTCAAGGCAATGTTGTCTTCTAATTGTTTCTCATTCACTCCCTAATATTATTTCAACCAACGGTGTTGAGCTCAAATAGCACCCAACGGACTTAGCCTTATCTGTTGGCACCCAATATACTTTAGCCAGGTACTGGAATAATCAATAATGTTATGCAGTTGGTGATATTCTGACATGCTTCTTTAGTCACATGCTCCTTTCTGGTACACCTGACTTAGTAAGCTTCTTATGTCCATAAAAATAGGCGAGAAGATACTTCATGTAATGATCTATTACCCACAATTAGATCTGAATATTCTATTTTGTTTTGAAACACTGTAACTATTGCATCATGGCTTTGGGTTTTAGGGGTAATAGTAGTCGATAAGTTCACGTGTATCTCACTGATTACTTCAGTTTTGGCAATACTTGACAACTTTGAATTCTAAAGTTTCGTAACCATTGGAATTTGCCTTTGTCGATGAAATTTCTACTTTCGTGAGCACATTATTAGTTATCTTTTTCGTGCCTATTACTAAAGGAAAAGTAAGCTTTGTTTCTTTGTTTCTTCGGTTATTTGTTTATCGAAGTTAGTCACCTCTTGGAGAGGAGAATTCATTTCTTCGGATTCTTACAATTTCTCGGTTATGGTATCAAAGGTTGTTCGACCTCTTCTAGTTGATGCTGGAATCAAGTTTTGAGATATTAGGTTCATGAGAACTGGTTCACAGGAGAAGAGGATTGCGTATCTTCTACTAGTGATTCTGACCTTTTGCCTATGAGGCTCTATTACCAATCAATAGTCTCCCCATCTTGCAGTCACATGACTCACATTTAGATGGCACGTTATTTATGTCTAGGTGAACTTGTAGATGAAAGGGTTTATAGTGTAATTATGATGGAAAGTTGTAGAGTTTAGAAGCTTAAACTCAGATGTGATGATATTGTTGGTGTTGTTTCCTTTAGACTAAAGAAAAATAGTTCCACATTGGCTACACCACCAAGTGAGTATCTCAATATAATACTTTATATGAGTTGAGGTGTGCACATGGGGTGTGGTGGGGCACATGGGTGCCATGTTGGGGTATTTTATTAGGAGAAAAAATGATCAACTCCCTCAATGAAAGTATTTATGCTTTTTGTCATGCTCTTGGAATTTCTTCCATAGGAGCTAAGTCCCAAAGGGACTTAGCGACTCGGACTCGGACTCAAGGGCGCAAAGTAGCACTTTGTTGGCGCATTTTGCACTTAGCACGTCAGTATCGACACATGGCGCTTGTGCGCATTTTGATGCACTCAATCATGCGTGAGTGCATGCGCGGCCGCATGCGCTGTTGCTTGCACGGTCGCATGCGCTGCTCAGTTATGCGCCGTCGCATGCGCTGCTGCATGAGCAATTGCTTGCGTGTCCGCTGCTATCGGATATATTTGAACAGTTATGGAAAGATATAGTCAGTTATTCAGATCCGTTTTTTGTGGAATTTGAATTAATTCGTGTCCATCTTTGTGGGATTTGCTGTTATTTTGTTCCTATCTTTCCGTAACTAATGGGCAACCTGGCTCCTCTATAAATACTCTCTTTGTGCCTCCATTGCGGACTCACTTCGAAATAGAGGAGACGAAGAGAGTTGTTACTGCTGCCATTAAAGTCCAGGAAGTTCGTGCGAGTCCAAGCAGGAGGTGACAGCGAGCGTTCCAGAAGTTCGTCATGAACTTGCTGGTTCCTGGAAGCAGATCGTGTGGGACGAATCTTGCTTTGAACAACGGTGATTTTCATCACCCCAGCAAGCAGAGTTTCTTCGTCCTCATCTTCTCTTCTTCGTGTTGTAACTATGTTCTGTCCGTCTGCAACTGCGATTGCAAGGAAGAACGAGGAGTTTATTTTTTCTGATTCTTTTGTTATCTTATAAGCAAGTTGTAATCAGAATCATATTATTAGTTGTTCACTGGAATTGAGGTACATCAGTAAGGGAACTTTTGTGTGAACTCATGATCTCGACTTCAACTTCTGGTTCTACCATCTTTGATTAAGTCCCGAAGTAACAATCTCAAAGCAAGATCCAAGTAAAATGGAGAATAACCGTGCAAGTCTTTTCGACACAAGTTTTAACAAACTTGAGAAGTTTGACGGGGAGCATTACAACGTCTGGAAGCGAAAAGTCAGCCTTAATCTCCAACTCGTAGATGTGGATTACGTGTTGATAGATCCTGAGCTTGTTGTTCCAGAGGGTGATGATGTTACTATTAGGGCGATTGTAAATGCAAGAGCTAAGCAGAACAAGTGGAGGAGAGAGAACAACCTCTGCAAATTGCTGATTCTCAACTCCATGGAAAATACTCTGGCAGTCATACAGCAAGACGAATCATGCAAAGGTCGTCTGTGAGGCTCTGGAAAAATATTACAAGGAGGATGAGAACCGCAACAAGATCTATGTGACGAAAAAAGTGTCTTGAAGATGCGATTTGAGGACGACAAGATGTTGCCTCAAGCCAAGGAATTTCTCAAGTTACGTCAAAAACTTGAGGATGATGACAAGCCCTTAGTCGACTCTTTCGTCGTGGGAGGTATTGTTGCCAAGCTCCCGCCTGGTTGGAGCAAGTTTATCTCAGACGTGCACCAAAAGAAGATGGAGGTGAGTCTTGATCAACTACTGCACAATATCCATGTGGAAGATGAGTTGAGGGCTTAAAACAAAGTGGACACACTGTCCAAACAGTTGGCAAAGATCAACTTGGTTCATGCTGGTGACTCCAAGGGGAAGTAAAAGGCTTCTCACAACAAGAAAAATGACTTCAACCATCTAAAGATGAAGTCGGCATCGTTCAAACCAAAGCCTAAGAACGATGGGGCTTGTTTCAACTGTGGCAAGAAATGCCACTTCAGCAGAGACTGCAGATATAAGTCCAAACAGAAAGAGCAAGGTGAGCGTAACAAGGTTGCCATGATTGCGCAGGTTGCTACGGCTGGCGTCGACACTGACTGGTGGGTGGACACTGGCGCATCCTGCCATGTTTGCTCAAAGAAGGAGTTATTCACCACATAAAAACCTATATCTGAGAAGGTTATGGAGGCGGACAAATCACAAACTGAAGTACTTGAGATCGGAATAGTGGTACTGAATCTGACTTCGAAAAAGTCGTTGACTCTTCATGATGTAAAGTATGTACCGGTGATAGCCAAGAACCTGATCTCAGAAAGTGTGCTCTGCAATGCAGGCTTGAGGATGGACATCAATGCTGGGCAGATGGTGATGTCCTATAAAGGAACATACTTTGGAAAGGCTTTCTGTTCCGAAGGAATGTTTAAACTTCAACTTGTAACAACTCATGTCATTACCATTAATGCAGTCTCTTCTTCTGGTTATTCTCTTGAGTTATGACATAATAGACTAGGACATGTTCATTGTAAAAGGATAAACAAGATGTCTAGTCTAGGGTTTATCTCCAAATGTGGGGGTAAGGAGGTGGAGAAATGTGAGGTCTGTGCGCAGACAAATATCACAAAAAAAATCGTTCAAACGGGTAAACTGAAGTACAGATCTTCTGGAGTTGGTGCACTCAGATATTTGTAACTTCAAACAGTTTTCCACAAAGGCCGAGATGAAGTATTTTATTACTTTCATCGACGACTATTCAAAGTATGCTTTCGTCTATCTGCTCAAGTTTAAAGACGAAGCATTCGAGAAGTTTAAGGAGTTCAGGGCTGAAACTGAACGTCAAACTGGACAACTCAAGAGATTCAGAAGTGATCGAGGCGGAGAGTATCGTTCTGCAAAGAACATGGAATCGTCAATGAGACAACTGCACCGTATTCTCCTCAATTAAATGGAGTAACAGAAAGAAAGAATAGGACATTGACAGAGATGATGAACTTTATGCTGTTAACTGCGGGTCTTCCAAACTGCTTTTGGGGAGAAGCTACGCTAATGGCTTCGTTCATTCTGAACATAGTGCCGTACGCAACTTCCGATGTCACTCCTCATGAACTCTGGTTCAAGGTCAGACCCAACTTGATTGTCCTTCGAGTGTGGGGGTGTCTGGCATATGTGAAGCTTCCGGACTTGAAGATTCAAAAGCTGAGGACGAGGACTACAAAAGCTATATTCTTGGGATATGTTGAAAAGAGTGATGCTCGGAGGTTCCTTGATATTGAGTCTAACTATATTATTGAATCTCACGACGCAGAATTCTTCGAAGATAAATTTGCAAGGCATAAAAACGTTGTGATCGAGAATATTCCGGAGAATAATATGAGTTCAACAGAGGCTAACGCTTCCAATGAAGATATGGTCCAAGAAGTCATTCCTGAGACAACGTTCGAATCAAAACTCGAAGAACCAAGAACTAAGCGAGTGAGGAAACAAAAGAACTTCGGAGATGATTGTCACCTATCATGTGGAAGCATATTCGCTTTCCTATGATGAGGCGATGAAGACCAGATACGTCTTCTGGAGGAGGCTATTAATGATGAGTATGACTCAATAACCTCCAACAACACTTAGGTGTTGGTCGATCTACCTGAAGGAGCTAAACCAATCGGATCCAAGTGGATCTTCAAGAAGAAGATGAAGGCCAATGGAACTGTTGACAAGTTCAAGGCAAGGCTGGTAGCCAAGGGGTTTTCTCAGAAGCAGGGGATCGACTACTTCGACACATATACTCCAGTAGCACGGATGGCGACCATCAGGATGTTGATTGATATAAGTGCAATTCATAAGCTAGTTATATATCAGATGGATGTGAAAACAACATTCCTGAATAGTGAATTGATCGAAGAGATTTACATGCAACAACCAGAATGATTCATTGTCAATGGCCTTGAAGACAAAGTCTGCAAGTTGGTGAAATCGTTATACGGTCTGAAGGAAGCTCTCAAGATGTGGCATGAGAAGTTTGATAAAGTTATAAGATCAAACGGTTACAGGGTCAGTGAGACGGACAAGTATATTTACACAAAGTTCGCTGACGGAAGAGGAGTTATCGTTTGTCTATACGTGGACGATATACTGATTCTAGGTACGGATCTAACACGTATCACTGATACAAAGAAGTTTCTCTTATATAAGTTCAGTATGAAGGACTTAGGGGAAGCCGATATTATCTTGGGGATAAAGATCATCCGGACGGACGCTGGAGTGGCATTGTCACAGTCTCATTATATTGAGAAGATGCTCACACGCTATGGATATCAGGATCTTTCAGGGATCGATACTTCGTATAGGTGTGACAAGAAGCTGAAGCCAAATCCGAAAGAGTCAGGCAACTGGAGTATTCAATCGTCATCGGGAGTTTGATGTATGCAATAATTGCCACAAGGCCTGACATAGCTTTCTTCGTGGGGATGCTGTGTCGGTTCACGAGCAATCCAGGTGTTGAGCATTGGAAAGATATGAAGAGAGTGGTGAAATATCTCAAGAAGACTCAGAATTATGTACTGCACTACAACGGATATCTGACAGTAGTGAAAAGCTTCAGTGATGCAAGCTGGTATTCAGAAGTAGAAAGCAAAAGATCCACAGGAGGATACGTCTTCTCCATAGGTGGAGCTGCTATATCGTAGAAGTCGAAGAAGCAGACAATGCTCTCTCATTCCTCGATGGAATCTGAGTTTTATGCACTGGCAGCTGCAGCGGATGAAGCAATGGCTTCGGGAGCTCATGTATGATCTTCCAGTAGTTGGTGCGCATATTCCAACGGTACCGATATACTGCGACAACCAGGCGACTGCAGCAGTGGCATCAAATGACCTATTCAATAACAAGAAGAGGACTGTGCGCCTGAGGCACATGGCAGTTTATCAAGACTGGAGTAATTATCGTGATTGATGTTCGGAGCCAGGAAAATCTGGCCGATCCGTTCACCAAAGGTCTCAAGTGCCAGCTGGTCGAGAACAACAATTAAAATGGACTTGAAGACATTATGATTATTCTGTCTTTATAATTCTACCATAAAGTTTTATGCTATTAGTTCAAAGAGAAATCTACTAAGCATCTAGTTTTTGGTTCAAAGAATGATCATTGACTGGGAGAATATCAAGAACATTGATAGTCCTCTGAGACATTGAGGGATTACGGACCCAGAATTACTGGTGTCTGCTATTTGTTCTCTGAATAGAACAAAGTCCCGTGGGAGGATGGCTTGGACGCCTTAATGAGTTCTAGGACATTTGGAATGTCCTGCCTGCTCTACAGGAAGCACGGTAGCACAACACTACAAAGGAGCGGAGGACTCCATGCTACAGTGGATGACACCACCATGAGGTTCCTCGATAGGGTAATATCTTCGCTAGCCATGTCACAACGGCGTAGCACAGCATATAGGCAGGTGGCCTAATGCTTTAAAATGAAAAGTGGTAGGTAGCACTACAAAGATGCCGGTGACCTTAAGTTACAGTGGTATGACACCACCAAGAGGTACCTAGAGAGGGTAAAGCCTCGACTACGCAAGCCATGTCACAGCAGCGTAACACCGCAAGGAAGCGCAAGGCTTCATGCTGGGTAGTTTGGTACTACAAAGAGATGGGACCTCGGCTTTGGGCCATGTCATAGCGGAGTAGCACCGCAAAGAAGCACAAGGCTTCATGCCAATGACTCTTTTAAAGAACTCACCTAGAGTGTATGGAAAGAGACATAGGCCGTCTCTTGAGGGTAAACTTATAGACGTCCAAGATACATATACCGAAACCAGGCGTGCACATGGCCTTTAATGTGCAAGCGGAAGCACAACTGATATCATTGTGTGAGTGGGAAGAATTGTAGCTATGGTACAGAATTCAAGGCCTAGTCCATTCTTGTATCATACTATTATTTAACCCATGCGGGAAGATTGAAGTCGAAGCAACATCTATCCTAATGCATGATGGGCAGATACTGTGGGCAACGCTCAACCCATATATTGAGATATGTGGGGGATTGTTGGTGTTGTTTCCTTTAGACTAAGAAAAATAGTCCCGCATTGGTTACACCACAAAATGGGTATCTCAATATAATACTTTGTATGAGTTGAGGTGTGCACATGGGTGTGATGGGGCACATGGGTGCCATATGGGGGTTTTTTATTAGGAGAAAAAAGGACTGACTCCTCAATAAAAGTATTTATGCCTTTTGTCATGCTCTTGAATTTATTCCATATGAGCTAAACCCCAAAGGGGCTTAGCGATTCGGACTCGGGCTCAAGGGCGTAAAGTGGTGCTTTGTACGCGCACTTTGCACTTAGCACGTCAGCATCGGCGCATGGCACTTGTGCGCATTTTGATGCGCTCATGCGCTCAGTTATGCGCGAGTGCATGCGCGACTGCATGCGCTGCTGCTTGCGTTACCGCATGCTCTGCTGCATGAGCGGTTGGTTGCGTGGCCGCTACTATCGGATATATTTAAACGGTTAAGGAAAGATATGGTCAGTTATTCAGATCCGTTTTTTGTGGGATTTGAATTAATTCGTGCCTATCTTTGTGGGATTTGTTGTTATTTTGTTCCTTTCTTTCCGTAACTAATGAGCGGCCTGACTCCTCTATAAATACTCTCTTCGTGCCTCCATTGAGGACTTACTTCGAAATAGAGGATACGAAGAGAGTTGTTGCCGCCATTAAAGTCCAGGAAGTTCGTGCGAGTCCAAGCAGGAGGTGACAACGAGCGTTCCAGAAGTTCTTCGTGAACTTGCTGGTTCCTGGAAGCAGATCGTGTGGGACGAATCTTGCTTTGAGCAACAATGATCTTCATCACCCCAGCAAGCATAGTTTTTCTTCTTCCTCCTCCTCTTCTCTTCTTCGTGTTGTAACTCTGTTATGTCCATCTACAACTGCGATTGCAAGAAAGAACGAGGAGTTTATTTTTTCTGATTCTTTTGTTATCTTGTAAGCAAGTTGTAAACTTGTAATCAGAATCATATTATTAGTTGTTCGCTGGAATCGAGGTACATCAGTGAGGGAACTTTTGTGTGAACCCCTGATCTCGACTTCAACTTCTGGTTCTACCATCTTTGATTAAGCCCCGAGAGTAAGAGATATACTTGTTGATATGGCACTTTTGTGAGCACTTCAACTGTATGATAATGCATGTACCAGAAGTACAACAATTATGTTGGTGCTTGCTCCCTACGGCCCAACTTAGAGGTGTAAGTGGAGCTGATATGGAATTGATATCTATAATGTTCCCTTATCTGTAAAAGCAAATAAAGATCGAATTTGGAATATTGCTTGAATATTTAATCTAGTACTCTTATGGCGAGAACAATTATGTAGTGAAATCTGATAGTATGAATCCAACTGTTGGACTTTGGTTGAGGTAAAAGCTAAAATTTCAAAGTTAAAAAATGTTGTTTCCCCCTTTTTGTAAGTTTATTTAATAGTCCCACATCGAAAATTTTAAATGAACTTATAGTTGCACATATTAGTTTTGACTCCAATGGCCTCGCCGAGCTCGACCTGAACCATGGATGAGTATTTTTAGACACTTTTTGCACATCTTTCAGGTGTCTTAGATTGACGTTGTTGGAATTGCAATTGTAACAGAAACTTTCATTTCTTTTGATGTTCCATGTTTACAATCACTGGCTTTTATTTCATATTCTTCTGATGTATTCAATCACTGATATTCTTCATACTATCAGGTTGGAGAACTTAAGAAGCTGGTTGAAGAGGGAAAGATAAAATACATAGGATTGTCCGAGGCGTCTGCTTCAACTATCAGGAGGGCACATGCAGTTCATCCGATAACAGCAGTCCAGCTGGAATGGTCTTTATGGTCAAGAGATGCTGAAGAAGAAATAATTCCTACTTGCAGGTGAGATATATCTTCTGGGTTTGATTACTTACAGCCAGTACTTACTCTCTTTTCTTTGTTTTACTATTCATACTTTCTTTTCTGTTATGTTTTCTTTTATTTTATTTTCTCCCAGAGAACTCGGTATAGGTATTGTTGCATACAGTCCATTGGGAAGGGGCTTCTTTGCTTCTGGGCCTAAGCTGCTTGATTCTCTATCAGACCAGGACTTCCGCAAGGTATGTAATTTTAAAGAAAATTAAACTATTTTTAACTAAAAGAATATAGATATCTTGCTATGTTGCTATGTTGCGTGAATACAGACATGGATACGAACATGGCTTATACAAATGTCACCTATGTTGCACGAATATGAACATGGATATGGGTACAAACACGATACATATATGGATACATTTTCCGTGTCCATGCAACATAGCTATCTTGTAATGAGGCGTGACTTCCGGCTTCTATTCTAATTTTGGGTAAGGAAATGTAATACAACATGCGATATGTGAGCATTTGTAGACGTGCTATCATTTAAACTGCTTATATATTTATATGAACCTAAACAACTGTATAAGTTGCTTTCTTGATCAACCATAGTCTGTGATCACTGGAGAATCGACCACACAACTGACGCAGCAAAGAACATATTACGAAAGGAACTTGATACTCTCTTATTGACTGTGGTTTCTTTGAGTTTTGGCCTAATTAATGGCTGCAGATTGACATATAATGTGTGATATGTCTTATATGTTCAAATTTATTATCTATATGTAACAGCATATATGACTGATGGTAGATCCTTTCACCCCAAAACAGTAACATATTCCAGTTTCACGTTCACAAGTTCTGTCAGATCAGCTTTCTCACGTCTTTTAGGGCAAGAAGGGACAGTCCAAACATAAAGCCATATATCTGCATAGCATCGTGTGAGGACACAAGACACGTTTCCAAAATAACTAGGAAACACTAAAATTGTTTGCTGTGTCCTTGTATTTGCGCTTGTATTATGTTACGTCATATTCATGTGTCCCTCTTATGGTTTACCAAAGTAATGCTTTTAATGTCATTATCTTGAGATCTTTTTGTGTTGCACTACTGAAAGATTGAATTGTTACGTGCAGAGTACTCCTAGATTTCAGTCTGGGAATATAGAGCATAATTCGTATATATTTGAGCGTGTAAATGAACTGGCCTCAATAAAGGGATGCACCCCTTCGCAGCTTGCATTGGCTTGGCTTCATCACCAGGGAAACGACGTGTGCCCTATCCCAGGCACCACAAAGATTGAGAATCTGAAGCAAAACATTGGTGCGCTTTCAATCAAACTCACGGCAGAAGAAATGGCAGAACTCGAATCTTTTGCTTCGGCAGGTGCTGTTAAGGGAGATAGATATGGCCCTGGAATTCAGACTTGGATTGATTCTGACACCCCTCCCCTATCTTCCTGGAAAGGTGAACGATGAATCGTCTTTTCTTTAGGATACCTCTCTTGCTCGCTCTAATCGCAGCAGGGGATTGGAGCTAGCTGCCCTTGCTTTTGGTGTGTTTTGAGATGGGTCGAATTATATAAGTTTCTTTCCTCTCTATATATATGTTGTTATAGTTTGAATTGGTGCTGTAAACGTGTGTTTAATTGAAGTTGTCTTGCCTGAACTACCTGTATCGGTGACATAATAAGCAGAAATGCGGAATAAGAGAGATCTATTTTAAGATAAGAGTTAATACTCTTGCTGTTATTCTCGTGAATATATAAGAATGTAGAAAGAAGAATTTTGAAGTTCAAGGAATGTGTTATAGTTCTGATCCAGTTTCACTAAACTGGCTTATGATGGTTTCTCCTACAACCCCTAAAGCCTCTCTCTCTATCAACTAGTAGTTGATTATGATGAGTCATCATGCTCACAAACTTGTTATATATGTATTCATACTGGCCAACTCCTCTTCCAGCTGCTTGATCCTCTCATCCTTCTCGACTAGAACCTCCTCCAGCCTCCGGTTTTCTGCCCGCAGCACCTCGAACTGCATCAACACCCCTTCTATCTGAGCCTCGATGGCCTCGCTGCTGATCTCGAAAACGCTCTCCACCACCCTGACAACCCGCCACAGGCTTGCCACCACCAGCAGGCCCGCGCCCTTCCCCTCCGCCACCACTTCGAGAATTAAAGCCCCCCCCACGACCAACCCATCCACGACATGCCCCGCACTCTTAAAGAAGCAACTCCCTAGAGCCAACACCAATAGCACTACCTTCCCTGACAGCAGGCTCAGTATAGCGATCCCTATCCAGTGATAGAGATCGTTCGCTTCGTTCTTTGCATGATCACGATTGCACGATAGCAGGGAGGAAGAGAGGTCTAAAACGGTGAGTTCAAGGTCAACTACGAGGAGGAGGATGGTGGCAATGTGGATAGGAAGAGAGTCGAGAAATTTGGCAAGCTTGACTCTCCATTGAGCTCTCAATATTACAGTATGTTGGTAGCTTGTATCTTGATCCTGTCGATGTCGGCAGAAGCCGCCAGAGACAAAGCGGAGAACGAGCTGCCATCGCTGCCTCCTCTCGTAGTTGGCCACGAGGTGTTGGAGGGAAGATTCAAGTGCTTCAATAGTATGGGAGGAGGAGTTGGCCATCGGGAAGATGAGTTTTGTATGTATGAAACATTGAAGTACTATTGGACTAGTGCTGATTTGTTAAGTAGTAGGAGTGAAGCAAAAGTGGAGGGGAAAACAAGTCCTCAAGTGAAAGAAACACTCCCTGTATTTCTTAGGGGTCACGTTGTAGGCGAGGCCTACGGTTTCTCTTGCCTTTCTTTTTTCCCAAGCAGTTAAATTGAGTTTTCTTTTCTTTTCTTTTTTTTCTCTAAGCACTTAAAGTGAGATGAACCACCATCCTTGGGCTGTTATGCATGATGCTACATTTCTATATTATTTTTTCGTTATTACAGTAGGTTTGGAAAACCTTCATTTAATAACAAAACAAAAGAGTACAAATAAATCCTAAACAGACAATCTAAGTATAATATTTTTTATCTGGGTAGTATGACAATGTGATCCTAAACACCCATACATTATATCCTTTTAGTAGGACCAAAATCAAAACACTAGCCGAAGAGAAGTTTGTACACATGAGAGGAAAGCTAAGGAAGCAGCACGAGCACGGTCCCGCTGGAAGGATGCGTTAACACTGGTTCAAAATACTCGCCAAGCTCTCGCTACAAGAACCTGGAGATTTGTCCACAAACGTGGGTCAGTACTACAATATGTACTTGTGAGCGACCGTGGCCAAACTCACATAGAAATCCACACTAAGTAAGCAAGTGAAGCTAACATTATTATGTGATCTTTCTAGTTGTCTAGTTTCTTTTTAACAATTCATGCAAGAAACATACACAATAGATTGACTTATGCATATGATAAATCTTACCCACGATCGAGCGGTTATCCCTGCAGCAGACACACAAGTTAGCCATAACTTGCCTATATGAATAAACTTATGAATCAATCTTGGCATCAGGTGTTAGGTATGCAAGAAGGTAAACCTAGCATGCGCCATAACTATATGATGGTCCATGGGTTGCCCCATGATTAGCAACGGTTACTCAAGGTTCAACTCTGCATTAGCACGAGCGTGTATCGGCAGCTGTGACTCAGGGTTCAACTCTTCATCAACACACACGAGCACTAGCAGTTGTGACATCATGGGTTCCGCACAACACTAATGGACACATCACCCCACTAGACCCCGTAGGACCGTATCCTCAGGGTGAAACAAAAATATCTTCCAGACCGAGCGATTCCCAGTGCCCCAGGAACCGTTCGAGAGACAGAACCTTGTGCACAAGTTGTCCAAGACCAATGCATGAAATGAAACATGTAACAGATAAAACACAACAATGCACAGCTCTGAACAACAAACACACAATTTTCATCTTCTTATTCATATCCCACATATCATGTTCAAAACATAAGGACTTGCCATAAATCATTTTGCGCAACATAGGAACGAGGAACATGCAACATAATTGATAATAAGGCATAATTCTAATACTTCAAGCATGCAGTTCATTTCTTTTGACTTATCTTGTTAGTGAAGTATCCTTTGAAATAAGTAATTCAAGTGAACTAGAGATCATTTTATTAGGAGTGCAGACTAAATGATTCATCGAAGGGACAAAGCCTCTAACCGATTGAATCGGACGAGAGAATGGGAAAGCCTTATGTAACAATCACTCTTTGGTTATGCGTTCTGCAATTTGCAACAATACTTGGTTAGCATCCTTCGATCTCTTTCCCTTACGATTCGAAAAGAATGCGCAAGCGAGAAAAGCGAATCATGAAAATCAAGTTATCGAAAGCAAGACAAAACACAAAGCAACACAAAACTAAGTAGCAAAACAACCAACGAAAGCCCTTGGACTTATTTTAATAGAAGCCATTTCATCAATTTGAAGGGTTCATTGCATTTCGTCCGTGTTAATTTGGCGGTAAGGTTTCTCCGAGACTCGATTCTCAACCGAGTCAAAGTAACAAGTGTTCCATAAGTAACCCGCTAGGAGCGAGACATTACATGAGGCCTCGTACACGTGGCGTTGCACGCTTGTCAAAAGTCATTATTAGTCTGACGAGAGCTTCTTGTCTCTTAGTGTGCTCACATCTTTCGAGGTGTTCAGAAAATCTTTTTTGTCAGGATTCTTTGTCAGACGTAATCTTGATGTCAGGCCTTTATGCGGCCAATATCTGGGGGTGCATGAATGTTGCTTTTTCTTGGCCGCAAGGTCATCCTGCGGTCTGATTTCTTCTGAGTCGATCTTGGGACGCATGTTTGTTGAGTGCATGGATCTAAATTTTTCATGCTTCTACAATTATTACCAAAATATTTGAGATTAGCAACGAATTTTAAGTTTCTATGACTTTTGAATGCTCGAAAAAGTTTCTCAGCCAAGGTAAGATTTTTTGGTTTCTAATAGAAGTTTTTTTCCGCAAAACAAAGGATCTCTTCGCAATCCATGCTTCGATTCAGGGACCTTAATTTTGCAACTGCTCAAATTTTATTAAATATAAGATGAAAATACAAGTACTACAGAGGCATAATTTTACCCCATGTCATTTCTATACAATTGACAGTCTAGATTGATAAACTGAAGGAGCCATCTTATTCCATTATACTCGGTTGCTTCCAGAAGAGTGCAAGTGTTCTTTTTAAGCCACCTTATATAACAGAAAGCAACTGTAGAAGATGTATTTGATAACTTGTATCTTAGTGCACTTTGGCATGACTTTTATCACCTGGATTCTTTATACTTATAAGAAATTTTTTTTTGTCACAAGAATTAACAACTTTCATAATGTTTCTTCGCTACCAGATTTTGTTTTGATTTGAAATTAGGAAAACAAAATTTGGAAAATCATTTATCTCAAAGAGGAAGAGAAGTAAATTAAAAAAACATGGATTCGACACAATTCGATACTTCTTGTTGGATAACTTGTTAGCCTTTACGATGACCTAGTATTCCTTTCCCTATTAATGAAATATTGTTAAATGGAACATAACCACTAAATGTCTAACATTTTAAAAATGATGCTAGTAAAGGCATTCCTCTTAGTTTACCAAGGTTTTGTTTCAACTTCAATTTCAATTCGTAGCCAATTACGCATAATCTAAAGGATATTTACACAACTTCAGTATTGGCCCAAATCCGACTTTTTGCATCTTAAGGTATACAACTAAATTAGGAGTAACAACTGTAGCTTCACTTCATAGTTCATACACATTAATTATATTGCAAATACTTGTTTATTACTGTATCCTACTATCCTGTGCTGTCTTACATCTACTAGCTGCAAACCAAGTTCAGTGCAAAAGGAAATTTAGGGAACTTAGTCAAGTATCAGGTCATGCTGAACAGCTGGCTCACCCCCTGTTTACTTGAGAAGAGAGTAAGAAAGCGAAAAGCAATCACAAAGAGAGTGAGAAGCAATATTTCACAAATTTAGACTCAGCAAGATGAACATTAGACAGAAGAAAACTGCTTCTATACTAGCCATATACAAAGATGAACATTAGACTTAGCAATATCTTGTTATTATGATCCAATAATATGACTATTGCTAGCATATTTCAGTTTACACATTTGGGTTACTGTTCTCTTCTCAGCTATGTTTTTTTTCCTTCCTATAGCGTTTACTTTCATGGGTTAGGTTATTGTTCTATCTTAATCCTAGAAAACCAGGTTCAAGTTTATTACTTTCCAATTTTACTAGATTCTAGAACTTACCGAAATATTTATAACTATTTTTGGTGGTCTCTTGAATCATTAACAGGTTTTAGCTAATAAAGTTTTCATCCTTTACGGTCGATATATTGAATCCTACAAAATTAGGTTCATCTTTAAATCGCTATCAAGTTGTTAGAGCCTAAAATTTAACATTTATTGGGTAGTATTGTTTTAATTGAGCAATCATGCTTTTACAGGGTGCATCTTGGCTCATACTTGGAATATTTCTTTGACATTTTATAGTTATTGCTAACATATAAACATGGTTTAACATACAGTTCTTCTAGTGTGTATTGCGTTTAGGTAGTTTTATTGTTCAACCGATATTTGGGCTAAAGCAGGGAGCTGTAGGTTTGAGGATGAGAAACTATGGCTTCGTGAACTGTCATCTTGCTGCACATTTGGAAGCAATTAAAAAGCACAATGCTGATTTAGATCATGTGTACAGAACAATGACTTTCAGCAGAGTTAATACTACAACAGGTTATATCCTTAATTAGCACTGTGTGCGTGTTATATACAAGGGTGCCTTGTCTGTGTCACTATATCCATGTGACAAGTGTCTATGCAACTGAAACAAATCAACAATACTGATTTTATTAATGGATGGATAATATAAACCTCCCCCCCCAAACACCCACCCACCCACCCACCCACCCACCCCCACACACACACACACACACACACACACACATATATATATATATATATATATATATATATATATATATATATATCCTCTAGGGTGTAGCTTAGTGGCATCGAACCCCGGCATCGACTAAGGGGTGGGAGGCGGTTTCGGGTAGGAAAAAAATAAAATAAATATATATATATATATATATACACACACACACGACATTAACTCATTTTAAATGCATCCATTATGACATCTCTTCGAGATGGAAGATGTTTAGATTTGAGTCAATCTCTCATGAGAGTTATGCAAACTAGCATTTGTCATGGGCCAGTCTATTTTAATGTTTATCCTAATTTGACCTTATCTTTAACTGATATTAATATTCTAGAATCAGTTAATTTGAACCTCAAAACCAATGGTTATAATTTCTTACCAGGTTCTGTAACTATAGCAATAATCTATAGAATTCATTACAAGGTAATGACTACTTGTGCTCCTAAGGCAATGCATATTACCAAGCCTGGGAAGACTAAACTCAAGTCGCATAGGCGTGTTGTGTCAGGATGGCCGTAGAGCTGTAAATCGTTGACAGCCATGTGCTAGATTTTTACTATCAAACAGAGAGAAACGTTTGCTCTTACTTATTTGGTTAGATAGTTTAGACAATGGTTTCTTTAATAATTACTTTTCGTATCATTGATATCAAGGTAATATCATTTGGTTATTAATGTTATAGTGTCATATTATTGAGTGAAGTAGAACCCCGAATTCCTAATGAATTTATTGGCAATAGGATCTAATAATAAGGCTCTTAATAAGAGCAAAGTTATTAAGAATGTTCAAAATGTTGAGTTTTTCTTTAAATTAGAGGCGTTGAACAAATTGACCATTCCTAAAGTTCAGCCAAAAGAAATATACCAGGTTGGTACCTTTGATTTCCGATCTTCCATTGCAATCAAAACAATGGAGAGGACTGTTCAAATTAGTGATACTGAACAGCCACTAAAAATGCTTAGTGAAGATGACATAGGTCATTATCGTGAGAAATATAATTATGTCCATATTAGACTAATTCACGTTTCTTTCAAACCTCTTACTCTACAAGGTTTAAATGCATCCCTTATGACATCTCTTCGAGATGGAAGATGTTTAGATTGGAGTTCCATACATCTTCAAATGGACAATTAAAGGTGAATATGATTCGAATAACTTTCCAATCTTGGTTATAAAATTCCTGATTAAGTAGTAGAATAAGATTGATGAGAAAGAAAAAATGGCATCAATCAATAAATCTGTTAAGGATAATGAGATCCTTCTTGACTCTCAAATTAAGAGAGAAATTATTGAAGAGAGTCCACTAAAGAAACTTAAGGACTCCTTGAGAAGAAATTCTCAAATAACCGAGGACAACATTAAGAAGAAATGTCTTCAATGCATGCACACTCAATATGAGTCCATGTTTGAGCTACATGACTGTTCTATGACATCTGGTGGTTCGAAAAAATCGGACAAAATAATTAGTGACTCCACTATTGATGATGATGACATAGATCTGGCAGACTTCTACAGAAACCTTCAGAAAAGTGCTGAAGATGAAGACATCAACCTTCAGAAAGATGCTAAAGATAGCGACATGATTGATGAGTCAGACAATTAATAATGTTGGGGTAGCTACGTGGACGATGGATAATAGAAGACAACAAAGTATATCTCTTTTTTAGAGATAGTGCAGTGTAAAAGTGAATTACTTTTATTTTATCTAAAGCAGATGCCTTCTCCACCACCGAAAGGAGAATAAAGCAAAAGTCGATGCTCTGCCACTAATGACAGTGACAGCTAGTCAGGTGGAAGTGAGATTTACTCCACAAGATAAAACTAGACTTTTTTTCTAGTAGTTCTAGAAGATCATCTTCTTCCATGAGAAGACCTTCTATACCATCTTCTTCTATAGCTTCTTCATCTTCTAACAAAGGAAAAGATGAAAGTGAAGTTGAAAAGATAACTTTCAACAAAGAAGCAATCACATCCGAAATAATATACGGATGATTCAATTCTATCTGAATCGGATTTCAAGGATGATTATGTTATGGTTATTTCTGAGGATTTATCTAAAAATCCAGATATTAGAAACATACTTGATCAGATGTACTATGATGATAGTGAATTTAGAAAATGGTTTAAAAAATATATATTCTAAAGAAGAAATGAAAAGACATAAGGATGATTACTATAATCACCTTAGTGCCACATGTACGATTAAACCATTTAGAGAATAGTTTATCGAATTTTATATTTCTTCTGAAATAACACAAATAAATGTGTTAGAAGAAAAAAAATTGGATTCTTAATACGGGATCTGTTGGAACCAAGATTAAATCTGCTTATCCTCCGAATGAATCAACAAGATTTTGAGTTTAAAATATGACTGAACAAATTGAAGTCACTTCTTTCTCAAAGTCGTTGAGAGTAAAGAAGAAATGATTTTAGAATTTTAAAAGTTGGTAAAACAAAATAATTTTACTAACGTATTTATCCAAATAATAGGTAAACAACTGCATCAAATGGAATCAGTTTTAGAAACTTTATTACATAAGATTAGTGTAATAAAAAATTTAGATTTATCAGATTTACCGTCATTAAAAGAAATGACAAATATACGTTTGAAACCTCCTACTAATATTGAAGGAAACAAAGTGTATAGAGCTCCTGAAGTTACAAAGGAAGACATTACTGAGATGATTGTGCAGTTCAAAAAATCTAATATGCATACAATTAATGCAGACAAAAGAAGCTAAAGGAGCTAATAGCCATGCAAGAAATATATTTAGTGAAGAACCTAAATTACAGGTTCTTGGAAAGCCATGCTGTAGTTTTCAACCAACTTTTAAGGTTTCAGAAGAAGATGTTCCTTCAGAATCTTCATATAATCAGATTGAAGACGGAGAGGAAGATATCAATCCAATTTCGATTGAAAAAGTAGAAAGATCTTTTAGAAATCATGATGATGGTCATGAAAAGATCAAAGATATCAATTATGGTAATGACCATAATATGATACATGTCAAGTGTAATAAACCAAACTTGACAAAATACTACTATAAAAGACCGACTCCTGTCGATGTCTTGTATGAAGAAAATGATTTGATCATCCAAAATCATTATAGTGGTGGAGATATCTATGAATGGAACATAGATGGTGCTTCTGATAAACAGATTCATGATCAATTACATCGAATGATGATGTATTCTAATATAGCTAAAGTTAATGGCAACTCTGATAAAGATATTGCTGAATTTATCATTTATGGTTTCTCTGGTACTCTTCGAGGCTGGTGGAATAACTGTTTAACAACACCACAAATAACGAAAATATTGAATGTCGTTAAAACTGAGAACAATGAACAGAAACAAGATGCTGTTTATACCCTCATTGTTACAATATTAGAAGGATGAGAACTAACTTGTTTATGAGGAATTTTGACAAATTTTATTGAACGATAATAAGTAGCATACAATACAAACTGAAAGGAGAGAATGCAGGAATTAAACTCTAAAAACAAGCACACCTTACATAAGAGGGAAGAGTCCCTATTTGATTGATCTCGACTCAAATGGTCATTTTCTCAAGGAGTCCTTAAGTTTCTTTAGTGGACTCTCTTCAATAATTTCTCTCTTAATTTGAGAGTCAAGAAGGATCTCATTATCCTTAGCAGATTTTTTGATTGATGCCATTTTTTCTTTCTCATTAATCTTATTCCACCACTTAATCAAAAAAAAATTAACCAAGATTGGAAAGTTATTGGAATCATATTCACCTTTAATTGTTCATTTGAAGATGTATGAAATTTTATACTGGACGAAGAAATACATGGTACTTTCCCCCTTAAAAAGAGTGTCATGTTTTTGACAGTAAGGGGAGGATTGAATCCAATCCGAAAATACCTTCTGAAGAGATAAAGGAATGATCTCAAGTGTGACACCCATTTGTATCCACCAGTTGTTGAACCATGCGGGTATTTCCTGCTTCAAGATATCAGGAAAGAGTCGAATAAACCATGAATGCTTCTGCCTTACATTATTAAAGTAAAAAACTTTATAGAAGGCATCGATATAGTCCTAATAATTATAGGACATTGATACATTTTTATCCTTGTGAACTAGAATTCTAGCTCGATTGGGATGCAATTCCCAAGACTGAGGGGTCATGATCTGACAGATGATTAACTTACTGTAAGATACTTCACTTTTGAGATTATTGGCTCTCTGGTAAAAGTGTTTAATTTTTACAGATTTAGTGGATACAAGGATAGCCTCAAAGATATCCCTACAAAGGTTAGGCCTTGTCAAATGAGTCAAGAATATCTTGAACTATGCAAGAAGAAAATCCAAGATCTATTGGATAAGAATTTGATCAAGTGATCATACTCCCCATAGAGTTGCACAATATTATGTTAATAATAATGCTGAAAGGGAACGTAGTGTTCCTAGATTAGTAATTAATTATAAACTCTTGAATAAGATACTAAGATGGATTAGATATCCAAGCCCTAATAAAATGGATCTTCTTAATAGAATTGTAAAAGCCAAAATTTACTCTAAATTTGACCTGAAATCTGGTTATTGGCAGGTACAAATTGACGAAAAGGATATGTAGAAGACTGCATTTACCGTTCCTTTTGGACATTATGAATGGAATGTCCTACCATTCGGTTTGAAGAATGCTCCTTCTGAATTTCAGAATATCATGAATGAAAAATTCATTCAGTATTCTAGTTTTATATTATCATATATTGATGATATATTAATCTTCTCTAATACGATTGAAGAGCATATCAAGCATTTGAATATATTCAAGCACTTAGTGATTTGGTTATTTCTGCCCCTAAGGTTGTAACACCCCGTTCCGCTCAAGCGAACTGCCGTCTCAAACGACAAAAGTACAACTGTCCCGACCCGCTTTGCCTCAAACAAGAAGCAAACAATATCCAGACTTGCCCCTATAGGAATTCAGCTTGGGCTTTCAGAGACTCGCTTGACGTATCGCTCTACTGAGGCGAATCATCGCTAAGGTGGGTGGCTACGGTGAACTTGTCTTTGCTTAGCCAGCACACATAAAATCTGGAATATTCATGTTAGTCGCTAGGTGATTCACCCCCTGCATGCTAATAAATCCAACGCACCTAGCTAAGGGAATAATCCCAACTTGTATTGCTATGCTAGAACATGGAAAATGAAATACTGCTTGTATTCAGACCCTCGCATGCTAAGTCCCTAACGATTTTATCTCTCGGTTTACCTTCGGGCCCGAGCAACGTGTTTACTTATGTTCCTTAGAAACGCATGCTTGTCTGCTTGAATGTTGCCTTGTTTTCATCCAAACCCCGAAAGACTACTAAGTAGTCGTTCCGTGCATGATTGAACCTGCAAGTATCCTGGACCGTTAGGTCACCAAGCAGCCCCGAGCCAGGGGAATGCATTAAGGCAAGTTATTGTACAGAAACAAGATTCAAGTATCCCGTGTACTCGTGTACTCGTGTTCCCGTGCACTCGTGTTCTCGTGTTCTAGTGCACGCGTGTTCTCGTGTTCTCGTGTATCTCGTGATAATTGAAAGACCCAAAAGAAAGTGCATGCCACGGACTAGTTCCACGGACGATCACCGAGGCACTGGGGCCGATCCGGTCCGGATGGAGCTCGTGTGTAGTCTCGTGTTCAGGGAGGATAGCTTGCAACGCATCGTATTCGTGTGCCTCGTGTACTCGCGTAGCATGCTATCCTTGTCCTCGACTACGTCCAGTAATGGCTTTGCCAGCGACTCGTGTTCATATAGATAAGTCATCCTCGCTTAGCGGCTATCTGCGTGCGAGTCATTGCATCGCATCAAGAAACAACTGAACACCTGAACGATCATGTTAAAACGACCCTCGTGTTTGCATATGCTATGTCCCTGAATGTTTATACTTGCCCGTGCTTGAATTAACAATGTTTGCCTCAATGTTTGCCTTGGACAGGGAAGGAGATGGTAAGTTGGTAAGTCTCGCCGTGTTTCCTCTCATGTTGTACGGCGCACTGCCCGACACGAATAGGCTGTTCAATATTTGCATAAAACTGATCTTAAGGCAACTAGAAAGATAACTTAATAGTTGGTGCATGGAACTTATATTACGTGTTTGGATTTGTCGAACGGGCGAGTAGCTTCCCCACCAGTGCATTCAATGTACTGATAATCCACCAGTTTGATATGCAGGGTGCGGGAGAACCTCGTTCGGTGCGGATGCCTCCTTCGTACGTGCTAAGGCCAGGAGTTCCCTCTGAAGCCTTGCAATGGTGCGTCCAGAACAGAAGCGCATATACAAGACATAATGTTGGAACATAGTCCGAACTCGCCTGAACATCGCCTGTACAATCATTCCACAAATGTAGCCACTTGGCACGCTTTTACTGTTTCAGAGAGAGAGGCTTGAGCGACTTGTAATCTCGGCTATACGCCGCCTGTAACACATGTTTATATCAATAAAAGAGTTGCTTTACTTCAAACTTGTGTTTCAATGCTTCCGCTATATTGTCGACTTAGTGAACCTGTTACCAAATCGTATGCGTTCATGACTCCGCTGCACTCGGACAATCTGTGCGACTCTGTGGCTTAGAACTCTTACCGCCAGCCAATGAACCATGGCCTTGCACGGGCGTGGCTCACGCTCGTGCGGCATCACGCCCGGATGGGTCAAGCGATCGTTCCGCGGGAGCGCTGGCGAGGGTGATTCCCGCCTAGCGGGAACGGCCGATTGCCTGCGGGAGATCGGGGCGTGACATGTTGGTATCAGAACCTGGCTTCTACGTCTTTGGACTTCGATTCGATATCTCTGTTTCGAAAGCTCGTTCGTGAGTTATGTGCACGCTCTCTCTTAATGCCTCGATGGGATGTTCCAACAATAAGTCTAAATACTTTCAAAATGCGTTTTGAATGATATGATTGCTTGTCTGGTTGTATGCTGCGAGTGGCCTTTGTGCCAACCTGTGCGAACCCTTGAGAGTATCGCTAGTAGCTTGTCCGATTTTCACTAACTCTAAGTTTGGTTGAATGCATCTATTCGAGGGACGCCTTGAACTAGTGCACCATCCAAGACTTAAGAAAAGGTGAAACTCGAGTGCTGAGACTTCGCTATCACTGAGCTGGTTGACGTGTTCACGCTAGAGGGGCCTTTCGAAAGTGCGCACGATCCAGACTAAGCGATATGCTGATTTCGATGCTTGTGCAAGTGAATATCCAAATGAACAAATACAACGACTTGTCTAGGATTGCCTCAACCCTAGATTGCTGCTTGTCCTCAGTAAGTCTCGAGGACGAGACTTTTTTTGAGTTGGGTAGGATGTAACACTCCGTTCCGCTCAAGCGGACTGCCGTCTCAAACGGCAAAAGTGCAACTGTCCCGACCCGCTTTGCCTCAAACAAGAAGCAAACAATATCCAGACTTGCCCCTACAGGAATTCAGCTTGGGCTTTCAGAGACTCGCTTGACGTATCGCTCTACCGAGGCGAATCATCGCTAAGGTGGGTGGCTACGGTGAACTTGTCTTTGCTTAGCCAGCACACATAAAATCTGGAATATTTATGCTAGTCGCTAGGTGATTCACCCCCTGCATGTTAATAAATCCAACGCACCTAGCTAAGGGAATAATCCCAACTTGTATTGCTATGCTAGAACATGAAAAATGAAATACTGCTTGTATTCAGACCCTCGCATGCTAAGTCCCTAACGGTTTCATCTCTCGGTTTACCTTCGGGCCCGAGCAACGTGTTTACTTATGTTCCTTAGAAATGCATGCTTGTCTGCTTGAATGTTGCCTTGTTTTCATCCAAACCCCGGAAGACTACTAAGTAGTCGTTCCGTGCATGATTGAACCTGCAAGTATCCTGGACCGTTAGGTCACCAAGCAACCCCGAGCCAGGGGAATGCATTAAGGCAAGTTATTGTACAGAAACAAGATTCAAGTATCCCGTGTACTCGTGTACTCGTGTTCCCGTGCACTCGTGTTCTCGTGTTCTAGTGCACGCGTGTTCTCGTGTTCTCGTGTATCTCGTGATAATTGAAAGACCCAAAAGAAAGTGCATGTCGCGGACTAGTTCCACGGACGGTCACCGAGGCACTGGGGCCGATCCGGTCCGGATGGAGCTCGTGTGTAGTCTCATGTTCAGGGAGGATAGCTTGCAACGCATCGTGTTCGTGTGCCTCGTGTACTCGCGTAGCATGCTATCCTTGTCCTCGACTACGTCCAGTAATGGCTTTGCCAGCGACTCGTGTTCATATAGATAAGTCATCCTCGCATAGCGGCTATCCGCGTGCGAGTCATTGCATCGCATCAAGAAATAACTGAACACCTGAACGATCATGTTAAAACGACCCTCGTGTTTGCATATGCTATGCCCCTGAATGTTTATACTTGCCCGTGCTTGAATTAACAATGTTTGCCTCAACGTTTGCCTTGGACAGGGAAGGAGATGGTAAGTTGGTAAGTCTCGCCGTGTTTCCTCTCATGTTGCACGGCGCACTGCCCGACACGAATAGGCTGTTCAATGTTTGCATGAAACTGATCTTAAGGCAACTAGAAAGATAACTTAATAGTTGGTGCACGGAACTTATATTACGTGTTTGGATTTGTCGAGCGGGCGAGTAGCTTCCCCACCAGTGCATTCAATGTACTGATAATCCACCAGTTTGATATTTGGCGTGCTGTCGTAGGCACCCAAAAATAAAACCTTTACTCTTGAAATAATATGTAGTAGTGAGAGTAAGGATCGTTCCCACGAAGAGTAATTAGTTTGATCTTTATGCTATGTGAAATAAGATGGAGGGAGAGTTTTGGATCAAAGCAAATTAAAAAGAGCAAAAAATAATTAAAGTATTAAAACAATCAAAGGAAAAAAATGTTGGTCTCAGTCAACATCCACCATTGGAATCTTAAAACTGATCATCGATGCAAGTATATATTAATTCATACTTCGAATATTCATCGTTGAAATTATTTTCCTATCTCCTTTAGCCACAATTAATTAAAAACAAGCGATCTAATTAACCTTAACTACTAAACAACCCAAGACAAGCGCTAAAGGTTTAATCTAGTAGCGTATTAAACTCGATGAGATCGATGAAGCAAAACAACACAAGCACAAGCGGTTGCATTTAATTTTGTCAAAAGTTTTCCTCCTAAGATCTAATAAAACAAAGCAGTTCATTAAATCTTGGTTGCTTCACAAATTAGAGGGATCGAACAATTACGGATTCGATATCTAATTTAGCATTAGATTGTCAGGAATAATAAACTAGTATGCATCCTAGTCATTAAACAAGATAATCATAAAAATATGCATAAGAAAACATTCGATACGTAAAGCAAAAATCAAAAATATAAACACAAATTAGATCTCACAAGTTTTTATTCATTCCGAGGCTTCCGTTTCCTTCGACCAACAAGACTTTTAGCTCCGCATGTTCATGAAAACTTTAAAATAATATTGGAGAAGAGGAAGAAGAGTTGTGTGTTGTACTTTCATTTCCTCCTGATCTCTATCCCTTTTATAGACTCTAAATTAGTTGTTTGAAGATCACAATATCTTCCCATAAATCCTCTAATAGTTACAACAACCCAAACAATAAAATAAAATCTTTGAATAAGTTGAGAAATGGTTATTTCAACTCCACTTTTTATGCACAGCATAGTTGACTCAACTTCAAGCGTGATTTGATCCATGATGCAGCCAGAATCTCGGGAAACTCAAAACAGCAAAATTGTGCCTCTATCACTTAGATTTTCGAATCAATTTGGATCAGCTCAATTGGACTTCGGATGAGCAAGTTATGACCATTTTACTACAAGGTGTCAGAACTGTCCAGAATTGATAATTAGCTCCATTTTGCTTTTAGTGACTCCAATTGCATCCTAGATCAAAATATAAAAGTAATGAGTATCTTTAGACATTAAATGAGCATAAAGGAGTATATATTAAGGAATAAAAATATAATATTTTATGTTCTCATCAAATACCCCCACACTTAACCTTTGCTCGTCCTCGGGCGAAACTCTAATTTATTTTTCCAAAAAGAAATCAAGGTTGCAATATCATAAATAAAAAATAACCAAGCTCTTCAAAACTCATAACATATCATGAACATATATTTTTAAACAACTTCTAATTACTTAGTAGATATTTTTACTTGAAAAATGGAGTAAACTAAATAGGTAGACCCTTACGGAATAAATACTCAACTCTCATGTGTTTAAAGGTATATATTTCACTCAAATTCATTCCAAAAGAAATGATCTACCATAAGCTTGCATATCTTCTCATTCTCCACCACTGGGATCACATGCATAACATAAATCATAAGGACTTTTCATGGGTTGTAACGTGGCTCAGGATTAAGGTGAGATATATTTGGGAGTGTAGCTCAAAAGCCATCAAAACTAGTGGAGTAAAATTGAATTAACTCAATCTTAATATAAAACATGTAAAATCAATCACTCCATTTTGCAACATCTTCAATTTGGCTTTTAAAATATTTAAATAATGTAAAACAACTTCCATCCTTTTTTTTCTTTTTCTTTTTTCTTTTTTTTTCTCTTTTTTTTATAACAATAATGGAACTTAGGAAATTTGAGGATGAAAATATGTTCCATTTTGTGGGTTGTAACCAAACCACAAATTTAGACACCCTAACTCTTATTTTTTTTCGTACACCCATACATATCATAATGATCAACAATGCTCCACTAGCTTTGCGACTTGGATAAAGGTATAAATATTATTGGTTGAAAGCTTGTAATGTGGGTATACCAAGAAAAAGGCAATAAAGCTCAAAGGGGTTCAACAAAAAAAAATTTAATTACAAGGTGGGCTATTTGGCTTATGTAACGCATAACAAAGATGGCCTTAATCATGTTCATGCATGCATGTGTCAATGTGACCTCGAAGAGAATCAAAGCAAGTTATAGAGAAACAAATCAGTGGAAGAATATCTCTCATGAAAGAATAATGAGACTGATGTGTCAGTATAAAGGCTCAAATCCTCACTGGCTTTTGTCTACCAATTTAGATACCATTTTCAATAAAAAATAACTAGACTAATTAATTCTAAGTTGAAAAAAAATTATTTATTCAATCATGTTATGAATTTTTCAAATCTAGTTGAATCTTACTCATGACATACACAACCAAAAATCATTAAAAACCAAAATTCTTTTATTAATTTTTTTTTTATTATTACTATTATTACTATTATTATTTTTTTAGAAAAACAGCGAACAAAAAATGTTTAAAATAAAGTAAATCCCCTCCCCCATACTTAAAACTGACATTGTCCCCAATGTAAGGTTAAATGCAAAGAAAAGGCAAAATAATCAAAACTAAAATACGAGAATAAAAATAAACTTCCCTTGGGTTGCCTCCCAAGCAGCGCCTTTGTTTAATATTGTCGTTGGCTCGACTCTATGCACACTTGATGTAACTAGGCAAAAATTTTAAGTCTAGAATAGATGCCTGAAAAACATAGGGTAAAGACCTCTTGTCATAAATTGGTAACAAAATATATGGAACGTTACCTGACTGTTGTCTTTTTGGAAGCTCGTTCAACACTGCAACAGTTTTATGTAAGTTAATACTCAAAGGTAACTCATGTTCTTTGTCAAAATTCTCACTAATGGCAATTTTTACTCCATCTTTTCCATCAAGTTTAAAAACTTCTTTTGCATTAGGTACTACATCGTCATTAGGAATGTTCGTGTCTGCAACGATATTTTTCTCTTCTTCTTCTTTTGACGATGCACGTGCTTCTTTTTCTGGAATTTCAACTTCTTTACAACTTCTCAAAATGATTGAACTTACAGTTTCTTTTGGATTTACTATCGTTTCAGATGGTAAGTTCTCCAAGCTTTGTGCCTCTAGCTTATTAATTGCAGTTGTCATTTGACTCATTTGATTGTTCAAACTTTCGATACTAGGCCTCGTCTCCTGTTGAAATTGTAAGTTATTAATGGCAATAGACTTAATAATATCTTCTAAAGACATACCAGAATCAGAAGTTTGGCTCGGTTGTAGGTATTGCTGCTTGTATTGCTGGTAACTTGGGCAATTTTGAGTTGTGAGCTGATTTAATTGTGGACTCTCATAGGTAAAATTGGAATGATCTCTCCATCCTAGGTTGTACGTGTCTGAATAGGGATCATACTTCATTTGTGGTAGTCCAGGAAAACCACATGCCGCATTCACTTGTTCATTGGGCTCCTCTTGAAGAGTTGGGCACATATCAGTTGGATGCCCTGATACTAGACAAATCCCACAAGCCTTTGTTGTTTTCATGTTACCTACAACCATCTGACGAACAAGAGAAGTTAAACAAGAAATTTTTTGTTCTAAGGAAGAAATATTTACCTCATCAGCATGCCTAGATGGAAGATCTAGCCAAGTGCCAAATAGTTGAGAATTGGCCGCCATTTTCTGTTACCGAAATTTTTTTTTTCAATAGACAAGATTATTTGATCACAATAAAGAAATAAAGATCACAAAAAGCAAAAAAATCAACTAAAATTACTCCCCGGCAACGGCGCCAAAATTTGGCGTGCTGCCGTAGGCACCCAAAAATAAAACCTTTACTCTTGAAATAATATGTAGTAGTGAGAGTAAGGATCGTTCCCATGAAGAGTAATTAGTTTGATCTTTATGCTATGTGAAATAAGATGGGGGGAGAGTTTTGGATCAAAGCAAATTAAAAAGAGCAAAAAATAATTAAAGTATTAAAACAATCAAAGGAAAAAAATGTTGGTCTCAGTCAACATCCACCATTGGAATCTTAAAACTGATCATCGATGCAAGTATATATTAATTCATACTTCGAATATTCATCGTTGAAATTATTTTCCTATCTCCTTTAGCCACAATTAATTAAAAACAAGCGATCTAATTAACATTAACTACTAAACAACCCCAGACAAGCACTAAAGGTTTAATCTAGTAGCGTATTAAACTCGATGAGATCGATGAAGCAAAACAACACAAGCACAAGCGGTTGCATTTAATTTTGTCAAAAGTTTTCCTCCTAAGATCTAATAAAACAAAGCAGTTCATTAAATCTTGGTTGCTTCACAAATTAGAGGGATCGAACAATTACGGATTCGATATCTAATTTAGCATTAGATTGTCAGGAATAATAAACTAGTATGCATCCTAGTCATTAAACAAGATAATCATAAAAATATGCATAAGAAAACATTCGATACGTAAAGCAAAAATCAAAAATATAAACACAAATTAGATCTCACAAGTTTTTATTCATTCCGAGGCTTCCGTTTCCTTCGACCAACAAGACTTTTAGCTCCGCATGTTCATGAAAACTTTAAAATAATATTGGAGAAGAGGAAGAAGAGTTGTGTGTTGTACTTTCATTTCCTCCTGATCTCTATCACTTTTATAGACTCTAAATTAGTTGTTTGAAGATTACAATATCTTCCCATAAATCCTCTAATAGTTACAACAACCCAAACAATAAAATAAAATCTTTGAATAAGTTGAGAAATGGTTATTTCAACTCCACTTTTTGTGCACAGCATAGTTGACTCAACTTCAAGCGTGATTTGGTCCATGATGTAGCCAGAATCTCGGGAAACTCAAAACAGCAAAATTGTGCCTCTATCACTTAGCTTTCCGAATCAATTTGGATCAGCTCAATTGGACTTCGAATGAGCAAGTTATGACCATTTTACTACAAGATGTCAGAACTGTCCAGAATTGATAATTAGCTCCATTTTGCTTTTAGTGACTCCAATTGCATCCTAGATCAAAATATAAAAGTAATGAGTATCTTTAGACATTAAATGAGCATAAAGGAGTATATATTAAGGAATAAAAATATAATATTTTATGTTCTCATCAATATGCAGGGTGCGGAAAAACCTCGTTCGGTGCGGATGCCTCCTTCGTACGTGCTAAGGCCAGGAGTTCCCTCTGAAGCCTTGCAATGGTGCGTTCGGAACAGAAGCGCATATACAAGACATAATATTGGAACATAGCCCGAACTCGCCTGAACATCGCCTGTACAATCATTCCACAAATGTAGCCACTTGTCACGCTTTTACTGTTTCAGAGAGAGAGGCTTGAGCGACTGTAATCTCGGCTATACGCCTCCTGTAACACATGTTTATATCAATAAAAGAGTTGCTTTACTTCAAACTTGTATTTCAATGCTTCCGCTATATTGTCGACTCAGTAAACCTGTTACCAAATCGCTATGCGTTCATGACTCCGCTGCACTCGGACAATCTGTGCGACTCTGTAACTTAGAACTCTTACCGCCAGCCAATAAACCATGGCCTTGAACGGGCGTGGCTCACGCTCGTGCGTCATCATGCCCGGATGGGTCAAGCGATCGTTCCGCGGGAGCGCTGGCGAGGGTGATTCCTGCCTAGCGGGAACGGCCGATTGCCTGCGGGAGATCGGGGCGTGACAAAGATGAAACTATTTCAACAGAAAATAAGATTTCTAGGACATAATATTGTGAATAACACAATTATCCCAATTGATAGAAGTATATAATTTGCTTCTAAATTTTCTGATATGATAACTGATAATAAACAATTACAAAGGTTCTTAGGTGCATTAAATTATATTTCTGAATTTTATCAAAATATATCTAAAGATACAAAAATCTTGTATCAAAGATTGAAAAATGATCATGCTTCTTGGAGTAATGCTCATACCGAAGCAGTTAAAATTATTAAGCAAAAGGTTAAAAGATTGCCTTGCTTACACTTAGCTAATGTTGAGTGGTTTAAAATAGTAGAAACCGATGCTAGTAATATCGGTTATGATGGCATATTGAAGTAGAGAAATCCTTATAATAATAAGGAAGCACTTGTCAGGTTTTATTCTGAAAAATGGAATGTTGCTCAGCTCAATTACTCAACTATAAAGAAAGAAATTCTTTATATTATACAATGTCCATAAATTCCAAGATGATCTTTTGAATCAAAAATTCTTGCTACGAATAGACTGTAGCTCTGCTAAAACTGTCTTAGAAAATGATATTAAAAATTTAGCATCTAAGCAAATATTTGCTAGATGGCAAACTGAATTAGCCATATTTGATTTTGATATAGAATTTAGTCGAGATAAAGAGAATTCTATTCCTGACTTTTTGACTCGTAAATTTTTGCAGAATAATGAATAGAAGGAAAAGACTTTCTTTTTTATTAGAAGATTCTCCTTTCCCCCCTCAAAAAACTCATCAATCATGTCGTTGTCTTCAACATCTTTTTAAAGGTCGATGTCTTTATCTTTAGCACTTTTCTAAAGGTTTATGTAGAAGTCTGCCAGATCTATGTCATCATCATCAATAGTGGAGTCATTAATTCTTATGTCCAACATTTTTGAACCACCAGATGTAATAGAACAGTCATCTAGCTCAAATATTGACTCATATTGAGTGCGCATATATTGAGGACATTTTTTCTTAAGGTTGTCCTCAGTTATTTGAGGATTTCTTATTCTCAAGGAGCCCTTATGTTTCTTTAGTGGACTCTCTTCAAAATTTCTCTCTTAATTTGAGAGTCAAGAAGGATCTCATTATCCTTAACAGATTTCTTGATTGATGCCATTTTTCTTTCTCATCAATCTTATTCTGCCACTTAATCAGAATTTTTCTAACCAAGATTGGAACGTTATTCGGATCATCTTCTTTGTGGTGCTGTTAAACAATTATTCCACCAGCCTCGAAGAGTACTGGAGAAACCACAATTGATAAATCCAATAATATATTTATCAGAGTTGCCATTAACTTTAGCTATATTAGAATACATCATCATTCAATGTAATTGATCATGTAATTTCTTACCAGGTTTTGAGACTATAACAATAATCTATAGAATTCATTACAAGGTAATGACTACTTGTGCTCCTAAGGCAAAGCATATTACCAAGCTCGGGAAGACTACTTTGATTGAAACAAATATGTTAACATCCAAGATTTCTAATAATAGAATAATCAAGTGGGACGAAATAAACTTTCCTAAAGAATAGACTTTAAATCTGGCTGTGCCTCCTAGAGCAATCATGGACACAGAAATAGATCCCGAATTCCTGATAAATTTATTGGCAATAGGATCTAATAAGAAGGCTCTTAATAAGAGCAAAGTTATTAAGAATGCTCAAAATGTTGAGTTTTTTTCTGAATTAGAGGCGTTGAACAAATGGACTATTCCTAAAGTTCAGCCAAAGAAAATATACCAGATTGGTACCTTTGATTTCCGATCTTCCATTGCAATGAAAATAATGGAGAGAACTGTTCAAGTTAGTGATATTGAACAGTCACTAAAAATGCTTAGTGAAGATGACATAGGTCATTATCGTGAGAAATATAATTATGTCCATATTGGACTAATTCAGGTTGCTTTCAAACCTCTTACTCTACAAGGTTTAAATGCATCCATTATGATATCTCTTCGAGGTGGAAGATGTTTAGATTTGAGTCAATCCCTCATGGGTGTTATGCAAACTAGCATTTACCATGGACCGGTCTATTTTAATGTTTATCCTAATTTGACCTTATCTTTAAATGATATTAATCTTCTAGAATCAGTTAATTTGAACCTCAAAACCAATGGTTATAATTTTTTACCAGGTTCTGAGACTATAGCAATAATCTATAGAATTCATTACAAGGTAATGACTACTTGTGCTCCTAAGGCAAAGCATATTACTAAGCCCGGGAAGACTACTTTGATTGAAACAAATCTGTTAACATCCAAGATTGTTAATAATAGAATAATCAAGTGGGACGAAATAATCTTTCCTAAAGAATAGACTTTAAATCTGGCTATGCCTCGTAGAGCAATCATGGACACAGAAATAGATCCCGAATTCTTGATGAATTTATTGGCAATATGATCTAATAAGAAGGCTCTTAATAAGAGCAAAGTTATTAAGAAAGCTCAAAATATTGAGTTTTCCTCTGAATTAGAGGCATTGAACAAATGGACTATTCCTAAAGTTCAGCCAAAGAAAATATACCAGATTGGTACCTTTGATTTTCGATCTTTTATTGCAATGAAAACAATGGAGAGAACTGTTCAAGTTAGTGATACTGAACAGTCACTAAAATGCTTAGTGAAGATGACATAGGTTATTATCGTGATAAATATAATTATGTCCATATTGGACTAATTCAGGTTGCTTTCAAATCTCTTACTCTACAAGGTTTAAATGCATCTATTATGATATCTCATCGAGATGGAAGATGTTTAGATTTGAGTCAATCCCTCATGGGTGTTATGCAAACTAGCATTTGCTCTGGACCAGTCTATTTTAATGTTTATCCTAATTTGACCTTATCTTTAACTGATATTAATCTTCTAGAATCAGTTAATTTGAACCTCAAAACCAATAGTTATAATTTTTTACCAGGTTCTGTGACTATAGCAATAATCTATAGAATTCATTACAAGGTAATGAGTACTTGTGCTCCTAAGGCAAAGCATATTACCAAGCCTGGGAAGACTAAACTCAAGTCGCATAAGCGTGTTGTGCCGGGATGACTGTAAAGCCGTAAATCGTTGACAACCATGTGCTAGCTTTTTACTATCAAACAGAGAAGAACGTTTGCTCTTAATTATTTGGTTAGACAGTTTAGACAATGGTTTCTTTAATAATTAAATTTAGTATCATTGATATCAAGTAATATCATTTAGTTACTGATGTTATAGTGTCATATTATTGAGTGAAGTAGAACCCCGAATTCCTGATGAATTTATTGGCAATAGGATCTAATAATAAGGCTCTTAATAAGAGCAAAGTTATTAAGAATGCTCAAAATATTGAGTTTCCCTCTGAATTAGAGGCGTTGAACAAATGGACCATTACTAAAGTTCAGCCAAAGAAAATATACCAGATTGGTACCTTTGATTTTTAATCTTCCATTGCAATCAAAATAATGGAGAGAACTGTTCAAGTTAGTGATACTGAATAGCCACTAAAAATGCTTAGTGAAGATGACATAGGTCATTATCGTGAGAAATTTAATTATGTCCATATTGGACTAATTTAGTATGCTTTCAAACCTATTACTCTACAAGGTTTAAATGCATCCATTATGACATCTCTTCGAGATGGAAGATGTTTAGATTGGAGTTTCATACATCTTCAAATGGACAATTAAAGGTGAATATGATTCGAATACCTTTCCAATCTTGGTTAGGAAATTTTCAATTAAGTAGTGGAATAAGATTGATAAGAAAGAAAAAATGGCATCAATCAAGAAATCTGTTAAGGATAATGAGATCTTTCTTGACTCTCAAGATGGTGAGTTGGAAGTAAGATTTACTCCACAAGATAAAACTAGACTTTCTTTTTCTATTAGTTCTAGAAGATCATATTCTTCCATGAGAAGACCTTCTATACCATCCTCTTTTATAGCTTCTTCATCTTCTAACAAAAGGAAAAGATGAAAGTGGAGTTGAAAAAATAACTTTCAACAAAGAAGCAATCGCACATCCGAAATATTATACGGATGATTCAAATCTATCTGAATCGGATTTCAAGGATGATTATGTTATGGTTATTTCTGAGAATTTATCTAAAAATTCAGATATTAGAAACATACTTGATCAGATGTACTATGATGATAGTGAATTTAGAAAATGGTTTGAAAAAACCTATTCTAAAGAAGAAATGAAAAGACATAAGGATGATTACTATAATCACCTTAGTGCCACAAGTACGATTAAACCATTTAGAGAATGATTTATCAAATTTTATATTTCTTCTGAAATAACACAAATAAATGTGTTAGAAGAAAAAAAATTATATTCTTAATACATGATCTCTCTCTCTCTCTCTCTCTATATATATATATATATATATATATATATAGAATAAGGGAGGTGAGGTGGCACCTCACTCTCAAAACAAGGGTGGCGGTGACGTGGCACAATCTCAACCACACAAACGAGGGGAGGGGGTTAAGTGCAAATTGCCAATTATGAAATGTGTGGTTGGGATTGTGCCACGTCACCGCCACCATTGTTTTGAGAGTGAGGTGCCATCTCACCTCCCTTATTCTCTATATATATATATATATATATATATATATATATATATATACAAAGAGCTTTTCCTACGAGAATAATTTACGGGACAAACTTATGGGATTAGTTTCTCTTCTAAATTTATTTATCATTCAAAAATTAATCTATTATTTTAAAAACAAACCTATCTCTATCTTGAAAAATAAGACTTATATATATATATATATATATATATATATATATATATATATATATATATAATAAAGATTTATTTATTTATTTATTTATTTTTAAAAATTAGAGATATATAAATTTATTTTTTATTTCTTAAATAGAGGTAGATTTTTTTTTTAAACATATCTAAAAAATAATTTATCTTTCAAAACAAAACAAAAATATAATCTATCTTTAAAAATAATTATATCGTTAAAAATATATTAAAAAATTATAATTATAATTCTAGTTCTAGTTCTAGTTCTAGTTCTATTTCTATTTCTATTTCTATTTCTATTTCTATTCTATTTCTATTTCTATTCAAATTCAAATTCAAATTCAAATTCAAATTTATATTTATATTTAAATTTAATTTAAATTTTAATTTATTTTTAGTTTTAATTTAATTTTTATTCAATTTTAATTTTAGTATTAAATAAAAAACTAATTTTAGTGTTAATTTTAATTTTAATTTTAATTTTAATTTTAATTTTAGTTTTAGTTTTAACTATAACTATAACTATAACTATAACTATAACTATAACTATAATTCTAATTCTAATTCTAATTCTAATTCTAATTTTTTAAATTTAAATTTAAATTTAATTTCTAGTTCTAGTTCTAGTTCTAGTTCTAGTTCTAGTTTTAATTTTAATTTTAATTTTAAATTTAAATTTAATTTTAGTTTTAATTTTAACACTAAAATTAAAAATTGACATTAACATTAAAATTAAAAATTAACATGAAAATTAAATTAACAATAAAATTTAAATTTAAATTTGAATTAACATTAATATTAAATTACCATTATTTTTATAATTAACACTAAAATTAAAAATTAACACTAAAATTAAAATTAAAATTAACATTAAACTAACATTAATATTAACATTAATATTAATATTAACATTAACATTAACATTAGCATTAAAAAATTATATTAATATTAACATTAAATTTAATATTAATATTAAAAAACTAAATTTAATATTAAATTTAATACTAAATTAAGATTTTAAAATAAAATTAATGCTAAAATTAAGATTAACATTAAAATTAATATTAACATTAAAATTAAAACCTTTATTTAAATTAAAATTAAAAATTAAAATAAAATAAAATCAAAATCAAAATCAAAATCAAAATCAAAATTAACACTAAATAACATTAAAATTAATTTTAATTTTAATATTTTTAAATATATTTTTTAAAGATAGTGATTGGTTAATTATTTTAAGATAGAGATTGGGTTTGTTACTAAAAGGAGAGATTTAATTTTTGAAAGAGAAAAAAATTTAGAAGAGTAACATACGTATATTCTCTGATCCCGTAAATTTGTCCCGTGAGTTATATATATATATATATATATATATATATGGGTAAACGAGATATGAGCCATAGTGCTTATATTTCTACATGGATAATGCACATATGCACCAATAGAAATGTGCTCCTACATCCCATGTGCACCAATGTGCACTGGAACATTCTATTTCTATTTGTCCACATGTGCGTGGTTCATATAGGAATATGAACACTATGGCTCATATCTCGTTTACCATATATATATATATATATATATATATATATATATATATATATATATATATATATATATATATGGGTCATGCACATGTGAACCAATAAGACTGGATTCCTACATCCTATGTGTACGCATGTGTATTAGTATACTCCATTACTATTGGTCCACATATGCATGGCTCATATAGAAATATGAGCCTATGGCTCATATCCGTTTACTCATATATTTATGGGTAAACGGATATGAGCCATAGACTCATATTTTTCTATATGAGTCATGCATATGTGGACCAATAGGAATAAATTTCTACATCACATGTGCACCCAATTGCATTAGTACACTCCATTTCTATTGATCAAATATAAAACTATGGTTCATATCCCTTTTTCTCTCTCCCTATATATATATATATATATATATATATATATATATATATATATAAAATGGCTCTCGCTCCCGAGAAGCCTTCTACTCGTGCTGCGTAGAACCCCCTGCGCGCCCAAGGCCCCAAGCCCGCCTGCCCTCCCCGACCCCCCGGCTCCGCTGCCCGCGCCTTCCTCCGGCTGACCCCCACTCTTCCCTTCCTCCTCTCTCGCCCCAGCCATCCCGTTTCTCCCGCCCCCACCGCCCTGCCACCGTCCTCCTCCTCTGCCCGTCCTTCCCTCCTCCCTTCCGCCTTCCCTCCCCTCTGACCGGATCTGACTGCCGCCCCCTCTCCTCCCCTTCATACTGTTGTCGGCTCTTTCTCGGAAGGTTGGTCCACGTCGGAGAAGTAGACCTCTTCATGGGAAGGGGTCTCCTCCTTCTAGAGCGGTATCAAGGGGGGGGGGGGGGCGTTGGCCCTGGTAGGCTTAAACACCCTCTTCCTCACTCCCAGTCTCCCCGACTCCCCATGGCCTTTCCTTCTCCTTCGGGTAAAGCTGCACCTAAGGTGTTTGTCAGTATGCCTAAGAACCCTGTTATCCCTTTTCGGCCGTCAAGTGAGTCTCCCGCTTCATGGGCAGACAGATGTAGATCTGGAATGGATAGGAAAACCATTGAGATGCGCTGTCCAGCCGAAAAATTAATGTTCAGGGTAGGAAGGTGACAGGGATTGTGAAGGAAGACATTGAAAAGAGTACCGGAAGAACACCATAGTCCTCTATGTAATGGGAGATAGACCGTACTTTGGTCAACTTAAAGGATATGCTCTGCGGATGTGGAGACCAAAATGAAGTATGGATATTTTCTCTAGGAAAAATTGGTTATACTTTATTAAATTTGGGCTGGAGGAGGACCTAGAGCGAATAATCCAGACTGGGCCATGGACTTTTGATGGGAGGTTGGTGGTTATGAGGCGATGGGACCCCTCCTCCAATTTTAAGAGAGATCGCCTGTCAACTGTGTCGATCTGGGTTAGATTTCCATGGCTCTCTCCCAAATTGTGATGCACTAAGGCTATTATGAAGATAGCCAGTGGCGTAGGAAAGCCCTTACGTCCTGATAGTGCTACCGCTAATAAGGAACGATTGTCCTTTGCGAGAGTATTCATCGAAATCAATGCAGCAGACTCGTTAACGGACAATTTAGAGATTGAACTTCCGTCAGGTGACACTATATTCCAGAAAGTGGAATATGAATGGGTCCTACCATGCTGTCGGACTTGTAAGAGCTTTGGCCATATCATCTCTCAATGCTCAGATACGGAACTCCCTAGCAAAGACCACCATCAAGATCTTGATTCTCGATAGGGAACCGAGTCTCCCAATGTGGAGGAGAGCAACAATTTGAATGATTCAATCAATATTGCCAAAAATAGTGTAACTAATATGGATGCCTCCAGTATGGAAACAGATGAACAAGACTGCCTGAAGGATCCTCAATCTATGGTGTTAGGGAAGCAAAATGGAGAAGAATCTGACCAACCTACGCAAGAGACGGAAGAGGAGATTGAGGGCGGACACACGGAGACCTAGGGGGCGGTGGTAGTGTATGGAGGGGGCCCTTAGTAAAGGGAACTAGGAGAGGGAGACCTTGAGATGACGAACGCAAACATGGTTATATTCAAGGCTAAGGCAGTTGGGCATGAGAGTGACCATGTCAGAGTTAAGAGAAGACTGGAAAGTGGAGGAGTTTTGTGCATTGTTCCACCAACAGGGCATGATAATCTGGGTACTACGAGAGTGATCGAGACACCGGAGATATGGCCTACTCAAGAACCTTTGGTTGCGCCAAACCCTATCTGGCAGGCCAAAGTTGAATCCAAGATAGGTGGTGATAAAACTCTGGTGGGCAGTCAGGATGGACTCTCTACTCCCTTGAGAGAGTTCGCGTGTCAACAAGGGAATCAACCATCGTCTTTTATTATGATTTTTACCTAGAATGTGAAGCGGGTTAATTCGATAGGTAGGTGGAGGGAAGTCATAGACTACGCCAAGAAGTCTAAGTGCTTTATTATCAACATTTTGGAATCATAAATTAAGTCTGCCCCTAAGATTAAGAGGAGAACCCCTCTATACTGGGATTCCATCCACAACTTGAGCTGCGGAGATAGACTTGTGTGTGGGTGATGTGGGACACCAGGATATGGAAAAGGGAATTTGATTCAATGCTTGGATCAAATAATCTCTATTAAATTCACCAATAAGGGAGGGCTTGAAATTGTAGTTGGGGCAGTTTACGAACATAATGACCGGATGTTGCGCCTGAGATTGTGGAGAGAGATCAATGCCATCAGCAACACGATGGGAGATAGATGGCCTTTTGTCGTAGTGGGGGACTTCAATGCCACCCTCTATGCCAGCGAAAAGAAAGGGGGACGACTAGTGTAGGAATATATTCTCTCTGAATTTCAAAAATGTCTCTTATCCTCTCGGCTTAGCTGTATGGCTAAGTCGGGACATAGCTGGACTTGGAACAATCGGGCCATCTTTAATCATATTTTTATTCAAATGGACCGTGCTCTCTGCAATGGCTGATGGCTCAATTTAATTTCCAACTTAGCCGTGCAGATTGTTTGGCCCCTGGCACCAGTGACCACTAACCAATTATTATCAGATTGGCGAATCAGCCGGCTTTCAAAGGGAGACCATTTTGATTCAACAATGCATGGGTTCATGAGGATGGGTATGAGGAAGTGGTTAGCCTTGGCTGGAAGTCTGAAGTACGTAGAACTGCACAATTCAGGTTTGCTTCTCTGTTAAAATCTACCAAGCTTCGCCTCAAGGATTGGAATAGGACGAGACCTGCTCTACCCCTCCATGATCTTGAAGCCAGGCTTACTGACATTCAACTATGGTTCAATCTGATCCCCTTAACTATGTCCTCGTCGAGGAGGAAGTCGCTATTCAGGACTCTCTGCATAGGGAGAGATTCTTGGACGAGATCCACGTTAGACAATGGGTGAAATGTAATTGGCTTAGAGATAGAGATAGGTGCTCTAAGTTCTTCCACTGTGAAAGCCAGGAAACATCGGAATGCCATCCACGGGCTTCTTGACTCTAATGGGGTGTGCTTATTACGGAGGCAAATATTATTTTTGATGAAGCTATCCGATTTTTTCAAAATCTCTATAACCAGGCTGGCTACCCGACCACTTTCCCCTATTTTGAGTTCAAGAAACTGGTTACGAATTATAGTAATTAGACTATGTGGGAGTCGATCACTATTGAAGAGATTAAACTTATTGTCAAGAAGGCGGACCTGAATAAATCTCTAGGTTCGGATAGGTTTGGCGTTGCTTTCTTCAAGAAGCACTGGAATCTTCTCAAAGGCGATATTCTTAAAGCGGTCAAGGAATTCTTCGAGTCGAGTAAACTGCTTAAGGAATCTAATCATACTTTTGTGGTGTTGATCGCTAAGGTGGAGGGGGCTCTCTCTCTTAGTGACTTCAGGCCTATAGCGTGTTGCAACTTCCTCTACAAGATCATCACCCAACTAATGTGAGATCGGATGAAGGCGATTATGCAGGAACTTATCTCTCCGAATTAATCTGCCTTTATCAAAGATAGATCCATCTCTGAGAACTACTTGCTAGCCCATGAACTGGTGAGAGATTTCAATAAGCAAGGGGGAACAAAGCATGCCTCAAATTGGACCTAAAAAAAGTGTATGATATGGTGAATCGTGACTTCCTATGTCATATTATGCTCTGCATGCATGAGATTATTCACCATTAAATTAAGTTTGGGAAACTTTTGTTCAACATGAAACAAAAAAGTACAAAGAAATCCTAGACAACAAATCTAAGTACAATATTTTTTGATCTAAGGAATGTGACGATGGAGATCAAGTACTGCAATGACTCCTTTACTCGGTTGACGGTCCGACGAGGGAATGAGGATGCACTCTTCTCTTTTCTCTCTCTTGTACTTGTGTGTACGTACGTAGCTCGCCTGGAGGGGGTATGATCTCTGAAGTAGAAAAGCTAGTCCTTTCGAACGTCCAAGTTTCTCCTATTTATAACCATCATACTGATGGGCTATAGGTGCCCACATATGCATCTGTTTGGTGGCCGCAGGGGGTTTCTTCAACAGAATGCGGTTGCAACTATAGCTGCATACTATGGGCAGGCTGCCACGCGACTTCGGTTGGGATCTGTTGTTTGATAATATCCCGGGGTTATTTTCAACTCCCTCGTTGCGTGACTCGATCAACTGAACACGTAATCAGCACTAACTTTGTAAAGATCTTTTCGGTTGCAACAGACAGATCTTGCAAGCTAAAAGCCAAATAATATCCTGGCCGCATATGTGCTCTCCTTTGGCCTTGGTCTTATGGACACTTTGGTCGCATAACGTTGTGGCCGCATGCAAACTCTCATCTGGCCTTTGTCGAATGGACAATTTGGCCCCATGATGATGAGGCCACATATGAGGGAACATGTGGCATGGCACATCTGACAAAGTCATTAATGCAGTAATGTGAGGAAGCTATTAGTACAAAAATTAGGGAATATATTTCGTCTTTTTATGAGCCATCGCTTCTCTCACGATTCTCGAAGTGCTCTGGGTGATGAGTGATATGTCAGAACTTCTAACAGGCATTGAATGCCGTGTCAGGGGATCTCATGCGGCCCTTACTTCATGGTTGTTTAGGTCGCATAAATTTTGTTATGCGGCTTCCTCTTTGGCTTAATTTCTTTTGAGTCAAACTTGGAGCGCATGTTTGTTGGACGCATGGATCTAGATTTTTCATGCTTCTACAAGACACCCTTCAAAGTTTCCAAAATGATAAGTTTGGAATACTTTGAACAAGAAGCATGGTCGAGCACTTTCGGTCGCTTGGTTGTGATGCAGCATAGTCACTTCCACCAGGTTGTCAAATCATTAAATACTGAAATTTGGCTCTATCTTGCAGCGGACCCCCTAGGATTCTGTCCCGCCTCTGCACTCAGATCCTAAACTGACGGTTGTAAGGATAAAGCCGCATAAAAAATCCAACCGTCCGCAGCTGTCATTAGATGTCAGCAGGGCACGAAAATCGAAGAGTTTGCCATTATCTCTTCAATGGTATATAAATAAGGATTTTGGGGGGAGGAGAGAGAACTTTTTGCTTTGCTGAGTTCTCTTTCCCTTTCATTCTCGTCCTTCTCTCTGCTTCCGGTCGACCTTCTGCTATGGCTCCCAAAGCTTCATCTTCTGCTGCCGTGTCACGCCCCAGTCCCAAAATACGTAGGGCTAGGAACACGTAAGCATGCCAGCCGTATGTATATGGCAACTCCAATATAAAGATACCATAATACACACGTACGTTGTAATATGAATATAAACTCACATGTGGTATATATATAGTGTCACAAGTCACAGATATACTAATCTCATCCACACAACATGTCATAGAAAAGAAATAACTAAACTAGAATAATGAGTCTGAATAATCCAAAATAATAGTCGGGTGGAGACAAATCCACTACCAAAGACTATATCCAAAACTAAAATGAGAGAGAAGAGTAAAATCTCCAATATAAAATAAGGTGACGATAGAAGTGTATCAGCTAAGAAGATCCATCACTAGATATAATCAATGATGCTCAGAAGGTAAGACCTCCTCGGCAGAAAATAATGCGTCAGGTCTAGGCCCGTACTCCTGCGGATACTCCTTGTCGTCTATACCTGGCAAGGGACTAGATCCTCAGAGAGACGTAACAAGATACATAGAAGCATGCCAATTGAATACAGTAAACATGCAATATAGACAGAAAATATATAAGTACGATGTACAAGTCAATCTATATGAAATGTATAATGAGGACAACTTTTTGACGTATGGCCATGGGTAGGCTACTCGATCTAAATCTCACAACTCACACACACGACAGGGACGTCAGAAATCGATATACCACGAGGGTAGCGACCAGCGCGACTCCAGAAATTGACATACCGCGGGGGTAGCGGCCAGCGCGATACACTACCGAAGTCGTGCTAGACTACGGTTTTCCAGAGTGGTTATAGCCCATACGCCTACTGATTGTCCTCCCCTCCCATGATACTATGTGTCAAGTGTGTGTCAACATATATATATATATATATATATATATATATATATAGCATATACTTATGACTGAAAAAAATACACATGCAATAAATATACAGAAATATAATAAGCATGCAAAGTACTGTAAGCAATTTGACAAGGTATACTTGCCTGGCAAGAAAGCTGCAAAGTGTAACGTCCATATGTCAAACACCAAGAGTCAGAAACTATGGCCTCAGAATGAACGTCTCTGGATGCTGAAATAAATATCACCAACATTCCCAGAATAAGCGAGATAGCTAGAAAATACTACCCTTTCGTCCAATTTGGACACAGGGGCAAAACAGTAATTTCGGATCAAAGTGGGGTCCACATGTGGCCCACTTTGCACCGAAAAGCGTGCCAGGGGTAAAGGTCTCTAAATGGAACAAATTATAGGTCAAACAAATTCTAAATGTCAATACGAACTCAACGGTAAGTCCAATTTTGGATTTCGGTGAGGCGAACACCAATTCGCCCAAAAAGTCAACCATAGGGCCCGCAAATAGGTGGCTTAGTCAACTATCTCAGAATCGCGTAAAACTTGGGTCACAGGACCAGCGCGATACCACGAGTCCAATGGCACAAGTTTTATCGTATTCTGACGAACGTACAATAAATAGTGCGATATTTTGTAAAAGTCGCGATACAGGGATTTTTTGCAGATACGGGTTGATTCTGACGCGCACACGCATCCGAATCAGTTTTTGCGAAAGATCACACGTCTGGATATGCCATACGCACCTTTTGGTGCAATTGGTACGCGACAGGGCGGTCCCGTTTGGCGGGGTGCGCTCCGTATCACAAATTTTTGTCATCTTAAAAATATTTTTTTTTTAGTTTTTAACCTAATTTAATTCTGATTCTAACACATCATAAAATAAATTAATTGACAGAAAATAATCTCGGTTATATGGTCTTTACATAGGAAAAGGTAGATCTCGTTTTAGATCTCTACGTTGGGAGATATCGACCTCGGAACATAGGTCGATGGGACAGTTTTCTGTAGTTTAAAAATGTGTTTTCCCCTCAACTTGGCGTTGATTTTCACCTAGTTTTTAACGCTGAACGATTGAAACTAAATTACGGGATTTAGAGAGGGATAAGTGGTGATCGTACCAGCGAAGACGAATCTGAATTTGGTCGAGCGATGGAGCAGAAATTAGTGTAAGAAGGAGGGCACGTCACTGTCGTCTGTCACGGAATCTAACGCGGGTGCGGGGTCGCGGACGGCGGGCTGCGGGGTTGCCGGCGGCGCTGGTGGCTGCGCGGTGCTTCTACGGCGGCGGGTCAGCGTCGTGGCGGTGGGATCTAGGGTTAGGGTTAGGGTTTCGGATCATAACATTAGATATATATATATAGGGGGAGAGACGGAAGTGGGGGGTGTGGTTTCCGCTGCTGGGCCGCACACGGGGGCGGGGGATGGGGGGGGGGTTTGTTGGGGGGGGTGGCTTCTGCTTTGCCGGCTCGGGTTAGCTGGGTTAGGGGTTATGGTTAGTATTAGGGATTAAGGTTTCTTTTTTTCTCTTATTTTTTTCTATTTCTTTTTTTTTTTCTTTTTTTTTTTTCTTTCCTTTTTCTTTTACTATCTAAAATTATTATTACACTATTATTATTATTATTATTATTATTATTATTATTGATATTACTAACACTTGTTATTATTATTATTATAACTATAACTTAATACTTATTATTATTATTATTTTATTACGCTATTTATTTATTTGCACATATATTTGAGGTATATAAAGAATATATTCGTACCCAAAATAAATTCTAAAAATTCTATCACTCTTCCACAAGATTCCTAAGATAAAAATAATAGGTTTTGTACAACAATTCTAAATAATTAATTATCTAGGTACTTAAATTACTACGTATATATTATCTAAATAACTACAAAATAATATAAATAAATTCAATAATTAATTAAATAATATTTAAAAATATGGGGTTTTACATTCTACCCAACTTACAAAAATTTCGTCCTCGAAATTGACACTAACCCATATTCATAATAAATCACTATAGCTATTACACTTCATTGCTATCTAGCAGTGCTTCCTAAAATGTCATGGTCAGTCACTATAACACTTTTCTCATTTATTGTCCATACCCTATTCTATTATCCTCTAACTCGTCTATACTACCCAACTTACAAGAATTCTACTAGTAGTCAAAGTCTTTTGAAGCTATTGTCTAGGTTGTAAGGCAAATTTATTCATTGGGTCGAGAATCTTAGGATACCTGTCTGGAATCTCATAACTATGATTTTTTTCGTAACCGTCAAGTATCGTAGTCTAATACTGCCACGCCACCTGGCCAGTATGGCTGCAAGTAATTCGGCCACTCTACCATAATCGTCTAGCTGCAGCTGTCACTATCTCGCCAGCGATTTGTCATAGTCATCAGTTCGTAACAAGTGCCTTCAACTCTTTCCTAGGCATAGTCTAAGTTTTAGGGCAATACTTTAGGTCTTGACTAACTTTATAAAACTATTAGGAGTATGATCTATTTCAACAATCTAACAAATTTCTATTAAGCTAAATGATGATATTTAAGGGTTAAATTAATAAGAGAATACAGATATTGCTATAGTGTATATACATAAGGATTATTATTATTAACTCATCATTTAGTTATCAATCATTACTAACACATTTATGTTTTAACTAACAAAATAATGGTGAGGTTGAAGTAATCCAAATAATTCATAATGGTACGAACAGATATAACTATGATAGAAAGAATTTAGCACGAGATACGGAATGGATATATCGAAGAGAAGATGAGCCACCCAAGGGTACGAGATGGTGATAGGAAGAGAATACTACTACTGCTACTCGCGTCATCCATTAGCATCGCGTGTATGCCATCTGGGTAGAATATCAATATATTCTCATAACTGCTAAACTACCATATATATAATTCTACGTCTACTATGCACCTAAGATCTTGTGTCACAATGGGGTTATGAGTATGCAATGACAAATATAACTAAAGGTCATACCTGTATCTACGGCTTCCTGTGTCTGCTCTCCCATATTTGTCATAATGAGTGCTTGGCCTTGTCCTTGGTCGTTCAGCTGGGGTCTAGCCTCCTCCATTTGTGTAGACAGTAGAAGCAGTGGTAGGTCCCTTTGGTCTCCTATACTTGAGGGTGTATACGGTGTTCCTGATTCAAATGCCATAGGCCTCTGGTTCTGCTGAAGACATTCATGGGCTTGAGGGTGACTTGATCCACATATCATGCACAGTCCCAATCGACGATGATAGTCTCTATGAATATGACCTATCTTACCACAAAAGTGACAATTACGGGGGTCCTTGGTTGGATATGGTACGGTACTATATGGTTGTTGGTGTGCCAAAGGGTGTCTAATGGATCCTCCTTGTTGTGTCCTTATTGGTCCTTGATGAATTCTCTGTTGATTTTCGTTTCCCCTGTTGATGGCCTCCTGAATCCTGGCCTCTGTCAATAACTCGGCATAAGAGATCCGGGACTGTGAGCTAGTATAGTGCTGGAGCTCCTGAGTTAGCCCACGGTGAAACCTCTTAGCCTTCTCCAAGTCACTAAGTATTAGGGCAGTGCCATACTTACTGAGGCGGCTAAACTCTACATCATACTCGTCAACTGTCTTGTTCCCCTGCTCCAGATGGAGGAACTGATAGTACAAAGCATCCCTTACAGTATCCGGAAAGTACTTCCTCTCAAAGCACTCCAAGAATTATTCCCAAGTCTGTCGGTACCCAACTGACGCTCCATTGATTCCTACCAGTGATGAGCGTTACCCTCTAGCTGAGTTCTTACACCTATCATCCATAGATCTGCAGGTAGTTGTGATACTTCTAACAACTTTTTGGTGTTGGCAATCCAGTTTGTGGTCTCCTCTGGACTCTCATTGCCTTTATATAGATTGGGGCCCATCTACACAAAGTCCTTGACTGAACCAACCCGAGCTTGCGGTACTGAAACTAGTTCCTGGGCTGGTGCAGGGGCTAGTGCAGCCATTCTCTCAAGTGCTGCCAGAAATTCTAGCCTCTGCTCTGCCACTTGCTGCCTCTACTCTGCAGCTTACGCGACTGTCTGTTGACTCTATTCTTGCATTATCATCTGGAAGAATTGGAACAGCTGTGTCTGGATATCCTGCGATGCTAGTGGAGTTGGAACAGTCCCATTAGGTATCGTGGAAGGAGCTAATGGAATTGGGTTGCTAGTCAGTCCATCCGGTCCCAGAAGAAGAGGAGTCGTTGAGGCCTCTCCTGGTGATTGGCCGTTGACCCCTGGAGACGCGTTGTCCCCGGTGGCGGCATGCCCGTTACACTAATTCATCTCTCTGCAAGAGATGGGCGGAGGATTAGGAAGAGTACATGAATCAAGCAGGATGCAAGCACTTAAGTAGGATATGTTGGAAGGAAGGTGAGTTATAGTCAAGTGTGGATGAGACCTAAAATTCTAATCCTAGGTGCAGGCTCGCTCGGTACAGTTACGTAACCGAAATGGCTAACTCGACCTGCATGGGCCACCACAAAAATATGTCACGTCCCAGTCCTAAATTACGTAGGGCTAGGAACACGTAAGCATGCCAGCCGTATGTATATGGCAACTCCAATATATGGATACCATAATACACACGTACGCTGTAATATGAATATAAACTCACATATGGTATATATATAGTGTCACAAGTCACAGATATACTAATCTCATCCGCACAACAAGTCATAGAAAAGAAATAACTAAACTAGAATAATGAGTCTGAATAATCCAAAATAATAGTCGGGTGGAGACAAATCCACTACCAAAGACTATATCCAAAACTAAAATGAGAGAGAAGAGTAAAATCTCCAATATAAATAAGGTGATGATAGAAGTGTGTCAGCTAAGAAGATCCATCACTAGAGATAATCAATGATGCTCAGAAGGTAAGACTTCCTCGGTAGAAAATAATGCGTCAGGTCCAGGCCCGTACTCATGCGGATACTCCTGGTCATCTATACCTAGCAAGGGACCAGGTCCTCAAAGGGACGTAACAAGATACATAGAATCATACCAATTGAATACAGTAAACATGCAATATAGACAAAAAATACATAAGTACACTGTACAAGACAATCTATATGAACGCATAATGAGAACAACTTTTTGACGTATGAGCATGGGTAGGCTACTCGATCTAAATCTCACAACTCACACATACGGCAGGGACATTAAAAATTGACATACCGCGAGGGTAGCGACCAGCGTGACTCCAAAAATTGACATACTGCGGAGGTAGCGACCAGAGCGACACACTACCGTAGTCATACTAGATACTACGGTTTACCCGAGTGGTTATAGCCCATACGCCTACTGATTGTCCTCCCCTCCCATGATACTATGTGTCAAGTGTGTGTCAACATATATATATATATATATATATATATATATATATATATATATACTTATGACTGAAAGAAAAAACACATGCAATAAATATACAGAAATATAATAAGCATGCAAAGTATTGTAAGCAATTTTGCAAGGTATACTTGCCTGGCAAGAAAGCTGCAAAGTGTAACGTCCAGATGTCAAACACCAAGAGTCAGAAACTATGGCCTCAGAATGAACGTCTCCGGATGCTGAAATAAATATCACCAACATTCCCAGAATAAGCGAGATAGCTAAAAAACACCACCCTTTCGTCCAATTTGGACACAGGGGCACAACGATAATTTCGGGTCAAAGCGGAGTCCACATGTGGCCCACTTTGCACCGAAAAGTGTGCTAGGGGTAAAGGTCTCTAAATGGAACAAATTATAGGTCAAATCAATTTTAAACGTCAATACGAACTCAACGATACATCCAATTTTGGATTCCGGTGAGCCAAACACCAATTCGTCCAAAAAGTCAACCGTAGGGCCAGCAAATAGGCGACTTGGTCAACTGTCTCAGAATTGTGTGAAACTTGGATCATGGGACCAGCGCGATACCACGAGTTCAATGGTGTAAGTTTTGTTGCATTCTGATGAGCGTACAATAAATGGTGCAGTATTTTATAAAAGTCGTGATATAGAGACTTTTTGCGGATACGGGTTGATTCTGACGCGCATACGCGTCCGAATCAGTTTCTGCGAAAGCCTACACGTCTGGATATACCATACGCGCCTTTTGGTGCAATTGGTATGCGACGGGGCAGTCCCGTTTGGCAGGACGCGCTCCGTATCATAAATTTTTGTCATCTCAAAAACAGATTTTTGTGAGTTTTTAACCTAATTTAATTCTGATTCTAACACATCATAAAATAAAGTAATTGATAGAAAATAATCTTGGTAATATGGTCTTTATACAGGAAAAGGTAGATCTCGATTTGGATCTCTATGTTGGGAGATATCGACCTCGGAACATAGGTCAATGGGGCATTTTTCTGTAGTTAAAAAACGTGTTTTTTCTCAACTTGGCGGCAATTTTCACCTAGTTTTTAACGCTGAACGATTGAAACTAAATTGCGGAATTTAGAGAGGGATAGGTGGTGATCGTACCAGCGAAGACGAATCCGAATTTGGTCGAGCGATGGAGAGGGAATCAGCGTAAGAAGGAGGGCACGTCACTGTCGTCTGTCGCAAAATCTAACGCGGGTGCGGGGTCACGAACGGCGGGCTGCGGGGTCGCCGGCGGCTCTGGTGGCTGCGCGGTGCTCTGGCGGCGGCGGGTCAGCATCATGGCGGTGGGATCTAGGGTTAGGGTTTCGGATCATAACATTATATATATATATATATATATATATATATATATATATATATATATAGGGGGAGAGGCGGAAGCGGAGGGGGGGGGGGGTGTGGTATCCGCTGCTGGCCTGCGCACGCGCGGGTGGGAGGGGGGGTGGGCTTCTGCTTCGCGGGCTCGGGTTAGCTGGGTTAGGGGTTATGGTTAGTATTAGGGATTAGGGTTTCTTTTTCTTTTCTATTTCTTTTCTATTTTCTTTTCTTTTTTCTTTTCTTTTTCTTTTACTATCTAAAATTATTATTACACTATTATTATTATTATCATCATCATCATCATCATCATCATCATCATCATTATTATTATTATTATTATTATAACTATTACTTAATACTTATTATTATTATTATTATTATTATTATTATTCCCCTATTTATTTATTTGCACATATATTTGAGGTATATAAAAAAATACATTCGTACCAAAAATAAATTATAAAAATTCTATCACTCTTCCACAAGATTCCTAAGATAAAAATAATAGATTTTGTACAACAATTCTAAATGATTAATTATCTAGGTACTTAAATCACTACGTATATATTATCTAAATAACTACAAAATAATATAAATAAATTCAATAATAAATTAAATAGTATTTAAAAATATGGGGTTTTATATGCCGTCAAAAGGCTGCCGACAAGGGGAAGCGCCCTGCGTCCTCGTCTAAGGCCAAGGATGAGGCCCCGACTTTTCACCCAGACGTTCAAATTCCCATCCAAGGTAAGGATTGGAGGAGAAGAAGTCTGGATGCGTGGATATTTTGTACACGGTCCGCCACATGGATTAGAATATGTGTAGACTTTTCTACATAATCCTGCCGCATGGTTTATGCGCGGGTCTTTCTTGGGCTGCATACGTCGGTCTTGACCCGGCCGTATGAAGGGCATCTCATGCATCTCACCGGGCGCATGGATTTCCTGACATGTGTCTGACATGACTCGGCGGCATGTATGTTATTACATGCGCCAGTTGTCTTTTGGTGCTCATGCTATCTTGGTGGTTCTAACTGTCTTCTTATTCCTGACTTTACAGTGACTTTACCCGTGGCTCCGTCAGGGGGGGTGCTAATCGGTCATGCTCAGGCTGCATTGGGCGTAAGGTTTGACCATGTAGTGGCAAATATCCAAGCCCAGATAAATAAGGGTCAAACTGGGGCGAGGCTAAAGTTGATAGCGAACCAGCCTTCATTTTACTTACTTAGCCAACTGAACTCTGGGCCAATTGAGGATAGCAAGAACGTTTCTCATTTAAAGCCCATCTTCTTATTCGGGGATGCTCTTACCATCTCGGACCCCAAGATGGTAAAGATTAAAGAGAACCGAGACTTCTCTTCTGGCGGGATGAAGATACACATACCTACGATTGAGTGTCATTTGTCTCTGTCGGCTTTTTCAATATGGTGTCTCTTCCGAGGAAGATTTTGGGCAACCTGACCCCAGACCAAAAGGGAGCCTTGGTCGATCGTATTCGTCCTAACTCCAACTGAAAAGGGAAGTGGCGATTTCTAAGGAATCGTTCTCTTACTCCCTTCGCGGGTTGGAACCCGACGTCTTCGCGAGTGAGATGGGGCCAAATGTCCATTTCTACACCATTGATACCTTTCTGAACCAGCTTGCGAATAAGGGGTCATATCCGAAGAAGAAAATACATTTGTTCAACTGGGTGAGTTATTCACCTTCTTGGATTATTTTGACTGTCGATACTAGAGAAGTATGAGCAGTATTAAAAGGAGGCCAACCTCTAATACACCATAAAGGGTTCCTGTTATGGCTTGGAGAAGAATTTGATGTTATTTGTGGCTCTGACCGAGATGTACAACTGTCGCACTGGGACCTTCTTTACCCCTAGCGAGGAGATGGGTCTTGCTTTTCACGAGATTGATGATATTTTGCGGTTGTCCTGGGGCGAGGAGCTGTATGAAAAGTACACTCCTAATAATGAAGAATTTGAGGAATTGGAGAAACAATACCCGGGATTCCTTGCAGTGTACAGGAAATTGTTATGTCCTCATAGCACTTGTCGGCAGACTTTGAAGAAAAAAGATAAAAGTACGGAGGGGACGTTACCCCATACCACAACCTGGTTCCATCACCTTTTTGAAAATGAAGCTTCGGGTCAGGTTACCATTCGTAATCCTCGGTCTCAAATGGATGTCTGCGATCTGGTGTGCAGCACTAAGAGAACGACTGCAACTGGTGAGGGATTTGGTAGCTCTGGCGATACCTTCAATTATTTTTATCAAGATACCCAGCCATTGTCGGACAAAGACGTGCTAGCTGATTCTTAATGATATGGCTACCAAATTGCGTAGTCCCGGGAAGTTCTGGGTTGATTGAGAGGGCTAGAAGCAATCTCATCCTCTCTGCTGTAAAGTTGGTTTTTGGTCACCGTCTCACCTTACTCCAAGAGATGGTCTGCAGCATCCATCGCAGACTTTGTGCTTTTACCAGCAAGGTGCTGGCCCATGACGGTCCCAGAGATTTCAACCGGGTTGAGACACCCTATTATTATTTAATGGGTTAGCTGTTAATGTACTACCCATCTCTGATGAGTCCTGGCCTCAAGGAGGTAACGTTAGAAGCTGATGCCTTTATTCGTCGATATGGTGGAATGCCATGGGTTCATATTGAAGTTCCTGCCTACCGGCACACACTCGTCCATATGGAAAATTATTCCCTCTTTGTCTCGGTCCCCAAGTTCACCGACGATGAGGTGAATAGGGTTCAATATGATGGTGGCGTGGACCGTCAGGTCGTATCTCCAAGGTTTTTCCGCTAGTTACTCTCCATTCGGCCTTCACACTTGATGTATCAAAATTGAAATCTTGTCTTCTTGGAGCCTTATCGGTTGAGTAGGTTTATCCGCCAGTTCGGTTATAGATAACTCATGTTGAGCAATCCAAGCCCATGCCTTGGTTTCGAGGGTAGCATTCTTGATGGGGCTCGAGCCTAGGATTATTATTTTGCAACCAATACCCAGGTCCGATTCACTCTGCCGAACGTTAGTGTTTTTATGCAGATTATTTATGCAGCCCCTAACTTTCACGTAGCAGTAAATACGTCATCGCCCGGTTTTGACAGGGATACCAGCTTCATCGTGGGCACTAAGCTGAAGCCCCGAAGCGGTGGGTCCAAGAAATATCGAAGGAAAGGCAAGGGGAAGGCCGCACTATTGCCTGCTGACCCCGATTCGACAATGGGGGAAGAGAATACTTCTGACGTTCCTTGCCTCCGGTGGACTCTCCAATGAAGCACAAGGCTTCTCCGGTGCGAAGCCCTCCATCTAAGAAGAGAAGACATGGACCATCTGCGGCCGCGAGGTCGAGTTATAGGAAAATAGTTGCTACCAAGGCCCCTACGCAGGCTGTGGGAGAAGAAGAAGAAGAAGAAGAAGAGGACGAGGAGGAGGTAAGACCCCTTGCATTGGTGATTCGCCAACCGGATCTCATTCTTGATGTCGAGATGGTATCCCTACATCCTTTTAGCTTTATTGCTATGTCCCCTTTTTATGACACTCTTCATCCTAGTTTATCTGAATTTATGCAGAGACCGGGAGCAGGGGTAAGGACATTTCCTTCCCGGGCCGCTATAGCAGGGATTTCTTACCGGGAGGAGAAGACGATGTCATCTTCTTGTGAACCGTATATTGGCGAACCTGTCGTCGAAATGGTGGAAAAGTTCGACGAGGAAGCTTCCTTGGCTGACCCCTTAGTTGGAGAGGTGGGCACCTTGGGGACGGCCCTGTCCGCTCCGACGGAACTGCCGACTCCGATACCTCACCCAGGTATATTGTTTATTCATTTCTCAAGAGATAAGGGTTTTTGACTTTAATTATTCGTTGTTTGGGTAAAGTTACTCACTGATTGCTTTGATTCGACATGCCCTTCCTCGACGATAAACATATTTAACGTGGCAGTGGAAGAGAGTATGGCGGAGGAGGCTGAACAAGGACTCACCAGGGCAAGACCCGGATCAGACCCATCTACCCCCGTGGTTGAAGAACCTCTTAAGGACCTTCAACAGGCATGGGGCCTTCTTCTAATTCTGGTCTCCCTAGAGTGTTGGCTGTCAAGGAATAAGTAAGGGGGAGAGAAGAGGCTTGGGGGGAGGCCGAGCCTCTCTTTCACTCTTCTGCGGGTGGAGGACACCTAGTGGAGCCTCCTGTTGAGGCTAGTATAGGGGAAACCTCTACTGTTGTGGACCTACTTGGTGCGGCGACCGCTTTGTCACCTCCTCGGGCTGACGTTGGGTGTCATGAAGTTGCGGTTCCCTCAGTTTCTTGGGGTAGCGGTCTTCTCGAGGGATCCGTTCCGGGTCTTACTGGCGTGAAGGCCAAGCTGGCCAGTTTGCCTGGCGTCCAAACACTACTTTGGATGGGGTAGAGTATGTCTACTGTGAAAGTAACTCATCGTCTGGCAACTGTGGTTCCACCACTTAATTTTTCAAGTGTTGTCCCCTCTGTTTCATATGCTACCCAGATTGTTCCATTACTTGTAATCCCTTCAGTTTCGGCTCTATTGACGCCTTCTACGAAAGTTGCGATAACAACCACTTTCAAGGTTATCCATCAGAGATTCTACAAATTATTAAAGCAAGGAGTTCAAAATATACTGGGACGAATGACGTCTTTCGTTTGGTCTAAGTACGGTGCCCTGGGCCAGATACAGATTTTGAATACCATTCCTGGCTCTAAGCAGATGGCTGACATGCTGCTTCAGAAATTAACTGAAGTAGAACATCGCTTGAACGAGTTGCAGTAGGTGCAAAAGGTTAACGTCACTGTGACAGTGGACACAGAGTATGAATGCCTCTCGGGATCCGTAGAACAAGTGAATGTTGCCTATGGGAAGACCAAGGCGGGTCTTGTGCAAGAACTCAAGAAGCTGGAACTCCAATGTACCGAGTTGGACGTTAGCGAGGCAGCTTGCCTTGCTCGGGAAGATAGATTTGCCCACACAATTTCTGGGATCCAGAAGCAGATTGCACACCTCCAGGCCAACCTCAAGATCCTGGAGGGCAATGTCCACGAGGCTCGCCAAGAGCGGGAGATTATCCACGCACAATCTAGTACCGCGGCCCAGTCTTTTGCTGCCCTGGAAGATACTCTGAAGAGATTGGAAAAGAAGTACCAGGCTTATGCTCACTTCGATAATCCTATTATTGTAACTCAAGAAGTCAAGCGCTGGGTCAAAGCTAAGATTGATGCCAGAGTTGCCCGACTTCGAGGACGAATAAAAGAATTGTGTACTGATCAGTAACATCAGTGGTTATTTTCATTATTTCTTCTTTATTTATTTTGGTTGGACCGGGATATTTTAGTGGTCCCTCAATATATTCTGCATTTTTGTTTCCTTTATGTAAAAAAAAATAAAAGAATTTTCTTTTATTGCAATTATCTGTGTGAACTTTAGGTATTGTACTAGAGGTAATATTGACGTAGTATGATACCATAGTTTTTGAGGACATCCCACTGGGGGATCTTTGGTGAACCTATTACCTTTTGCGTACTGAAGTACAAGTAATAAGTTCGAAACGAAATCCTATCAGAGGTGATATGGATGTGATAGATTTTGTGCGCACCTGAGTGCAAGTAATAGATTCAAGATAAGCCCTGCCAGAGGTGATATGAATGTGGCTGGTTTTATGGACTTAACACATCTGACATACTTAGAGTTAAGTACAGGTGATAAGTTTAGATGACGACCAATATCAGAGGTAATATGGACATGATAATCGATAGTCAAGTAGGAAGATTTGCTCAGAGGTAAGAAGGATATGGCAAACTCTACTATGGAGGATGTGAGGACGATAGCTCAGAGGTAATATGAACATAAGCTAATCGATAGTCATACAGAGAGGTTTGGTACGATCATAGTATGGAAGGAAAAGGAAACGAACCATAGGTAATATGGACATGACTATTTCTTTGGAAAGAGAACATGGGCAGCTCATAGTTCAGAGGTAATATGGACGTAAACTGTTTACTTTTGTTGAGGGGGATCTTTGGTAGACTTATTACTTCTTGCGCACTGGATTGCAAGTAATAAGTTTAAAATAAAACCCTATCAGAGGTGATATGGACGTGATAGGTTTTGTGGCCTTTTTACTTCTTGCGCACCTGAGTGCAAGTAATAAGTTCGAAACAGAACCCTATCAGAGGTGAAATGGACATGATATATTTTGTGGCCTTAATACCGTTGGCATACTTAGAGTCAAGTACGGTGATAATTAGATGACGACCAATATCAGAGGTATTATGGATGTGACAATCGATAGTAATATATAGAGGTTTGCTCAGAGGTAATATGGATATAAAAACCCTAGTCATATAGAGAGATTTTCTTAGAGGTAATATGGATATGGCAAACTCTGCTGGGGATAATCGGTTAGACAGTAGTTCAGATGTGATGTGGATGTGAACTAATGCCCAAGGGAGCTGATTATGAGTGGTCTACCCAAAAGTGTGGATAAACCTGAAGGTGGCTCCGGTAGGGAGCTTTTTGAGGATCCACTATTTATTGCGTATTCAGGATTCCTGAATACAGACAATGGCTTTTATCAAACTTTTATGGAATATAAGTGCATATTGTGCTTACACACTTGTTGGAGATGAACAACGGAGAACGTACACTGTCCATTTTGGTTGCCCAGCTAATAGTTGAATCAGTAAAAGCGTGTCAAGTAGCTACCATTGTGGAATAATGTACAGGCGATGTTCCAATATTATGTCTTGTATAAGTGCTTCAGTTCTGGACGCAATGCTCCAAGGCTTCAAAGTGAACTCCATGCCTTAGCACGCACGAAGGAGGCATCCGCACCGAACAAGGTTCTCCCGCACCCTGCAAACAATCTGGTGGATTATCAGTACACGAATGCACTGGTGGGGAGGCTACTCGCTCGCTCGACAAATCCAAACACTTAATATAGGTTCCATGCACCAACTATAATGTTGTCTTTCTAGTTGCCTTAGGATCAATTTCATGACAATGTTGAATAGCCTAACTCGTGTGGCAGTGCGTCGTGCGATATAAGAGAAAATACGGCGAGACTTACCAACTTACCATTTGTCCTTCCTTGTCCAAGGCAAACCAAGTTAATTCAAGCAAGAGCAGGTATAAACATTCAGGGACAATATCATATGCAAACACTGTGTTACGAACGAGACTATATTTCGGATGCACGAGTTACTCGAATGATCAGGTGTGTTGCATAAGATGTTCAGGTGCTCGTAAGTACAAGTGTGTTTCTATCGTTCAGGTATTCAGTTATTTCGATGCGAAGCAATGACTCACACGCGAATATCCGCTAAGCGAGGATGACTTATCTATATGAACAATTATCGTTGGCATAGCCATAAAGGACCAATTAATAGTCTCGGGGCGCAGATGACGAAGGTGCATGTGTCGCTTCCATCATCTCGCCCAGTCAGAGACTATTCGATAGTTCCATCCGGATCAGATTGGCCCTAGTGCCCCGGTGACCGCCCGTGGAACGAGATCTGAAGATCCCCCTTGATTCCAAGTTATCCTCGACATGTAGTCTTGGGTCATCCAAATACATAACTTGACATGATAATCCATAGTTCTTGTTCTGAACGAGAATGAGACAATCACATGGCATGATCTGTCTTGCATAGTCTCCCTGACCAACGAGCACGAGACAATCACATAGCATGATCTGTCTTGCATAGTCTCCCTGATCAACGAGCATTTGTTTGTTTGGCTTGACACGATTCTCTTCAGATGTAAACTTGATATGATTATCATTCAGATGTAAACTTGACATGATTTCTTCAGTTTAGTATCCAACTTGCCTTGATGCATACCCCTGGTGTGGGGACTGCCTTGGTGACCGAACGGTCCCGGATACTTGTAGGTTCATTTGCACAGAAGAGCTATTTGATAGTCTTCTGGTTAACTCAAATGCATGCACGATACGCGATGGTGTTACTTGATTGTGGCATATATTTTGTGTGGCAAACATTGAGTCGAGGCAACACTATAAGTTAACATCTAAGCAGACGAGCATGTATTTCCATTGAAACTTAACATAAGCATTCACATTAGCTCGGGCTCGAAGGTAAGCCGATAAGTGAAACCGTAAAGAGACTTTTCGAGCAACATGATCTAGGACAGTGCAGTGTGGCAAGTGAATAGTGCACTACTGAGTATACATATATCAATCTACTCGAGGTATAACAAAGTCTAGTTGCACAAGGCAAAGGTAGCATGGGAGGGTCTGAATATAAGCAATGTTTCATTTCCATGTTCTAGCATAAGCAATACAAGTTGGGATTATTCCCTTAGCTAGGTGCGTTGAATTCTTATTAGCATGCATGGGGTGATTCACCTAGCAACTAGCATGTATCGTTCCATATTTTAAGTGTGCTGGCTAAGCAAAGACAAGTTCACCGTAGCCACCCACCTTAGCGATGATTCGCCTCGGTTGAGCGATACTTCGAGCGAACCTCTGAAAGCCTAAGCCGAACTCCTAAAGGGACAAGTTTGGATATCCTTTGCCTCAAACGAGTGTTCTCGCCTCAGCAAAGTGGGTCGGGACATTGCACTTTTGCCATTTGAATCGGCAGTCTGCGTGAGCGGAATGGGATATTACATCATACACCACTCAAAAAAAGTCTTATCCTCGAGACTTACTGAGGGTAGGCCGTATGTAATCTATCCCAAGCGTAGCAATCGGTACCACTAAATTTATTTGAATACAATCTCCTACTCGATCCTTACGCTGTGTCGCGCGTATGCTAAGTCAGTCTTATTTTGCGCCTTAGCGCGGGACATGTTCCTTAGCGCGGAGTACATTTCATCGATCTTGATTAACAATCTAAGACTGAGGCAAACTTATACAAGTTGTTATACTTGTTCAGGTAGATATTCACTTGCACTAGCATTTGAGATCGGCATATCGCGAGTCTGGATCGGGCACGGATTTGAAGCGTCCTTCAAACACATGCATTTCAACCAACTTGGCGATAGCAAAGTCTCAGCACTCGAGTTTCACATATCCTTAGTCTTGGATCGTGCACACGTTCAAGGCGTCCCTCAAATATATGCATTCAACCAAACTTTGAGATAGTGAAATCGGACAAGCTACTTGCGAAAATCCCAAGGGTTCTCGCTTTCATGAATCACAATGATATTTTCGATAGAGTCAATCAAATCCCATATCATTTTCCATTCCAACTCAATCTCAAGTATTTGTACTACCGTTAAGCACGATCTGTTCGGTTTACCGACTAGCATTCGTCAGTTCGGGTCAAACATAGCATACGTTATCGTTCCAAGTCTAACCCTAAGTTTTGCTGCCCCAGTTTTGTAGCTTTGTTCGAGCAATATGGTAAAGTCGGTAACACAGGTTCATTCACTCGGCATAGGGTCGTCTGCCTACTATCCTAACATAACTAGTACGGTATTTTCTTGGTATCCTAGTATCCTAACATAACTAGTATGGTCTAGTTATATAGTGTATGGATCCAATATCCTAGAGATGGACTCATACAACCTAGAAATAGCTAGTTTGACCAAGTTTGACTAGTTTGACCTAGAGTTGACCTAGTTTGACTGTTATGACTTAGAAATGGCTTTATGACCTAGAATTGAACTAGTTTAACTTATTTTTATTCTAAAACCTTGTATTGATGCAATATACCATATCTAGGTATGTGTGACACCAGCTTGGGCATCGAGAGACACCTTGCTTAGGACCTCAGGCAAGTATATTTCTTTGTTAGTTTTTATTTCATAATAGTATATATATCTCATATTCTAAAACTGTATACTTGATTCCGACACAGTGGTTTCACGGACTGGTACTACATGGATCCTATCAGAAGATGTTATCCCTTACCGTGTTTAGTGGCTACTCTTTCACATGTATTTCATCGTGTGTATCGGGTATTGATTTAGTATATTTCGTGTTTATACCCTGCTCGTGTTCAGTGTGAGTATAATCGTGTACGTACTGCTCATATTCAGTGTGCCCATATTCGTGTTTGTAATGTGTCATGATTGGATCCATTGGTATTGGTTGGGGATGGAGGAGTAGAAATTGATTATGTGATCAAGCCCAGTGTATTCATGTACATGTCGATTACATATCACACTTGTAATCGAATTACTATTTGTATTCGTGTTCAACCTAAACCGATCACATAATAAACTTGTATTCTATGGCACATTAGTTAGATTTTATTTATTCCCATTATATTGCAGATATTCTATTGCATGTTTTTCATTCCAGTACATTGCCTGTTCACTCCAGTTCATTTTATTCTGTTATTTAGTTATCTTGTATTTTTTTCTATTATCTGTTTTATATGCTCGATTATGTAGAACTTCTTTCAGAGGTATGTACTCCGATCCAATACTGACTGGATATATTTTTCCAGATGATTGGCTCATAGATCAGTGTCCTACATTCTACGGACCGCAGGAGGGCATACCATTAGAGGATACTCCTATATACCAGGAGGACTTAGTTTCAGAGCCTGAGGAGGTTTATTTTATATTTTGGTGGACTTATATTAGACTTTTATTGAGATTTATGGCATGTATATTATTTCAGTCTTATGAATTATACATTGATTCTTTTCTTTATTATTCCGTTCGTGCTCTATATTCTTTAGTTTGCATTGTGATTAAGTATAGTTACATTTGCGAGATACCATATTGTTCCTCCGTTTGGAGTTGAGATGATTGACATATACCATATATATATTGCATGAGATGTTTAGTTAGTAGAGTTGACCCAGACAACGTTCTACCACCGATGCTGCGGCGTAGGCTGGATATACCCACGTACTCGTGCCCGAATATTTGGGTGCAGGTCATGACAATTCCCTCCCTTATTGACGTCGTCTAGCTATAAGGGCTCCTAACTTAGTTCCTAAGATGGCCTCCTTCCCCTGGCACAGCTCGTACAGCTCCAAAGACTCCAAATTGTATTGGCTGCTGCAGGTTTTGTGATACATAACTTGTTGGGGAGATTAACCTCGGTTGGTTCCTGTCATCTAATTACTGATATTCTAGTTATTGATAATGCAAGAACACACTTAGATATATGTCGTGTCAGATTCGTCTCCGATGCCAAGACATTTTGAGAAACACTACAATACTCTAAATAATGATGTGTTGCTTTCGTCTTCGATGCAACATGGCTTCGAAAAAGGGCACTGAAGCAGACACACCAAAATATGCTAGAACATACTTTGATACATGTCGTGTTGCATTTGTATCCACCACCTCATTATTAAAGCTTGCCACATCTCTTACTATTTTTCTAAAACTCCCAACCAAATGCCTATATTATATTTTTGTTGCTAATTTCATCTATGTATTTTGTTCATAATCTCAAGAAATATATCAAACAAAAGGCTTTACATTATATTTCACATAACAATATTGTTAATAACCTAAAGAAAAAATATAGATCAAACCAAAAGAAGAAAATAATAATAATAACAAAGATAAATCCTCACCAACGCACGCTTCCACTGAACTTGAAGACAAACTTCCCCTCAGGTCCCTCTCAGAAACGTACTCACTCTGTCAAATTCAAAACAAAAAAAAACCCTCAAAACATAAGGTTCTTGGAAACTTATATCTCGAATTAAAATCAAATTTCTTATGGAAAGTTTGGGGGAAAAAATAAAATCATACCCGGGAGTCACAGTCGAGTGGCAGTCGTCGGTCTTGTTGGTGGTCCTGAAATTGGACATGCAAAACCGAGAATAAATATGTATGCCCTAAAAATTAGATCGATCTAAATAACAAAGGGAAACCCCTAAATAAAAAGGAAAAATTAGGGAAAATAAGGAAGAGAAGCCTGTAGAAAGCGAGAACAAAGTGAAACGAGGGAGAGAAAGAGAACCGAACGGGAGAGAAAGAGAAGCAAGAGAGAGAGAAAGAGAACCTAAGGAAGAGAAAGAGAAGCAAGAGAGAAAGAGAATACCCGTGAGATCGACGAGAGCAGCGAGGAAGAGATGCCCGACGAGAGCGCGAGGAAGAGAAGCCAGTCTTTACAGTGCAAGACTTGTTCTCTCTATATTTTAGGGAATTCACCGGCGGGAAAACAAAAAAAATAGGGGTCTCTTTTTTGGGGGGTTTAGGGCATTTACTACCTGCCCTCTTTTTAGTATAGTTAATTACGGTGTTTCAATGCACGCCATAAATAGGTCTCATTGTCACATTCTAAACTTTTTTACAGCATTCACTGAAATGAATGTCGTAACTTAACTATTTATGACATACTTTTTAGAACGTCGTAAATTCAACGTCGTAAAAATCATTTTTCTTGTAGTGGATTGATAAAAGGTGGGTGGACAGGGTGAGCGAGTGTGTATGCACTCCCTCTTTCTCGATTTTAATTCAGGGCCGGCCTGAAGGATTCTTCAAGAGCTCTAGGGGTATTAGACAGGGTGACCCACTTTTACCCTATTAATTTGCTATTGTGATGGAGTTCCTCACGTGCTTGTTGGACGAGGCGATTATGGATGGGAAAATCACTTCTTAGGAAGATGGATCTGATGGTCTTCCACCTTATATATGTGGATGATCTTCTAGTTTTTGTGGAACCTACGAATAGGTCGTTGGATACTCTTAGTACTATTTTGGACAATTTAGAAAGGTGGTAAGGTTTGAAGATTAATAAGAATAAGAGCCGAATGTTCTTGAATCGATCTTGTGGGCAAAATAAGGTATGGTTGGGGAAGATGGACATTTCTGAGGGCATGCTATCGGTCAAATATTTAGGCTTGCCTCTCTCTATCAACTATGCCAATTATGCGGATTGTGAGGACATTCTCAACTACATCCAAGCTAGATAGATTGGAAGGATAGCAGGCTAAGACTTTGTCTTTTAGGGGACACATTGAACTTATTAGAGTGGTCATTTATGTTGTAGCGTTGTACTGGTTCCAGGCTATCATGATCCCTAAAGATACTATAAAAAAGATTGAAGGCATGTGTGTATGGAAAGGAGGGATGCATGGGATCAGCTGAGAAGAGCTATGCAGACTCAAGAAAGAGGACGAGGTTGGTATGAGATTGCTCTCTTCTTAGAGATACGGCCGCCTATAAACTACTTTGGAGATTCATCAATAGCAAGTCCCTTTGGGCTGAATGGATCAGAGGGAGGTACTTCCCTAGGGGTGACTTCTGGTCGGCCAGGGCCAATAACTTCTTCTCGGTCACGGTAAAATTGCTTCTGAAGTTGAGACACACGGCTAAACAGAGGTTGAGTAGGATTATTTCCTTGGGAAACCAAACTAGACTGTGGCATGACCCTTGGTTTAACCACAACAGTCTGATTGAGAGAGAGGGCTGGCATGTTTACGAGCTTATGGATCCACTAAGTTTGTCAACTGCCTTATTCATGAGGGAGAGTGGAATTTCCAGGATCGTTTGATAAAGGCGATTTATGCGGCTGATATTCTCGCAGTGGAAATTGATAAGGTGGGCATGGAGGATTACTGGGTATGGGAAGACATGGACAAAGGAACTTTAAATTTTCGGACAGCTCTGAACCAAATCTGACCCAAAACTGAGAAGGTACCTTGGGCGGAAATGGCTTGGACTAAAGGAACGTCGGTCAAGTTTTCCTTATGCCTATACAAAATGATCCATAATCGTCTGCTTACTAGAGATCGCCTGGCTATGTTTGGGGTTGACTGTACTAATAGGAAGTGTTACTTGTGTGGCATTTTTGATGAGTCCAGGGACCACCTGTTCTTCTATTGTGATTCTTTTTGGTACATCTGGAATCAATAGCTCACCAAATTTGGTCTCCCTATAACGCATAGTAGGGATCTTTCGTCGGCCATGAATGAGGTCCAAGCACAAAAAGGAAAAGGGTAGGGAGAGTACAGGCGGATACGCCTCATATTCGGAGCAATGGTTTGACACATATGGAGGGAGCTAAACAGACGTATCTTTGAGGGCGTTGCCACCAGTAAATATGTTGTACAAAGAAACATACTTACTGAAATAAATATCTTTGACCGAAGATGATCAAATTTTGTGTCTGGGCGGGATTATAGGTCTGTAATTTTTGGTGTTATCTATAATATTTTATCTATAATATTTACCTTCTTCAATATATATATATATATATATATATATATATATATATATATATATATATATATATATATATATATATATATATATATATATGGAGAACACATCCATATCCGTATAGGAAAAGGAATCTGTATCCATATAGAAGTAGGAATCTATATCTATATAAGAGATTCGTAAAGATAGACTTGAATCTAATACTAAATCTAATAATATCTTAATGCTTCCCTTCAAACTCATTATAGATCAAACAACATGAGTTTGTCCAATAGAAACCGAAACACGGTGTGTGATGTAACTTTGTAAAAAAAAATGTTAGCTGATCAACGGAGGTCACATGTAGTAGAGAAAAAGTGCCTGCCAAAAAATATTGAGAAACAAGTATCCCTCTCTTACCTTGTGCAATCTCTAGTCCAAAAAAATAGTGAAGATATTCAAGGTCCTTCATCTGAAACCGTTGATAAAGGTACCTCTACGTAGCTGTAATCCATGTTGAATTATCGCAAATAAACATCATGTCATCCACATAGAATAAAAGAAGAACTCGACCATGTGGTGACTGCTGAAAATTTGTCTATGAGTAGCACTCCAGAAATACTCAAACCAAGCTCGAGGAGCTTGCTTGAAACAATAGATAGTACAACGATGGCGACAAACATGTCCTTGCATATAAACAACCTCGGATAAAGAACCGTGAAGAAAGACATTCTTCACATCCATATGATATAGTGACCCATCGACGAACTATAATAATAGCTAGTAATGTATACGAACTGTGGTCATCTGGGCAACATGGGTAAATGTCTCATCATCACTCTGTAAAACTTCGGGCAACAAGACGAGCTTTGTGTCACTCAATGGATCCATCAGGTCGATACATGACCTTGGAGACCCACTTGCAACTAATAGACTGAACCCATCTGGTAGTGGAACGACATCCCAAGTACCTGTCTACTAAAATGCTGGAAACTCCTCTATCATAGCCTCCTACCACTCAGTGTATTAAATAGCCTCTTGATAAGAACTAGGCTCTTGTGTAGTATGAATAACAGTAAGAAAAGAATAAAACTGTAAAGAATATGAGACTAAGGTAGCAAAACTAAACTTATCTGATGGACCAAGACAATCGAAAGTAAAACGAGCACGAGGTCAATAAGTACGTTGGGACAGATGTAGAGGTTGTGCTGGATGCATAGATAGCGGAGAAGATGGGGTAGCGGAGGCTAGTGGAGTATCCTTATGAGGTAGAGACAAAGGTATCGTAGGAGGAGCTATACCAGGAGATGCGAGTAAAGGGTAGGATCAATGAAAATACTAGACGATGGAGCTAGGAAAAACAAAAATCAATATTCGGAGGTGGAACAGTGAAATAAGGCGAGTCCTCTAGAAATGTGTATGACGGGCTATAGGAAGACGACCTATCCCTTATGCTCGAAAATAAAATTGAGTAAGACAAACTTAGCTGATCGAGCTGTCAGTTACGTGCTCTTAGTCAAAGGAAGAAGAACAAAACAAGTGCACCTAAAAGTGTGAAGCATACTATAATCAAGAGGACACGAAAAAAGACTCTCATGAGATGTCCAACCAGACAAATCAGAGGAATGAGTGATATTTATAAGATTAACAAAAATAAGAATGGTCTATGTCCAAAACTTTTGAGGAACAAAAGATGATAAGAAGAGAGAGGCTAGTATTTCAAGTTGATTCTGGTTGTCCCTTCTTTTAAACGATACATGTTTTTTGATACATGATTTGGTATTGAAATGTGTTCATATATACTTATTTGCTTATATATATATATATATATATATATATATATATATATATATATATATATATATATAGAGAGAGAGAGAGAGAGAGAGAGAGAGAGATATTTTGGCACTTAAGCATCCTCACATGTTTTTCCTCCGAATAGCAGTATTTAGATTGTCTTTTTTGACTGTTAAGATTAGATTAAAATCTCGCGAGAAATTGGGTAGTTTAAGGATCTAATCTTAACCGTCAAAAAAGATAATCCAACGACTACTATTCCGGGGACATGAGGGAATGCTTAAGTACGAGACTCTCTCTCTCTCTCTCTCTCTCTCTCTCTCTCTCTCTATATATATATATATATATATATATATATATATATATATATATATGTTCAAAAATCATTAGAGGTTTTGATGCTTTATTAACATATTCAAGTGTGTTAAACCATTTTTTATGTCCTTTTCACCGGATTAGAAACTAAGTTCCCAAAGAAAATTCGAACCGTGTCCATCCCCACGGGAGCCCCCCCCCCCCCCATCATAACCAACAAGTCACTACCCCACGGACGTGTTAAACCATTTTTGAATGGAAAGCATACCACAATTTGAATGAGTGATTATATCACTTCCAAACAGGTTACATCCAAATATTGAAATTTCAAAATTTTAATTATTATTTTTATTTTCATGTTGTCATCCAAATAAAATAATTTATTTTTACTTTGGGAGGACAAAAAATTATGTATCCAAATACATTTTGAAAAATAATTACCTATTGAAAGTGAAATGCATTATACAATGTAAAAAGTGTTGCATTATGACCTTTTTGGCAGGTTAGTGTTGACAAATGGTCGATAAAACAAAATCAAAAATCCTAGAGAAACTCCGGAGTATTATTCATTGGTTGTAAGTTTCTAAAAGGTTGACCTGAATAGAAAAAAGTTCTCCACATGCGATAATCCTATTATAAGTTACTAATTTAAGCTCATATTTTGAGATTTTTTTTTGTAGTGGATCTCTTCAAATAGTATGACGCATGTGCTTACATTAGCAGATTGGGTCCAAGCAAAACTTGGACTCGTCTACTCCACTAACTAATATATATATGAAGGCCCATCTACAATTTGAATTGCAGAGCGGACATCTGTTGGTTGAGAGAAAAAATCCATCACACTGGACATGGCTGGCCAAGGAATGATACTCCGGAGGATGAAGCTTGGATCCCAGGGGCTGGAGGTCTCGGCGCAGGGCCTCGGCTGCATGGGCATGTCGGCCTTCTACGGGCCCGCGAAGCCCGAGTCGGACATGATCTCGCTCATCCGCCACGCAGTCGACTCCGGCATCACGTTCCTCGACACCTCTGACGCCTACGGGCCCTTCACCAACGAGATCCTCCTCGGCAAGGTCAGTCGGTATTATCATCTCCATCTCCATGTTTGCTACGTGTCCTAAGGCCCAAGAGCATCTCCAACCCTATTGTCTTGTCATCTGTTGTGATTCTTAGGTGGCACGAGACACAAGACAATGTCTTGATTATATTTACAGAAGACAACCAGATAAAAAAGTCTTCTACAAAAATATTGAGAAGTCAATAAAAAAATTACTGTTTTTCAATTTCTAAAACAACTTTTTCTCTTCTTCCTTTTATTTTTATTTTTTAAATATTTTTATTAATAATTGATTGTGGAGTTAAAAGTTATAGTCAAATGTATTGTCTAGAACTAAACAATCAACTTCACATCATCTTTACCATGTCATATCATGTTATGTCACTTTCATAATTTATTTGACATTTGCATTGGAGAAGGAGATTTTAAATAAAAACTTGTCATTCCTATTCCAATGTGGCAACAACTTTTTTTTCCAAACTCTTAATAGGGTTGGATATGCTCTAAGTCAATATTTTACGTATGATACTTATTAATCCATTTTTTTTTTCCAAACTCACAATAGGGTTGGAAATGCCTTGTTAATCCATTTTTTTAAGTTAAGAATGCTACTTATGTTATGAAAAGAAAAAACATAAAATTTTGTACCAAGCATCATTAAAGTGAAATTAAAGTTTCACTCATATTAGGGTGAGAGAGCAAAGTTTGCAAAATTTATAAGGATAGAACAAAAATGCCCCATCATAAAGGCGTATTCACTGAAAATAGTAATTAAAAAAAATTTGAATCAAAGAATACGTCCATCAGAATGGTCAGAATGGTGTATCTGTGCATAAAAATGTCCTTCTGATGGACATTTTCTTTGCAAGGATTTTTTTTTTAAATATCTGCCATAAATACGCACATCCAAAGAGCATGTCCATGCATAAAAAAAAGCCCTTTGGATGTACATTTTTTTGCAATCTTTGTAATAATTTAAATATTCACTAAACAAAATAAAAGTGAAAAAAAAGCCAAAGCCTCCCACTTCAAACTCCACAAACTATCAACCAAGCACTCTCTCTCACTTCAAACTCCACATATGACATACCTATCAACCAAGCAACGATTTAATCAAGGCTTTTGATAAGGGCACTGCACATATTACTTGGGGCTAGCCCAGGATTGGGGCTAGCCCAGGATTGAGCAAAGTTTACTCACACTAGCCCATTATTTTACTTGGGGCTAGCCCACTTTCCCAAACCCTTCTCCCAAACCCTCCCCACCCCACCGGAGCCCTCCCCCCTCCCGCCGGCGGAACTCTCCAACTCTCCGAGACTTCGTCCTCCTTGTCGATGGCTCCCAAAGTCGACAATGTCGAGAATCGAACACGATTTTAGGTCATAAAATGTCGAGAATCGTCGACAATGTCGAGCAGTATCGGACGGGACTGTAGATTTTCCTACAGTCCTATATAGATTTAGGACTGTAGGAAAATCGACAGTCCTATGTATATTAAGGACTGTAGAATTTTCTACAGTCCTAAATTTATATAGGACTGTAGGCATTTCAACAGTCCAAAAAATTTAGCACTGTGGAAAATTCTGCAGTCCTGTATACTTATAGGACTGTAGACATTTATACAGTCATGAAATTTAAATTCTGCAGTGGGTAAAGTTTAGGACTGTCACTATTGTGACAGTCCTAGTAAATACTAGGACTGTCAAAATTGTGACAGTCCTAAACTTACATATAACTGTGCTTACAGACAGTGGGTAAAGTTTAGGACTGTCACAATTTTGACAGTCCTACTTTATACTAGGACTGTCACAATTTTGACAGTCCTAAAAATATATGTCGAAATTTTTAGGACTGTCAAATTTTGACGGTCCTCCCAATCGAAATTTCAAAATTAACAAAAAATTAAAATAAATTAACTCAGTTGTCGATATATATCAAAATCCCAAATTTCTATCCTTAAAATTTATTAAAGTATTCTGTTATTTAAAATAGTAAATTTATTATTGGTACATTAAATATTTTGTAAAAAAAAAAAAAAAAATTACCAAAAGTAAGATTTGGAGGTCGAAACATCGTTTTTTTGCGATTATAAAAATTTGGGAAGTCCGTCAAACGATGAAACTGTTTATCCCGAAGTACTTTTCCATACGGTCATTTTGGCTCAAACTGGAGCTTGTTTCGATCTCCCAGTCAAAAGTTATGATACTTTAAAGTTTTATATTTTATATTGTTGCCTGTAATATGTACGTCTTACTTCGGATGAAAATTCTCTCTACACGAATTGTGTTACTCTCGTCGAAAACATACAAATCGACCTATTGTGTGACGAAAAACGATTTGAAAACAAATAGTTATGGCCGTTTGAAGTCTGATCGACGGCAGACGTAATATTCGTACGGTAGATTTTTTTTTTATTATTTTATTTTGTTCAATGATAACATATTTTATTTTGGATGTTAAACTAAATAAAAAAAAATCAAAATCCAAAACTAACTAAATAGAAATAAACTTAAAAAAAATTCTGACAATTAATATGAGGACTGTCAAAATTTTGACAGTCCTCATTGTTTGTGGGACTGTCAAAATCCTGACAGTCCTAGTTTTATATAAAATTTTCAGTGGGTTAAAATTAGGACTGTCAAAATTTTGACAGTCCACATAGCTTGTGGGACTGTCAAAATTATGACAGTCCTAACAATTTGTAGGACTGTCAAAATTTTGACAGTCCTTCCAAGTGGTAGGACTGCCAAAATTTTGACAGTCCTGATTATAACAGTGGGCTAGCCCCGAGTAACTTTCATGATGGCAAACTTGTAATTTTTTCTTATTTTTCAATGGGCTAGTCCCGAGTAAAATGTGCAGTGCCCTTATAATTTGCCTTAATCAAAGGATACATGGCTGCAAAGGAAACGCCCTTCCGTAGGGAAGGTTTGATACGCCCTACGGTTAGGCCGAAGGAGGATTTTTTCCTATACAGATTTTTTCTTCTTCTAGGTTTTATTTCTTGTATGCATAGGATACACCCTTTCATAGTGAATTTTTCCTTTTTCTTTTTCAAACGACCGTGGGTTTACTGGTTTTCAAGGATAACCTCCTTCTGTTTGGGGTCTTGGTTCTCCTAATTAAATTTTTTGGAATTAAAATGCCCATTGGAAGGAGATTTTCTTGACAGAAAAAGCCCTTAAGATGAGCATTTTGATTAAATGGATAATTAGGAGGAAGGACGGAAAAATTAAATGTCTAAATTTTTTTTTTTAACATTGGAAACGCCCTTTTGAAGGGTGTATTTACATCACTTCAATTGAAACGTCCATTGAAAGGGCATTTTGATGAGCTTATCACAATTTCTTCAAACATTGTTCTCTCACCCTAATATCATGAAACTTTAATGCTTTGTACAAATTTTTCTGAAAGAAAAATGTTAGTTGTATTGAGTGTGGGTTTGGTTTACAAAGACTTATACAAAACGTTTGTTGTTTCTCACATAAGTTGTCCAAACCAAGGTTCAGAGTATCGATATCGGAGTATTCCTATGAGTATCGGGATCGACGATATCGGCGGTATCGACGGTTTCGGATCGGAATATCAGATTTTTTTGTATCGGAAAACAAATAATTGTTAATTAATTATTAACATTTTAGAAAATAAATTATATACATTTATGCATAATTTTAAGTATTTTCAGTGTTTTTCTTAGTCGTTTTGAAATTGAATGAATAGTAATCACCCTTGTCGATTGGTTTACATGCCATAGATAAATTTTCTTCTTTTACAACCTTAGTATGCTTTTACACCCTTGCTGATTGGTAATTTTGGTTCAATTTTCTTTGTCGAATTGACCGAAAAATAGACCCCCAATATCGGTACCAGTTGGTATCGGGTATCGGTCGGTATCGGATCGGGACATGTCAATCTGTATCAGTATCAGCAGCCGATACTTTTGGTTACTACGTACGTGCTCAAAGGGGTGATAAACTAACGAAGTAATGATGGTTCAGGCACATAAGTGTCTGTTAGTAGTTTCGGCCGGGTATTTTAAGTGCAAAAATATGTAACATAAATACAGAAGTAGATTTATTGATCTTTATATCGCAGGCTCTGAAGGATGGGGTGAGAGAGAAGGTGGAGCTAGCCACTAAATTTGGGGGCGCCTTTGTCGACGGGAAGATAGTGATACGAGGGGACCCGGGATATGTCCGGGCTGCATGCCAAGCTAGCCTGCAGAGGCTCGGGATAAACTGTATTGATCTCTACTATCAGCACGTGGTAGACACCCGCGTACCCATTGAAGTCACTGTAAGTATTCTTTTTTCAGTGTTTAGTATGTGACTTTATGTTGGTTTGATACACACTGCCTAACCATCAATCTTGTGGGTCAAAACCAAATTATGACTGCAATTTTTTGCTCACTTGGTTTAAAGGGACTAAGGGGAATTTAAATACAATGTAAATGTTTACCTAAGAAAAAAAATTCAGGTGGTTTCCTCTGATGCACAAATCACAATTACATTCTGTCACTAAGTGAGATGTCGAGTGTGCACACGTATTTTTTTTCTTCTTCGTTGTTAATTTCAGTGACTGTAAAACCCTGAAAAATGGATGAGGAGCCTATAATGGGTGTCCTCTTGATCGGTCCCATTCAAACCCAGGCTTGAGTTCTTCAAATGTAGGCTTTGGCACCTCATAAGGCCGTTTTCTCGAACTGGGTCTTCTGGTTCTCTCGTCCTATCCATGATGAAGTCTGATTAGGTCTTTGTTTTAGAGAGGGGTTTGGTGAATTAAGTTAGGGTTTGGTCATCTGGAGCACATTTATATAGTTTTTATTTTTCAGTATAGCTTTCTAGCTAGTTGCATTTGTACCTGCATTTGTTCCAAGCTTTTCTTGTATGATAGATCACTCTTTTTCCACCATTGGCGAAGAAAAGGTGTGAATTCCTCTTGCTTTTCCGAATCGTGTTGTGATGATCTATCATCCTAAATATTTCCAACATCATACAAACAAAAGAAAAAAGAAACTGATCTTTAATCAAGGGGCTAAAAGCTGAAGATGATAAGTAGCATCTAAAGAACACACAATCAACTGATCAACAAGCTGCAAATAAAGGGTTAATTTTTTAATTGGAAAATGAATCAAGTAAGAATTATCAGTAAAATCTCCACCAGTATCCTACCACCAAATAAATTACCACAAGCATTGAATAATGTATATTATATTAGATCATGATTAGTTAAGAAATTCGAAACGAAGTTTTACTGGTCACTATAAAGCCTGTGGGTTATAGTTGCTATACATTATTGTATATTCACAAAGGCTATAGAATCCCTAGAGATATTTGCTAAATTTGCAGGACTTGCATCTCTTGTTTCTTGTGCGGACGGTCGTGGCTTGCTACCTCCATTATCGAAGAGCTTTGTCCCGACGCCATCAATATAGTTGAACGCTCAGAACTCCGAATATAAAAGAAGAAAGAGAGAGATGGAACCTAAAGATTAGAAAGAAAAAGATATTAGATATTATTGTTGTTATTTAAATTTTATCCCTATTGATCTATTGGCCCACACCTAGCTGGGCCATTTAATTTTCCAATCACATGTGGAATTAAATGCTTCCCTATAGGCTTGAACCCAAGACCTTTGGGAGAGATGCCTCCCACTCCTACCACATGAGCTAGGAGTGCTTGGCCATATATATTTCGAAGAAGGTAATTGTTTATATAGGTAAAATGTGTCACAACATTTCATCTAGGTTCCCCTGACCTAAAATCTAGATATTTTTCAAGAATACACCCAATAACTTTAAGCACTCTTTACACTTCCTACTCTTTGGAGACCACACAGTGTAATCTATGTAATTCTTTTTGTATGATGGCCTTTAGTGATACAGGAACTAGGATGCCGAGTCGCTAGCATTTTCTTCAGATTTCTTTCCTTTCCTAGGTATTCACTCTTGAATCTGCGCTGAGCTTCCCATAGTGGATTGACCATATCTAACTTTTCACTTGAAGTGTTGGATATATTCTGTAGCGGCAATATCTTTGATACCCTTTGGCATTGGATTCCTCATGGACCCTTGAATTGAGCTCTGTATCCTTGATACCCTTTGGCATGCTGAAGCAGTCTAAAGATAACCCCCAGTAGGCTCAGAAAATGCGTAATAGGCTGCTCTACCTGCATTCCCACCACTCTTTCTTCGTCCTCTACTGGTCCTGCACCCTTGGAATCATGCCTATGATCATCCACGACAGTATAAGTTTGGAAGTCATTGTGAACAATATCAGGCAATGATATTGTTCACAACAATATCTACTGGTCCCGCACCCTTGGAATCATGCCTATGATCATCCACGATAGTATAAGTTGGGAAGTCGTCGTGAACAATATAAGGCAATGATCACAGTCGGGTCTAGCGAACCAGTTACCAAGTCTGGATCACTTGGCTCCTAGTATGTCTCAAGGGGGCTTAAAGTCAATGTGTCCTCCCTTGTCAACATGTGGAGGACTTTCCTTCTTCCCGCCTTCGCACTCCATTCTTGATGTGATGTCTCTAGTCAGATTGTTAGGTTTCTTCGAGAACGTATCAGCATAGTGTCCAAAACAGCAACATGTCGGGTACCTGACAGGCACCCATTCATACTCTACTTCTTGGTGACAAATTTGCCATGAAACAAGTCTAATTTGGACTTTCTTCGTCAGTATTGGATCCGCCTCCACTTCGACGAAGAATCTAGCATAGGCTAGATGATGCCGATGTGTAATGGGCTCATCCATTCGCAGTGGGGTGCCGATGATACTTGCCAACTTCATAATAGCATCTCCGTTCCAGAAGGAGAGTGACAACCACAGGAGATGTATCCAAACTTGGACTTTGGATCGTTTGTCCCGTTCGAAGCTTATAGAGGAATCCCACCTCCGAATATTGGCGAGCTTGCCATGGAACGTCCATGGCCCTCCCTCGAGCACCTGCTCCACATCCTCTGTCATTTCAAACTTAAAGAGGTGGAACCCATTCTCTCTCGAATTGGCAGTCACACCTCCCTTCGGTTGCCACAATGTTCTAGCCAAGGACGAGATCATCCCGTAGTTTGCTTGAGAGTCCACTAGGTATAGCACTATGGTGTGTCTCCAGTGCTCCTCCGTCTCCGCTAGGTTATCTTCCGTGACGTCAGTCGTCTTAACACCATCGACTAGCACTGGCTTGACGTATTGCAACTCTGATGTGGCGTAGCACGACTTCATCGAGGCCCAAAAAACTGGTTTTCTTCCCGCAACTACGAAGGGAGCATTTGGTCGAGAGATCTCTCCTCGGTTCCCTTTATTTTTTGGCATGGAGGAACTGTTCCCTCACTAAGGGAGATAACCCACACATCTCGGCTACCCCTGATCGGTTCCATTGTGTGGACTGTAGTTTCGACGACCGATTCCCCTGATCGGTACCATCATGCGAGGCGCCTCTTCCCTAGGCATAGGGACTGCCACATTTACCATATTTGTACCTGTCACCTATGTTACCTGGACTCGGGTACTGGTGTCGGGTACGGATATATATTCAAGAATCAGACCTTTCAAACTCATAATTGAAGGACACACGGACTCGGCTAAAAATGATCCAAATTTTGGATACGGATACGGAGGTATGACTATTAAAATAAATATACTTGAACATGTTTCATAAAAAGACGCATCATGTAATTAAATTTGTATGACATCATAAAAGACATGTAATTAAATTTGCACGATCTCATAAAAAGATATACTCTTTAATTAAATTTACATGATTTCATAAAATGACAATTGTAATTAAGTTTGCATGGTTTCACATATTTAAGATTATAATTAAATTTGCGTTATTTCATAAAAAGATATCGATGTACTTAAATTTGTAAGGTTTCATAACTTTACTATCAGTCTACCATATTAAAATAAACTATCTATGTCACTATCACATTAAAATAAACTATTTACTTCACTAAAAGTCTTCTGATTGTCACCGTGAAGGATTTGATTGTCAACATGGAGGATCGGATACGGATTCCATACCCATACCCATGTCCTATCGGATGGACACGTGTACTTCTCTCTAAAGTGGAGAGTCCGGATAACATAGCATGTCATGTCCCAGAATCAGAATACTGGAGAACGAGGGCAGACAAAGCCAGTTACGTATACCAGAGCACACCAGTACCCTTATATACGGTCACGACTGTGAAAAACATGAGGGATTAATACTACAAGCCAACAGTCAATCCTAGGTCAAGCGAACCTAGGTGTCTCAATCACAGACAAATCAACAAAATACAAGAAATATGATCATCAGGCATAAAATAGTAAAGCGTCCAAAACTATGTATACATAGATGATCATGAAGCTAGTTGAACCTAGTTGAACAAAATGATGAACTAGCAAGAGTATAAGGTATATATGATCAGCACTAGCTGCAGACTAGATATAAACAAAATCATGTTAGCACGTAGACAGAGTGTCAAGTCCAAAATACGAGCTTAGAAAAGGATACAACAATGAGAACAATAACTGAATATAATGACTATAGAAAAGGATAAGTCGGCAAGCGCCAAAAGAGCTTATGAACTTCTCGAAATCGGATCTATAACCCTTAAACCAAACAAGGACCAGGATTATAGATCTTTTTCCTAGCATAACTTAGCCTCTGACCACCTATCGATACATATGACAATACGAGAAAAGAAAAGACAATACACGAGCATAAATTAAACAACACACAACCAAAGAAGCACGGTCAAGCATTTCCTACGGCTCGCTATCATTAGCTAACTAGGGTTATCACGAATCCTAGTTACTAACTTATGCAATTTAAGATTTTTCTATTGGTTACAAGTACTGTAGTCTATCCAGGTTATCCCGAGCGCAGGTCAAGTCAATGTAAAGGAAATGTAAATGTAAAGACAATGTCAATGAATAGTGCTTCATTCGACAATGAGCAAATAAATGATAGTGACAGTAGGTGACAGTATGCATCACTCGACGGTGAGCTGGAAGAATGCCCCTTATGGCAGATAGCTCCAAATTCATCCATAAAGTGGCACCGGAATAACGGGACCGCATGCAACCAGGAAACCTTTCCTCCTAATGATCTAATTATTCATGCTAGTTGTTGTAATCCTTAACATTTTCTTTTAGAATTTCGGATGTGGCATTCCGCAGAATCCATCCTAGATGTGATACTCTCCTCGGGGATATGCAACCATGGACAAAGATTTGACAATTAAAGGCATAGCATAAGTCAAGCCACAACATAAAAATATATAAGTCAGAAAACAGGAGTGCGCTACTACAAGCTACTATAAAGGACAATAAAATAATTCCGGTCAGGAGTGTGCTACAACGAACCACTATAAGGACAATAAAGAAAATCTGGTGTCATGAGTGTGCTACGACGAGCCACTATCAAGCATGTACAAGAATAAGAAATTATGAGTGCACTATGACGAGTTACTATCAAGAGGTAAGACATAAACCGATATATGGACATGAGTGCACTACTACGAGCTACTATAGGAATAAGGTAATGTAAATGCATGGAGTCTATAAAGAATATGTGCTCATGTCAAATATATAAGATGTACAATTATTCTCTAACTACAAAAGGTCACATAATCATGCTAAAAAATTATTATAGTTAAAGAAAATTTCAAAAACGGACAAAAATAGCCAATTTCAGCAAAAACAACCTAATTTGGATTACCGACGGATTTTCTCGGATTACCGTCGGATTTTTCGATATGAAACAGCAAGTTTTTGGACCACAATTCGGAAAATCTGTCGGATTTTTGCGAATTTTTGTCGGATTTTTCGAAACTGCCAGCAGTCGGGACTTGGATTTTTTCAAAACTTGTTTCGACCATAAAAACTCCGTTTTAACTCAGAATTCGACGTTTCAAAGGTCAAATTGAATAAAATAAAATAAAATTTTCTACAACATGTGAGCATTGCATTTCACAAATTTTGAGATTTGATAGATCAATTTCTCGAAATACTATAAAAACAGGTTTTCGAAAAACCGAAACGTATCCGGATTCCACCAAACTAAAAACCACTAAGGTGTAAGCTAGGCAAGGGTCAAATGAAGCATATTGGACTAAGTTCTACAAGAAAAACATGAGTATCATACATGATACCAAGATCATACCCCGTATCTCACGGTTAGATCTAGGAATAGCCATGGCCATAAACCAGACTAAAACATATCAAAATATACAAGGCCAAGAACTAAATTTATAGAGAATCATGTAAGAAATATTTCTATCCAATAATATTCAATAAATAATGACAATAAAAGGAAACCAAAATCTCAGGTTCATAGAATGACAAGATGTACTTGTCTAAGGTCGAGCTCCCAGCCTAAACCTTTTATTTCATCACCAAGAGGGGTTCAGAAACCATACTTTTAGGCTTCAAGACCAAGCTCCAAGTTCATGCGAAAAATGGAGAGGAAATGAAGAGAGGGAGAAAGAAAGAAAAGAGAGGAGAGAGAAAGTCAAAGGGTATATATAGAAGGGGTGAATTAAACGTGACCGTTGGATATGCCATGTCAGCGATCCACGTCACGATCCAAATCAATCCTAACCATACAGAAGAAAACAAAGTATACAGAAGAAAATAAAGTAACCATTGGATAATAGAGTGATTCAGAATCAAAAAACAAATGGATAATAGAATGAATCAAATACTATTCACAAAGTATCCAAACACTATTCACAGAAAAATGTCCCGGTCGGATTTTTCATCGGAATACTGCGGAATACCGGCGGATCATCCGAATGAAGGAAAAAGCTCCCACTTCGAAAAATTTCAGGGTTCTCCGTACTACGCACAGGTCTTAGCACGGATCTATGGCAATGCCAATGGGTATTCTACTAGTCCAGGGTAGTCTCTCATATTAAAACGAAATTCAATCACGAAAAAAATACAGCAAACATGATATGCAAAAATACAAAACACAGTCAAGCTAATTTTTTAGGAATTTTTTAAATACCAAAAATTCATAAATACGAAATTCAATAACGGAGATTACAATGCCATCTTTCTTGGTCCTCAAACCTGAGCCTCCCACTTCCTGCCAGGATTTTTTTTTTTAAATACCAAAAATTTAGTAATACGAAATTTAATAACGGAGATTACAATACCATCCTTCTTGGTCCTCAAGCCTGGGCCTCCCACTTCCTGCCACTTGGCAGTCCATTGCTCTCCATGCTCTTGCATGTGGGGCACTGAACTGAACCCACTTTCACTGGCCTCTTCTTCTTGCGTATGACCGTTGTCCATCCTTTGGCCAAGAGATCCGTCCAGTCTTCCTCCTCCAGTACATTAGGGTATTTTGAGGGAACCCTAATACCGCAACCAAAGGATAACAACATTGCAACTATATATATATATATATATATATATATAAGGGGAGTTCTGGATCTCTGCTATTAACCATCCCCTAGTGTCTCCGAAATAAAAGTCATTGGAGCTGTCTTGTATACCGTACATAATATTAACTATTCAATTTCTCGCGATATTTTGAACTAGCTTGTACCGTCCAAAAAGACAGATATTCTAATGGATGCTGTTTCGAGGATATTCGGTGATGCTTAATAGCAGGTATCCCTATCCGCCCTCTCTCTCTCACTCTCTCTCTCTATATATATATGCTTTCTAGCATTCCACAACTTGAAAGCATGGTATAGACAGAGCACTAAGCTTGGAGATATTTACACACTAATACTACTTCATCCTAGCTTTGATGGTGATATTTCATTGTCCCTCTTGATGCTTGGTGGAGATGATAGATGTCAAGGCAATGTTGTCTTCTAATTGTTTCTCATTCACTCCCTAATATTATTTCAACCAACGCTGTTAAGCTCAAATAGCACCCAACGGACTTAGCCTTATCTGTTGGCACCCAATATACTTTAGCCAGGTACTGGAATAATCAATAATGTTATGCAGTTGGTGATATTCTGACACGCTTCTTTAGTCACATGCTCCTTTCTGGTAAACCTGACTTAGTAAGCTGCTTATGTCCATAAAAATAGGCCAGAAGATACTTCATGTAATGATCTATTACCCACAATTAGATCTAAATATTCTATTTTGTTTTGAAACACTACAACTATTGCATCATGGCTTTGGGTTTTAGGGGTAATAGTAGTTGATAAGTTCACGTGTATCTCACTGATTACTTCAGTTTGGCAATACTTGACAACTTTGAATTCTAAACTAGTAGTTGATAAGTTCACGTGTATCTCACTGATTACTTCAGTTTTGGCAATACTTGACAACTTTGAATTCTAAAGTTTCGTAACCATTGGAATTTGCCTTTGTCGATGAAATTTCAACTTTCGTGAGCACATTATTAGTTATCTTTTTCGTGCCTATTACTAAAGGAAAAGTAAGCTTTGTTTCTTTGTTTCTTTGTTTCTTCGGTTATTTGTTTATCGAAGTTAGTAACCTCTTAGAGAGGAGAATTCATTTCTTCGGATTCTTACAATTTCTCGGTTATGGTATCAAAGGTTGTTCGACCTCCTCTAGTTGATGCTGGAATCAAGTTTTGAGATATTAGGTTCATGAGAACTGGTTCACAGGAGAAGAGGATTGCGTATCTTCTACTTGTGATTCTGACCTTTTGCCTATTAGGCTCTATTACCAATCAATAGTCTCCCCATCTTGCAGTCACATGACTCACATTTAGATGGCACATTATTTATGTCTAGGTGAACTTGTAGATGAATGGGTTTATAGTGTAATTATGATGGAAAGTTGTAGAGTTTAGAAGCTTAAACTCAGATGTGATGATATTGTTGGTGTTGTTTCCTTTATACTAAAGAAAAATAGTTCCACATTGGCTACACCACAAAGTGGATATCTCAATATAATACTTTGTATGAGTTGAGGTGTGCACATGGGGTATGGTGGGGCACATGGGTGCCATGTGGGGGTATTTTATTAGGAGAAAAAATGATTAACTCCCTCAATGAAAGTATTTATACTTTTTGTCATGCTCTTGGAATTTGTTCCATAGGAGCTAAGCCCCAAAGGGACTTAGCGACTCGGACTCGGACTCAAGGGTACAAAGTGGCGCTTTGTTGGCGCATTTTGCACTTAGCACGTCAGTATCGGCACATGGCGTTTGTGCGCATTTTGATGCACTCAGTTATGCATGAGTGCATGCGCGGCTGCATGCGCTGTTGCTTGCACGGTCGCATGCGCTGCTCAGTTATGTGCGGCCGCATGAACATTTGCTTGTGTGTCCGCTGCTATCGGATATATTTGAACATTTATGGAAAGATATGGTCAGTTATTCAGATCCCTTTTTTGTGGAATTTAAATTAATTTATGCCTATCTTTGTGGGATTTGCTGTTATTTTGTTCCTATCTTTCCGTAACTAATAGGCAACCTGGCTCCTCTATAAATACTCTCTTTGTGCCTCCATTGCGGACTTACTTCGAAATAGAGGAGATGAAGAAAGTTGTTCCTGCTGCCATTAAAGTTCAGGAAGTTCGTGCGAGTCCAAGCAGGAGGTGACAGCGAGCGTTCCAGAAGTTCTTCATAAACTTGCTGGTTCCTGGAAGCAGATCGTGTGAGACGAATCTTGCTTTGAGCAACGGTAATTTTTATCACCCCAGCAAGCAAAGTTTCTTCTTCCTCCTCTTCTGTTCTTCGTGTTGTAAGTCTTTTCTGTCCGTCTGCAACTGCGATTGTAAGGAAGAATGAGGAGTTTATTTTTTCTGATTCTTTTGTTATCTTGTAAGCAAGTTGTAATCAGAATCATATTATTAGTTGTTCACTGGAATCGAGGTACATCAGTAAGGGAACTTTTGTGTGTGAACTCATGATCTCGACTTCAACTTCTGGTTCTACTATAATTGATTAAGTCCCGAGAGTAACAATCTCAAAGCAAGATCCGAGTAAGATAGAGAATAACCGTGCAAGTCTTTTCGACACAAGTTTTAACAAACTTGAGAAGTTTGACGGGGAGCATTACAACGTCTGGAAGAGAAATGTCAGCCTTAATCTCCAACTCGTAGATGTGGACTACGTGTTGACAGATCCTGAGCTTGTTGTTCCGGAGGGTGATGATGTTACTATTCGGGTGATTGCAAATGCAAGAGCTAAGCAGAACAAGTGGAGGAGAGACAACAACCTCTGCAAATTGCTGATTCTCAACTCCATGGAAGATACTCTGGCGGAGTCATACAGCAAGACGAACCATACAAAAGTCGTCTGGGAGGCTCTTGAAAAATATTACACGGAGGATGAGAACCGCAACAAGATCCATGTGACGAAAAAAGTGTCTTGAAGATGCGATTTGAGGACGACAAGACGATGTTGTCTCAAGTCAAGGAATTTCTCAAGTTACGTCAAAAACTTGAGGATGGTGGCAAGCCCTTAGTCGACTCTTTCGTCGTGGGAGGTATTGTTGCCAAGCTCCCGCCTGGTTGGAGCAAGTTTATCTCAGACGTACACCAAAAGAAGATGGAGGTGAGTCTTGATTAACTACTGCACAATATCCATGTGGAAGATGAGTTGAGGGATCAAAACAAAGTGGACACACTGTCCAAACAGTTGGCAAAGACCAACTTGGTTCATGCTGGTGACTCCAAGGGGAAGTAAAAGGCTTCTCACAACAAGAAAAATGACTTCAACCATCTAAAGGTGAAGTTGGCATTGTTCAAACCAAAGCCTAAGAACGATGGGGCTTGTTTCAACTGCGGCAAGAAATGCCACTTCAGCAGATATTGCAGATATAAGTCCCAAACAGAAAGAGCAAGGTGAGCCTAACAAGGTTGCCATGATTGCGCAGGTTGCTACGGCTGGCGTCGACAATGGTGCATCCTGCTATGTTTGCTCAAAGCGGGAGTTATTCACCACATAAAAACCTATATCCGAGAAGGTTACGGTGGCGGACAAATCACAAGCTGAAGTACTTGAGATCGGAACAGTGGTACTGACTCTGACTTCGGAAAAGTCGCTGACTCTTCAGGATGTGAAGCACGTACCGGTGATAGCCAAGAACCTAATCTCAGAAAGTTTGTTCTGCAATGCAGGCTTGAGGATGGACATCAATGCTGGGCAAATGGTGATGTCCTATAAAGGAATATACTTCGGAAAGGCTTTATGTTCCGAAAGAATGTTTAAACTTCAACTTGCAACAACTCCTGTCATTACCATTAATGCAGTCTCTTCTTCTTGTTATTCCCTTGAGTTATGACATAATAGACTAGGACATGTTCATTGTAAAAGGATAAACAAGATGTCTAGTCTAGGGTTTATTTCCAAATATGGGGGTAAGGAGGTGGAGAAATGTGAGGTCTGTGCGCAGAAAAAGATCACAAAAAAATCGTTCAAACGGGTAAACTGAAGTACAGATCTTCTGGAGTTGGTGCACTCAGATATCTGTAACTTCAAACAGTTTTCCACAAAGGCCGGAATAAAGTATTTTATTACTTTCATCGACGACTATTCAAAGTATGCGTTCGTCTATCTGCTCAAGTTTAAAGACGAAGCATTCGAGAAGTTTAAGGAGTTCAGGGCTGAAGCTGAACGTCAAACTGGACAACAACTCAAGAGATTCAGAAGTGATCGAGACGGAGAGTATCGTTCTGCAAAGAACATGGAATCGTCAATGAGACAACTGCACCGTAGTCTCCTCAATTAAATGGAGTAACAGAAAGAAAGAATAGGACATTGACAGAAATGATAAACTCTATGCTGTTAACTGCGGGTCTTCCAAACTGCTTTTTGGGAGAAGCTACGCTAACGGCTTCGTTCATTCTGAACATAGTGTCGTACGCAACTTCCGATGTCACTCATCATGAACTCTAGTTCAAGGTCAGACCCAACTTGATTGTCCTTCGAGTGTGGGGGTGTCTGGCATATGTAAAGCTTCCAGACTTGAAGATTCAAAAGCTGGGGACAAGGACTACAAAATCTATATTCTTGGGATATGTTGAAAATAGTGATGCTCGGAGGTTCCTTGATATCGAGTCTAACTATATTATTGAATCTCACGACGCAGAATTCTTCGAAGATAAATTTGTAAGGCACAAGAACACTGTGATCGAGGACATTCCGGAGAATAATATGATTTCAACAGAGGCTAACGCTTCCAATGAAGATATGGTCCAAGAAGAAGTCATTCCTGAAACAACGTTCGAATCAGAACTCGAAGAACCAAGAACTAAGCGAGTGAAGAGACAAAAGGACTTCGGAGATGATTGTCACCTATCATGTGGAAGCAGATTCGCTTACCTATGATGAGGCGATGAAGACCAGATATGCTGTCTTCTGGAGGAGGCTATTAATGATGAGTATGACTCAATAACCTCCAACAACACTTGGGTGTTGGTCGATCTACCTGAAGGAGCTAAACCAATCGGATCCAAGTGGATCTTCATGAAGAAGATGAAGGCCAATGGAACTATTGACAAGTTCAAGACAAGGCTAGTAGCCAAGGGATTTTCTCAGAAGCAGGGGATCGACTACTTCGACACATATGCTCCAGTAGCACGGATGACGACCATGAGGATGTTGATTGATATAAGTGCAATTCATAAGCTAGTTATATATCAGATGGATGTGAAAACATTTCTGAATAGTGAATTGATTGAAGAGATTTACATGCAACAGCCAGAAGGATTCATTGTCAAGGGCCTTGAAGACAAAAGTTTGCAAGTTGGTGAAATCGTTATACGGTCTGAAGCAAGCTCTCAATATGTGGCATGAGAAGTTTGATAAAGTTATAAGATCAAACAGTTACAGGGTCAGTGAGACGGATATGTGTTCACACAAAGTTCGCTGACGGAAGAGTTATCGTTTGTCTATACGTGGAAGATATACTGATTCTAGGTACGGATCTAACACGTATCACTGATACAAAGAAGTTTCTCTTATCTAAGTTCAGTATGAAGGACTTAGGGGAGGCTGATGTTATCCTGGGGATAAAGATCATCTGGACGGACGCTGGAGTGGCATTGTCACAGTCTCATTATGTTGAGAAGATGTTCACACGCTATGGATATCATGATCTTCCAGGGATCGATACTTCGTACAGGTGTGACAAGAAGCTGAAGCCAAATCAGAAAGAAAATGTCAGACAACTGGAGTATTCAAGCATCATCGGGAGTTTGATGTATGCAACAACTGCCACAAGGCCTGACATAGCTTTCGTCGTGGGGATGTTGAGTCGGTTCACGAGCAATCCATGTGTTGAGCACTGGAAAGATGTGAAGAGAGTGATGAGATATCTCAAGAGGGCTCAGAATTATGCACTGCACTACAGCGGATATCCGACAGTAGTGGAAAGCTTCAGTGATGCAAGTTGGTGTTCAGAAGTAGAAAGCAAAAGATCCACTGGAGGATACGTCTTCTCCATGGGTGGAGCTGCTATATCGTGGAAGTCGAAGGAGACAATGCTCTCTCATTCCTCGATGGAATCTGAGTTCTATGCACTAGTGGCTACATCGGATGAAGCAATGGCTTCGGGAGCTCATGTATGATCTTTTAGTGGTTGGTGTGCATATTCCAGCGGTACCGATATACTGCGACAACCAGACGACTGCAGCAGTGGCATCAAATGACCTATTCAATAGTAAGAAGAGGACTGTGCGCCTGAGGCACATGGTAGTTTATCAAGACTGGAGTAATTATCGTGATTGATGTTCGGAGCTAGGAGAATATGGCCGATCCGTTCACCAAAGGTCTCAAGTGCCAGCTGGTCGAGAACAACAATTAAAATTGGCTTGAAGACATTATGATATTCTGTCTTTATAATTCTACCATAAAGTTTTATGCTATTACTTCAAAGAGAAATCTATTAGGCATCTAGCTTTTGGTTCAAAGAATGATCATTGACTGGGAGAATATGAGGAACAATGATAGTCCTTTGAGACATTGAGGGGTTACGGACCCAGAACCACTGGTGTCTGCTATTTGTTCTCTGAATAGAACAAAGTCCTGTGGTAGCCTTAATGAGTTCTAGGACATTTGGAATGTCCTGCCTGCTCTACAGGAAGCACGGTAGCACAACACTACAAAGGAGTGGAGGTCTTTATGCTACAGATGATGACACCACCATGAGGTTCCTCGATAAGGTAACGTCTTCGCTAGCCATGTCACAACGACGTAGCACCGCATATAGGCAGGTGGCCTAATGCTTTAAAATGAAGAGCGGTAGGTAGCACTACAAAGAGGCCGGTGACCTTATGTTACAGTGGTGTGACACCACCAAGAGGTACCTAGAGGGTAAAGCCTCGGCTATGCGAGCCATGTCACATCAGCGTAACACCGCAAGGAAGCGCAATGCTTCATGTTGGGTAGTTTGGCACTACAAAGAGATGTGACCTCGGCTTTAGGCCATGTCATAGCGGAGTAGCACCGCAAAGAAGCACAAGGCTTCATGCCAAGGACTCTTTAAAAGAACTCACCTAGAGTGTATGGAAAGAGATACAAACTGTCTCTTGAGGGTAAACTTGTAGTCGTCCAAGATACATATATCGAAACCAGGCGTGCACATGGCCTTTATTGTGCAACCGGAAGCACAACTGATGTCATTGTGTGAGTGAAAAAAATTGTAGTTATGGTACAGAATTCAAGGCCTAGTCCATTCTTGTATCATACTGTTATTTGACCCATGCGGGAAGATTCAAGTCGAAGCAACATCTATCATAATGCATGATGGACAGATACTGTGGGGAACACTCAACCCATATATTGAGATATGTAGGGGATTGTTGGTGTTGTTTCCTTTAGACTAAGAAAAATAGTCCTACATTGGTTACATCACAAAATGGGTATCTTAATATAATACTTTGTATGAGTTAAGGTGTGTACATGGGTGTGGTGGGGCACATGGGTGCCATATGGGGGTGTTTTATTAGGAGAAAAAATGATTGACTCCTCAATAAAAGCATTTATGCTTTTTGTCATGCTCTTGGAATTTATTCCATATGAGCTAAACCCCAAAGGGGCTTAGCGACTCGGACTCGGGCTCAAGGGCGCAAAGTGGTGCTTTGTACGCGCACTTTGCACTTAGCACGTCAGCATTGGCGCATGGCACTTGTGCGCATTTTGATGTGCTCATGCGCTCAGTTATGTGCGAGTGCATGCGCGGCCGCATGCGCTACTGCTTGCGTTGCCGCATGCGCTGCTGCTTATGCGGCCACATGCATTGCTGCATGAGCGGTTGCTTGCGTGGCCGCTGCTATCGGATATATTTAAACGGTTATGGAAAGATATGGTCAGTTATTCAAATCCGTTTTTTGTGGGATTTGAATTAATTCGTGCCTATCTTTGTGGGATTTGTTGTTATTTTGTTCCTTTCTTTCTGTAACTAATGAGCGGCCTGACTCCTCTATAAATACTCTCTTCGTGCCTCCATTGAGGACTTACTTCGAAATAGAGGAGACGAAGAGAGTTGTTGCTGCCATTAAAGTTCAGGAAGTTCGTGCGAGTCCAAGCAGGAGGTGACAACGAACGTTCTAGAAGTTCTTTGTGAACTTGTTGGTTCCTGGAAGCAGATCGTGTGGGACGAATCTTGCTTTGAGCAACAGTGATCTTCATCACCCAGCCAACAAAGTTTCTTCTTCTTCCTCCTCCTCTTCTCTTCTTCGTGTTGTAACTCTGTTATGTCCGTATGCAACTGCGATTGCAAGAAAGAACGAGAAGTTAATTTTTTCTGATTCTTTTGTTATCTTGTAAGCAAGTTGTAATCAGAATCATATTATTAGTTGTTCGCTGGAATCGAGGTACATCAGTGAGAAAACTTTTGTGTGAACTCCTAATCTCGACTTCAACTTCTGGTTCTACCATCTTTGATTAAGCCCCGAGAGTAACAGATATACTTGTTGATATGGCACTTTTGTGAGCACTTCAACTGTATGATAATGCATGTACCAGAAGTACAACAATTATGTTGGTGCTTGCTCCCTACGGCCCAACTTAGAGGTGTAAGTGGAGCTGATATGGAATGGATATCTATAATGTTCCCTTATCTGTAAAAGCAAATTAAGATTGAATTTGGAATATTGCTTGAATTTTTAATCTAGTACTCTTATGGCGAGAACAATTATGTAGTGAAATCTGATAGTATGAATCCAACTGTTGGACTTTGGTTGAGGTAAAAGCTAAAATTTCAAAGTTAAAAAATGTTGTTTCCCCCTTTTTGTAAGTTTATTTAATAGTCCCACATCGAAAATTTTAAATGAACTTATGGTTGCACATATTAGTTTTGACTCCAATGGCCTCGCCGAGCTCGACCTGAACCATGGATGAGTATTTAGACACTTTTTGCACGTCTTTCAGGTGTCTTAAATTGACGTTGTTGGAATTGGAATTGCAATTGTAGCAGAAACTTTCATTTCTTTTGATGTTCCATGTTTACAATCACTGGCTTTTATTTCATATTCTTCTGATGTATTCAATCACTGATATTATTCATACTATCAGGTTGGAGAACTTAAGAAGCTGGTTGAAGAGGGAAAGATAAAATACATAGGATTGGACGAGGCATCTGCTTCAACTATCAGGAGGGCACATGCAGTTCATCCGATAACAGCAGTCGAGCTGGAATGGTCTTTATGGTCAAGAGATGCTGAAGAAGAAATAATTCCTACTTGCAGGTGAGATATATCTTCTGGGTTTGATTACTTACAGCCAGTACTTACTCTCTTTTCTTTGTTTTACTATTCATACTTTCTTTTCTGTTATGTTTTCTTTTATTTTATTTTCTCCCAGAGAACTCGGTATAGGTATTGTTGCATACAGTCCATTGGGAAGGGGCTTCTTGGCTTCTGGGCCTAAGCTGCTTGGTTCTCTATCAGACCAGGACTTCCGCAAGGTATGTAATTTTAAAGAAAATTTAAACTATTTTTAACTAAAAGAATATAGATATCTTGCTATGTTGCGTGAATACAGACATGGATACGAACATGGCTTATACAAATGTCACCTATGTTGCACGAATATGAACATGGATATGGGTACAAACACGATACATATATGGATACATTTTCCGTGTCCAGGCAACATAGTTATCTTGTAATGAGGCGTGACTTCCGACTTCTATTCTAATTTTGGGTGAGGAAATGTAATACAGCATGCGATGTGAGCATTTGTAGACGTGCTCTCATTTAAACTGCTTATATATTTATATGAACCTAAACAACTGTATAAGTTGCTTTCTTGATCAACAATAGTATGTGATCACTGGAGAATCGAACTCTCATTTAAACTGCTTATGTATTTATATGAACCTAAACAACTGTATAAGTTGCTTTCTTTATCAACAATAGTATGTGATCACTGGAGAATCGACCACACAACCGACGCAGCAAAGAATATATTACGAAAGGAACTTGATACTCTCTTATTGACTGTGGTTTCTTTGAGTTTTGGCCTAATTAATGGCTGCAGATTGATATCCATATAATGTGTGATATGTGTCTTATATGTTCGAATTTATTATCTATATGTAACAGCATATATGACTATGATGGTAGATCCTTTCACCCCAAAACAGTAACATATTCCAGTTTCACGTTCACGAGTTCTGTCAGATCAGCTTTCTCACGTCTTTTAGGGCAAGAAGGGACACTCCATATATCTGCATAGCATCGAGTGAGGACACAAGACACGTTTCCAAAATAACTAGGAAACACTAAAATTGTTTGCTGTGTCCTTGTATTCGCTTGTATTATGTTACGTCATATTCATGTGTCCCTCTTATGGTTTACCAAAGTAATGCTTTTAATGTCATTATCTTGAGATCTTTTTGTGTTGCACTACTGAAAGATTGAATTGTTACGTGCAGAGTACTCCTAGATTTCAGTCTGGGAATATAGAGCATAATTCGTATATATTTGAGCGTGTAAATGAACTGGCCTCAATAAAGGGATGCACCGCTTCGCAGCTTGCATTGGCTTGGCTTCATCACCAGGGAAACGACGTGTGCCCTATCCCAGGCACCACAAAGATTGAGAATCTGAAGCAAAACATTGGTGCGCTTTCAATCAAACTCACGGCAGAAGAAATGGCAGAACTCGAATCTTTTGCTTCGGCAGGTGCTGTTAAGGGAGATAGATATGGCCCTGGAATTCAGACTTGGATTGATTCTGACACCCCTCCCCTATCTTCCTGGAAAGGTGAACGATGAATCGTCTTTTCTTTAGGATACCTCTCTTGCTCGCTCTAATCGCAGCAGGGGATTGGAGCTAGCTGCCCTTGCTTTTGGTGTGTTTTGAGATGGGTCGAATTATATAAGTTTCTTTCCTCTCTATATATATGTTGTTATAGTTTGAATTGGTGCTGTAAACGTGTGTTTAATTGAAGTTGTCTTGCCTGAACTACCTGTATCGGTGACATAATAAGCAGAAATGCGGAATAAGAGAGATCTATTTTAAGATAAGAGTTAATACTCTTGCTGTTATTCTCGTGAATATATAAGAATGTAGAAAGAAGAATTTTGAAGTTCAAGGAATGTGTTATAGTTCTGATCCAGTTTCACTAAACTGGCTTATGATGGTTTCTCCTACAACCCCTAAAGCCTCTCTCTCTATCAACTAGTAGTTGATTATGATGAGTCATCATGCTCACAAACTTGTTATATATGTATTCATACTGGCCAACTCCTCTTCCAGCTGCTTGATCCTCTCATCCTTCTCGACTAGAACCTCCTCCAGCCTCCGGTTCTCTATCCGCAGCACCTCGAACTACATCAACACCCCTTCTATCTGAGCCTCGATTGCCTTGGTGTTGATCTCGAACACGCTCTCCACCACCCTGACAACCCGCTGATGGGAACGGGGTCCATCCTCATGATGAAACAACATGGATTTGATCCATGGAAATCGGTCGTCTATGGTTGGGTTCGGCCAAGTACTTAGCCATTTTTCTGAGTGCAGTTTCTGTGACAAGATTCAGTTTTTGGAGACTGTTTTGGATATGTTGCAGTCATTATTTGACTCGGTCTTTAATACGAAAGTTGTAGAAAAAAGTTTTCTCTTTCGTCTAGGTTTTGAACCGGGTCATTTGGAGGTGTATTGTAGTTACGAGCATCTGAAGTAGCCTGCATGTTCATATTCTGCATACATTCAGCTTGCATGCAACATTGATGCATTGCCTTTCTCCATGCATTGGAAGATGGAATAATGAATCTTGGGAAAAGGAAGGTCTGCCCTTTGGACTTCTCCATGCAAAGAATGTGGTGTACCCAAGAGGCATATCCTCCCTATAAATAGATGAGATATGGTGAAGGTTGAAAACAACACACAACACACACAACTTGTAATCCTCACACTTGTAATCCACCTCAAGTGAGTTTGAGAGAGAAAATGATCCTCAAGTTAAGAATAGTCCTTATAATATTTCATTTGACTATAGTGAAAATGACAAAGAAGGGGCGGTCGGAGGACGCAGGCTCAAATTGAGCTGAACCTCGGTAAAATTGTATGTGTGTTATCTCTCTTATTTTCTTTTCTTTTCTCTTCCATTTTTATTTTTATTCTCATCTCGTCACAAAGACGAAAATTGTCTTATTTTTTCCAACAGTGGTATCAGAGCACATGTTGCTAATCTTCTTGTGTTGAGATGGAGACTCCTATCGATGGCATTCGAATTATCAGCTTGAATGACCGCAATTGGATGATATGGAAGACGAAGATGACGGACGGTCTTTATTGCAAGGACCTCTTTGCACCGGTTGAAGGTGAATCTTCCAAGCCGGAGACCATAATGGTGGAAGATTAGAAGAAGCTCGACCGGAAGACCATCGACACCATTCGAGAATGGGTGGATGACATTGTGTTCCACCATGTGTCAAATGAGACTTCGACGAATATCTTGTGGAAGAAACTTGAAGATCTCTACGAGAGGAAGACCGTCAGCAACAAAGCTATCTTGATTCGGAAGATTATCAATCTCAAGTTCAAGGAAGGTGATTCAATATCTGAACATCTGAATAAAATTCAAAGTATTGTAAATCAACTTGCAGCCATAAAGATGGTGTTGGACGGCGAGCTTCAAGCCCTTTTTATTTAGTTCGTTACCGGATAGTTGGGAGACTCTGGTGGTCTCTCTTAGTAACTCCGCACCTGACGGAGTTGTATCCATGAACCAAGTTACAAGCAGCCTTCTGAATTAAGAAAACTGGAGAAAGTCCTCCGGATCCTTCCATTCTCATGCCCTTGTCACTGAGAATAGGGGAGGAACAAAAGCCGACAACCTCAGAACTGAGACTAGTCGAGAGAAAAATCAACTATCACTACGGGAAGAATGGACACATAAAATGGAAATGCAGCAAGCTCAAGCGAGAACAAAAGAAATGAAGGACCAATAAGAAGCAAGAAAAGAATAAAAGTGTAGTCGTTGTCACTGACAATGAAATTATGCTTTTTTCGGCATGTGAAGAAGAAGACCGTGCAAATTTCACTTGCCAAGACTCGGAATGGGTGATTGATTCTGGTACCTCCTTATTGATTCTGGTACCTCCTACCATGCTACTCTCCAGAAGGACTACTTCACTTTGCTTCGTGAAGGTAACCATGGAACGGTAAAAATGGGTAACAAAAACTCTTCTCAAATTCTTGGCATTGAAAATATTTGTGTTACCACTAACCTTGGAACAAAGATGGTTCTAAAAGATGTTAGATTTGTGCCCGATCTTCGTCTCAATTTTCTCTCCACCGACAAGCTTGATGAAGAATAATACACAATTAGCAGCTTTGGTAAAAGGATGTTGAAAGCTTATCAAATGATCACTTGTACTGGCGAAAGGAAAGAAGTGTTGCACTCTCTACAAGACTCAATTCCACTTAGAGAATGATGAACTTGGAACAGTGAAATGTACCTTTATGGATTTGTGGCACAAGTGGCTTGGCCACATGAGTGAGAAAGGACTATAAACTCTCGCAAGATGGCAACTACTTCCATCCATGCAAGGTACAACACTATCTCACTGTGATCATTGCTTGATTGGGAAACAATATCGAATATCTTTTGTTAAAAATTATAACAAAAAGAAAACCGATATATTGGAGTAAGTCTATTTGGATGTGTGCGGACCCATAAATGTAAAACCTTTAGTGGTGCCTCCAACTTTGTGACCTTCATAGATGATGCATCTAGAAAGGTGTGGGTGTATGTCCTAAAAGCCAAAGATCAAGTCTTTGAAGTTTTCAAAGACTTTCATACCAAAGTTGAAAGAGAAATTGGGAAGCTCTTGAAGTGTATTCACACGGATAATGGTGGTGAGTATACTTCAAGGATGTTTGAATACTATTATTCTAAATATGGCATTAGACACCAAAAGACCATTCCACACATACAACAACACAATGGAGTTGCAGAAAGGATGAACCGCACAATTGTGGAAATAATAAGGAGTATGCTATCCTTAGCTAAATTATCAAAAATATTTTGAGGAGAAGTAGTACGAACGGCCTGCTACTTTATAAATTTGCCCCCCTCAGTTCCTTTGGATGGATATATTCCTGAAAGGGTTTGGAGTGAAAAGGATTTTCCACTTGTGTGTGTTCGGGTGCAAGGTATTTGTGCATGTACCTAAGGAAAAAAGAACAAAACTTGATGATAAAGCTATTCCATGCATCTTCTTAGGGTATGAAAATGATGAATTTGGATATAGGTTGTGGAATCCTAAAAACAATAAAATTGTGAGGAGAAGGGATGTTGTATTTTGTGAAGATAAAATATTTACTGATTTGAAAAAGAAGAGCCACAAAACACTCACATTGTCCTAGATCCAATCTCCACACCTATTGTTTTTCCTTCTTCTACACCAGAAAATAATAATTTTTAAGATATGCAGGAAAAAGAAGAAATTACAAGTTCTATAGATTTTGATCATGGGGAGCATGAACATGTAGAGCCACCTCATATGGATTAGCCACAAGCACCTCAGTTGAGATGGTCGAAAAGAACGACAACTCTCAGCTAGATATCCTGCTTCAAAGTATATTATGGTGACAGATGCAGGTGAACCAAAAAGTTTCTATGAAGCACAACTTCATGAAGATCGTGCCAAGTGGAAGAAAGCCATACAAGAGGAGGTGGATTTCTTGCATAAGAACCACACTTATGCCTTGGTGGGGCTACCGAAGAACAAAAAAACCTTGAAAAACAAATGGGTGTTCAAAATCAAGAATGAAGGAAATGGCCAAGTCAAGTACAAAGCTCACCTCGTGGTGAAAGGTTTCAGTCAGAAGCAAGGAGTCCATATATTTTGTGAACGCTCATCGGAATGTGACAAAACTTGCGCAATTGGAATTGTGGTATCATGCTGGTCATGTGACTCAAGGTTCACGCAATTCCGAAATAATTGACCGAGCAGCCTATTTACGGGCTCACGAGTTGACTTGAAGGGTAAAATTTTGATCGGCTCACCGGAATTCAAAACTGGACATATCGTTGAGTTCATATCGACATTTAAGATTTTTTTTGACCTATAATTTGTCCAATTTAGAGACTTTTACCCATGGCACTTATTTCGGTGCAAAGTGGGGCCACACATAGACCCTGTTTTTGACCCAAAATTATCATTTAGCCCCTATGTCCAAATTGGACGAAAGAGTAGTATTTTTTATCTATCTTACTGATTTTGGGAACGATGGTGATGTTTATTTCAGCATCCGTAAACGTTCAGACAAAGGCAGTGGGTTCTGATACTCTGTACTTGACACCTGGCGTTTACATTATGCAGCTTTTCTACCAGGCAAGTATACATTGCCATTGTACAGTAATTTACATTCCATATGGTGCATGCATTTTATTTTTGTTATTTAGTTCATATATTTTAACTGCTATATAAACTGCGCGACCAAGAATAACTTGCGTGCAATGACGGTGGCATCGTATTTTGTCTTTATTATATATTATGCATGTTGACCTATTTTTACGAGAATATCCCATTATCATGAGGCATTCTTATGTTTCATTGGCCGTGACACAGTTGTTACACAAGTTTGAGTCTCATGTAGGATACGTACTTGCGTGACGGGCTGGCCACCTGTGCGTATAGGACGTGCGACGGATATGGATAACTGCTGATAGAATTGCATGATTAGAAGCCTTGGCAGTCATTAGAGATGTCATCGTGTCATCGATATAGCATGAATAGTACATGGGGTGGGAAGAACAACAAGTTAGGCGTTTGGACTCCTTTGCACTTTTTCTTATGTAACCTGAACGCTCCGCCGGAGATACGTGGTCAGATGACCCTTATATTATAGATCTACAGGCGACATCTGACGTTTAAAAGACATCATGATTTTGAGGCCCCTGATTCTCCAAGAGAATTATGCCAATCCCATTTTTGGCCAGATAGCCCATGGGTTGGAAAGTTGTTCTCAAAGTGCATTCACATAGACGGTTAGGCAACCCTTGGATGTTTATTTTCAGTACTTTATTGGCATGCTATTTATGTATCTTGTTACGTCCCTCTGAGGACCTGGTCCACTTTTAGGTATAGACGGGCAGGATTATCCGCAGGAGTACGAACCCGGACCTGATGCTTCATACCAGATTGAGGAAGTCTTATCTTCGGAGTACCACTGATTCTTCGCAGCCGATGGATATTTTAGTTGCTATTATTTTATTAACATTTATCTTATATTGGAGTTTTGACCTCTTCTCTCATTTAGTTTTTGGTATAGTCGACTGGCAGTGGATTTGTTTCCACCCGACTATCGTTCTTTGATACTTCATATTTGAGATTCAGTTATTTATTTCATATTTTTTTATTTGTGCTGTGGATGAGATATAGATTGCGTCTGACTTATTTCGGTGGTATATTACCACTTGTGGATTTGATATTCTTATACAGCGTACGAAGGTGTTACGATCTTCCAACACATTGGAGTTGTCGTATACATACGGTTGACATATTACATATTCCTAGTCCTACGTATTATGAGACTGGGTATGACATATTTTTGTGGTGGCCCATGCAGGTCCAGAATTTATTGTCTCGGTTACGTTACTGTACCGAACAAGCCTGCGTATAGGAATATAGTATATGATCTCATCTACACCTGACTATAACTCATATTCCTTTCAACTTGTCCTATTTAAATGCTTGCAACCTGCTTGATTCTTGTACTCTTTCTAATTTTTCGTCCATCACTTGCAGAGAGAGGAATTTGCATAGTGGACGTACCGCCATCGGGGGCGACTCACCTCCAGGGGTCAATGGCCAAACACGAGGAGAGGCCTCAATGACTCCTAGACTTTCGGGGCCTGATGGACAGACTCATAATTGGTTTCACCTGATCCTTCCATTGCGCCTAATGGGACTTTTTCAGCTACATCAGCACAGTAGGATAGCCAGACACAACTATTCCAATTCTTCCAAATGATGATACAGGAACAGAGACAGCAGGCCGCCGCACAGGCTGCGGAGCAGAGGCAGCAAGCGATGGAGCAGAGGCAAGAATTTCTGGCAGCACTGGAGAGGTTGGCTGCACTAGCACCGGTACCAGCTCAAGCACTAGTTCCAGTGTCGCAAGCTCGAGTTGGTTCAGTCAAGGACTTTATATATATGGGCCCCAAGCCCTATAAAGTTATTGAGAGTCCAGAGGAGACCACAAACTGGATTACCAACACCAAGAAGTTGTTAGAAGCATCACAACTGCCTATAGATCTATGGATGACAGGCGTGAGGACCCAGCTAGAGGGTAACGCTCATCACTGGTGGGAATCGATGGAGCACCAGTTGGGTACGTGTCAGACTTGGAATCGATGGAGCACCAGTTGGGTACGTGTCAGACTTGGGAGCAATAACTTGGAGTGCTTTGAGAGAAAGTACTTTCCGGCCACCGTAAGGGATGCGTTGTATGATCAGTTCCTCCATCTGGAGCAGAGGAGCAAGACAGTCGACGAGTATGATACCGATTTTAGCCCCCTCAGTAAATATGGAGCTGTCCGAATACCCAATGACTTGGAGAAGGCTAAGAGGTTTCACCGTGGGCTGACTCAGGAGCTCCAACACTACACTAGCTCACAGTCCTGGATCTCTTATGCCGAGTTATTGACAAAGGCCATTAGCAAGGGAAAGGGAAGTCAATTGAAGACCCAGCAGGGACCAACAAGGACACAGCATGGAGGGCCTATTAGACGCCCTTTGGCACATCAACAGCAACAATAGCAGCACAGAGCAGGACCATACCAGATTCTGGAGAAGCTCCACTACAGTTATTGTGGGAAGCGCGGATACATTATAAGAGACGGTCGACTTCGCTTAGGATAGTATATGAGGTATGGTTCTGGATAGCATATGGCCAGAGACTGTCCCATGCAACAGTCATCGGTGCTTCCACCGTCGATACAGAGGCTAACACTTCCAGCACCGAAGTCAGCTCAGCAGATGACTAGACCAGGAGAGGGAGCACCTCGACCTCCAGCAGCCGGAGGATTTCAGCGAGGACCACCGCTACCTACTCAGGAGGACCAGTTTGCGAGGGCCAGACATGGACTACCTCAAAGGACTGGACAGGCTTTTGCACTAGAGGTGGATGACACGGAGTAGGAGATTGATGTTATAGCAGGTATTACTTTTGTTTCTACTTTTTCTGATGTGACATTATTTGATACGGAAGTGACACACTCATTCATATCTTCTAGTTGTGTTGCCAAGCACAATATTACCACTACACCATTGCCTAGTTGTGTTAGAATTCTCACCAGGGGAGGAGTTGAACCTATTAGCCGTATTTTTAGATCTTGTCCTGTAGTGATTTGCGGTAGAGAGATGAATGCCCGACTCTTAGTTTTTTTCATGCCAAACTTTGATGTTGTACTTGGGATGGACTGGCTAAGAAAGTACCACGTTATCTTCGACTTCTATGGAGGAAGCATTCTTTTTAAGGTACCAGGCCAGTCGAAGCTCGAGTTTGCACGAGGATCCATAAAAGTTCTTGATAGTGTTAAGCTGGCAATGGGCGACGTTATTTATCATCCTATCATTTCAGAGTTCCAAGACGTCTTTCCAGAGGAATTTCCAGGACTACCTCCAGACAGAGATGTGGAATTCTCGATTGAGTTGACACCGAAAGTAGCACCCATAGCATCGGATGTTTATAGATTGGCAAAGAAGGAGATGGATGAGATGAAGGCACAATTGAAAGAATTAGAGAGAAAGGCTTCATTCGGCCAAGTGCATCACCCTGGGAGCACCAGTGTTGTTTGTACCAAAGAAGGATGGGTCAGTGCGCATGTGCATCGACTACAGAGCCTTGAATGTTGTGACTGTGAAGAATAAATATCCACTGCCACACATTCATGACTTATTTGATCAGTTTAGTGGAGCTAAGGTGTTCTCGAAGATAGACTTGAGATCGGGATATCACCAGGTGAAGGTGCGAAAGCAGGACATTCCGAAGACCGTATTTAGGACAAGATATGGACACTACGAGTTTCTGGTCATGCCATTTGAATTGACCAATGCTCCAGCTGTCTTTATGGACTTGATGAATCGAGTCTTCCATCAGTACTTGGACCAGTTCGTGGTTGTCTTCATAGATGATATATTTATCTATTCGAAGAGCCACGGGGAGCATGAGAAGCACCTGCAGATTGTCCTAGAGACCTTGAGGAGAGAGCAGTTATATGCGAAGCTCAGTAAATATGAGTTCTTCTTGGACATGGTCTCTTTTCTTGGACATATCATCACGGGAGATGATAATTCTGTTAATCCAGAGAAAATCTCGGCAGTTGAGACATGGCCCGTTCCTAAATCAGCATCGAAAGTGAGGAGTTTCCTTGGACTTGTGGGATATTAATGACGGTTCGTGGAGAACTTCTCAAGGATAGCTGCTCCTATGACTCGGTTGACATGTAAGGACTAAGAGTTCATATGGACTGACGAGTGTCAAGCCGCTTTTGAGGAGTTGAAGAAGCGACTGACCATAACGCCAGCATTGACTATTCCATCAGGATTAGGAGGTTATATGATTTACAGCGACGCATCAGGGAAATGCTTGGGATGCGTATTGATGTAGCATGGAAAGGTGAATATATATGCATCTAGACAGTTACAAATACATGAGAAGAATTATCCAACTCATGACTCGGAGCTTGCAACCGTTGTTTTTGCTCTAAAGCTATGGAGACATTACTTATATGGGGAATGAGTGGAGATATATACCGACGACAAAAGCCTCAAGTATGTCTTCACACAGAATGAGCTGAATATAAGGCAATGCTTGTGGCTTGAGTTGATGAAGGAATTCGAGATAGAGCTGCATTATCACCCAGGCAAGGCTAACGTAGTAGCAGACGCGTTAAGCCGAAAGCCTGCAGCATACTTCTTGACGACACAGCGAGAGTTACTGGAGGACTTGAAAGTGCTTGGCATAGAAGTTGTATTACCCGGAGCAGACGGAACAATAGCCAACTTGCAAGTACAATCATCACTAGTAGAGAGGATCAAGGCAGCTTTGCCTACGGATGCCAGATTCAGAAGGTTGAAAGAGGACAGAGGCTGAAGAGCAGACGGGATTACGCATTCATGATGACGGGATATTACGATGTGGTAATCGTCTATATGTTTCCAATGGAGAGATTCGACAGGAGTTGATGGCATAAGCTCATAGTTCGATATATCCTATTCATCCTGGAGGCACCAAGATGTACCGTGACTTGCATCGACACTTTTGGTGGCATGGTATAAAAAGGGAGATAGCTCGCTTTGTGGCCAAATGTCTAGTATGTTAACAGGTCAAGTCTGAATATCAGATAATAACAACCACTTCTGATTCCTGAGTGAAAGTGGGAGCACATCACTATGGACTTCATCACGGGATTCCCGAGGAGTCCAAGTGGGCGAGATGTTGTTTGGGGTAATCTTGCCTTTTTGAGTTGGCCAGTCTACAGAAGCTTTGGATGACTTATATATGAGGCAGATCGTGAGGTTGTACGGCATTTCGGTCAGCATTGTGTCAGACAAGAATTCACATTTTATATCTCACTTTTGGAGAAGCATGCAAGAGAGTCTTGGGACTCGTTTAAAGTTCAGTACAACTTATCACCTGCAGACAAATGGGCAGTCAGGGCATACTATTTAGACACTGGAGGATATGTTGAGGGCTTGCATGTTGGACTTTAGAGGATCATGGGAGGACCACCTACATCTTGTGGAGTTTTCTTACAACAATAGCTATCAAGCGAGCATCCAGATAGCTCCGTTTGAAGCATTGTAAGAAGAAAGTGTAGGTCTCCCCGTGTGTTGGAGTGGCATGGAAGAACGTCAAATATTGGGACCAGAGTTGGTAGTCAGCACTATAGAGACAGTGAAGAAGATACAAGGGCACTTGCGAGTAGCGCAAGACAGGCAGAAGCAGTGGGCAGATCTTTACCGTCGTTCCATGGAGTTTAAAGAAGGTGATCATGTCTTCTTGAGGATATCACTTACTAGAGGCACTATTCACTTTGAAGGACACTATAAACATCCTAATTTTTAGAATTTAATTTTAAATTTATTTAATATGGGTATTATGTAATTATTGAGATTAAGAAAGATTTTCTGTAATTTTTAGCTAATATAATATATATATTCATGGATTTATAGTTATTTGTATTTACTTAATTATTAATATAGTGCAGAAAATATATTTTTGGGTGTAAAACTATTAATAGAGTATTGTAGATTTTTTTTGGAATTTATTGAAGTCCAAAACTATTTTTAGATGGCCATATATATATATATATATATATATATATATATATATATATATATATATATATATATATATATTGATTTTTTTTAAACCAACCTAAACCAAACCAAACCAAACCAAACCAAACCAACCCAACCCAACCGAATCCCATACCCGAACCCACTAACCCAGCTACCCAAAACTCGAACCACCCCAACCCATTCCCCTGCTGAAACCCCCGCGCCCCCTCACTTCCCCTCCCCGCCAACCGCTGCACCCCTCCTCTTCCTCTTCCCGTAACCTCCCTCCTTCACCCCTATATATTACACCACCACCCTCAGAGCAACCACCAACATTTCCTCTACCATCGCGACCATCCCCGACCGTCGACGACCGCTGGACCATCGTCGCCGCACGCCGCAAGCCGCCACCGAGCAACCGCCAAAATCCCGAGTAGTAGCAGAGTAGTGAGGTACACTACTTCTCGCCCTATTATCTTCCTGCACAATAAACCAATTAACAACCCGTCAAAACCTATGCGAAGACCACATGACCCCCTTAGACCCTGTGTAATTAGTTTAACCTATCGTGTCCTGTATCTGTCGCAATTTGCGACACAATACAGAAAAAATGACCCAGTTTGTAGTTTAAAACTATTCCAACCACCCATGTTCATGTCTGATTTTCTTCCAACCTAGTTAATATTTTTAAATTCTGCTTAAACAGTAATTTAGACAACATAAATAAGTTTTAATCTCTTCAATTAGTTTATTTTAATTCGATGTATGCTGTATTTTATTTGCTGTTAAAATTGACCAAAAATTGGGTTTCTTAAACCCAAATTTTTTCGAAATGAGGTCCGTTCTGCCAAACGAGGCAACTTCGTCGTGTGCAAATTATACCGAAAGGTGCGTATCGTCAACACGAACGTATGGAATTTTGTGAAACTTGATTTGGATATGCGTGTACACCGAAATCAACACGTATTCGTCAAAAAAATACCGTATCGACCTGTTCTGATATTCGTCATAATTTTATGTGTGCTTGTCGTTTCGTAATGAAACTTGCACCATCAGATTTGTAGCGTTACGCTGGTGCTGTGACCTAAATTTGGTTTAATTCTGAGAACGTTGATAAAACACCATTTCGGGGGCCCCATAGTTTTACTTGACGGGTGATTTCATGACCGGCTCATCGAAATCCAGTTTTGGGTATTCCGTTGGGTTCGTATCATCGTTCTAGACTCATCGACACCAAGTTTGATAAATTTGGAGAACCTTGTATTTGACACATTTTTGGTGTGAAGTGAGCCACATGTGGACTCCGCTTTGACCAAAAACTATCCATTTTGCCTTTGTGTTCAAATTGGACTTATGGGTAGTCAATCCTAGGTATTTCAAGTATTCTGAGAGAAATGGTGATGTTTGTTTCAGCAACCAGAGACGTATTTGGAGATTTCACTTTTATAGGAGCAACGGATGGAGTTTAGAACCCAGACAAGTTTACCTTGCCAACTTGTAGTAGAGCCTGATATATATTATTTGCTTGTGTTCTTTCTATATATATACTTCTGTGATATGCCTGTTCAACCTAGAACTATGAGACGTTGGTTAGCGTCCGAATAAGATTCGGGTTGAGAGTTGATTCCACGATCCTATATTTTTACGTGCTTGCTTTACCAAGTACATCATACCAAAGGTCACTTGACACTATTTTATGTTACAGAATCTTTATGGAATAATTCATGGTGATTCTGTATAGGCTTATAGGATTCGTGATATGAGACTTGTATATACATAGATATCATTATGACTCGTTGTACTAGCTAGAGGTCATGATCTTGCGTGTCATGGACATGAGATATGAGGTTATATTGGGTGGGGAGAGAAACACCATACTATAGGCTGATTATATTTATATATATATACTATATTACTAGGGGTGCCTTAGATTCTGTCTCAGATCTTTGGCATATTTACTGGCCCTTCGAGATATTACTTACTGATATGGGCTCCCCGACACAGAGCCTGTAGTAGTTACAGCCTGAGTACGAGTGATGTCCTCACTTGCATATCACTTAGATGGTTACAGTAGTACCATTGAGTATATGGTATTATACTATTTTACTTTGGCATGTTGTTTCTTGTACCTTGTTACGTCCCTCTGAGGACCTGGTCCCTTAAAAGTTTTGTAGCATAGACCGTTATGGAGCCTGCCTGGAGTTTCTGATGTGTGTTGCTTTGTCTTGCATGCATTGGTGCCAGGTACTTATATCTTTTCTGCCGGAGTTATGGTTATTATTCATATTATTTATTCATCTGCTGATGTAGCCTAGTTTTATAGACTCATATTCCTTTCTCTAGTCTATTCGAGCTTATGTGTTACTGGCGGCCGACTTTAGCATATGTAGTTCATTCTTGATATTTTGTTCTTTATGTTGATTGAGACATAGACATTTTCAGTATTCTTAGATAGTTACCCTTATTATATAGCTTATACGTATTCGAGTCAGAACAGAGTCTGGCCGAATGCGTAGATGGCATGTTATATATTCCTAGTCTTGTGTATTTTGGGACTGGGGCATGACATATTTTTGTGGTGGCCCATGCAGGTACTGATTAGATCGTTTGGTTACTTTCCGGTACCGAGCGAGCCTGTAATCAGAATTAACAGTATTAGTATCTCAATCCATAACTAATTTAAAAATTCTTTAGCAATTGATTATCGCCCTTGGACTTCATAATTATACTATTTTATTCCCCTTAACATCTTTATTATTGTTTATCATCTTTTCTTATTTCAGAGAGATGGATGTTCGTGTGCGATATTTTCTTCAGAAGCAGATCCTTGTCAAGGCGGAAGAAGACTTGCTGGATATAAATTTTTGAGAAGACGGTTACCCTTAGTAGGGTAGGTAGATAGGTTATTCCTATATGCTAGAGCTAGTGTAGATTGATAGCATAAGAATTGAATATAGTATTAGAGGCCTAGAACTAATAAAACCTTACCCTTGCTTAAGGTAGCAAATAATTTTGGAAGTATTGGAAGATAGGAAAGAGGGTTTGATTCTAATACACTGGAATACTTTATGGAATACATAGCTAGATGATAGCGATCAGATGTGGCTCATGATGGTGATACAAGAAATTGTATTATGATCTTAAGAAATTTGAACCTTACGTAGCAGGCTATAGTGGCTAAATCTCTAGTTGTCTTGTGAATTTTAGTATCAAAATTAGATCTTATGACCCTCTTAAATTATTGATGACTATAGGTCTGGACTAAATAGATAGGTAGATTTCTAGATGTTTGTGTAATTAGATAACTCAAGTACTAAATTATAGCTTTCGAAATCAAACTAGAGGTACTTGATTATTTGGGTTGTCAATGTTAATTGAACAAGTGGAGTTCCACCCTTGATTACTTGGGTGGTGTAGAAGAATAAAATACGCTGGGGAATTATATGCATATTATACAAATCCCCAAATACATTCTCTCCACGTAAAATAGAGCTTCAAAGCTGTTTGGCGTAAAATAAAACTTCAGAGCTATACGCGTAAAACAGAACTTCAAGGCTGTATGGCGTAAAATGTGGCTTCGAAGCTGTAGATATAAAACAGAGCTTCAAGGCTGTGTGGCATAAAATATGGCTTCAGAGCTGTCTGCGTAAAACAGAGTTTCAAAGCTATTTGGCGTAAAGTAGAGCTTCAGAGCTGTCCGCGTAAAACAGTGCTTCAAGGCTGTTCTGCGTAAAAGGTTGCTTTACCTTCCTGCGTAAAGTTTAAAATACATTTGTTTTTAATGCGGCGTAAAGTTGTACGAGGAACTCTTCGTATTCCTCGGATGAATTTGTCAGACAAATCAGTGAACCTGACATCTAACAAAAGTACTGCACGATGATCGAGAGGACGGCTGTGATAATAATTTTGCACAGAGACCCAGGTTGTCATTTAGTGACATATTCTTGATACAAGTCATTTTTATGCATTCAAAGAATACGCTGCCTATTCTACATGGGCAGAAATGAGTTTTTACGCTCAAGATAAGACAAAATCAGACGCCACTTCAAAAGTTGTTTCTTGTACAGAGCTCGAGGCATATCTCTGCATTTAATACACGAGATGGAGGCATATCTCTACATTTAATGCACGGGATTTTGTTCTATTTTTAAAATTTTGTCATGACTGAGAAAGCTAAAAAACTTTTACTAATACGCTCATATCACCATCCTTGAATTTTACGTCAACCAGGCTATTTTCAACTATAGGAGTACGCCGTATGCTATCTCCTCGAAATACGCCAACTCGGCTATATTTCCAAAGGTACGTGATAAGGCTATTTAGCTCAGAATATGCTTAAGACCTCAGTCGTGAAGGATAATTAGCTATTTTTATGCTGGTTATCTATTATTCATAAATCATCAAGTTTTACGCCAATAAGACAGTCACTTGGCTTTTACGCCAACCATCTTTACGCAGGGGCAGTTACCTACGTGGCTTGCATGCCATAATCTTCAAGAAGCAGTTGTACGCGTTACTTTATAAAGGGATACGTGTCATACGCAGATTGAGAAGATTGTTTGAACGTGGGTAGCAGTTGTCATAACCACAGCGTAAAGGAAGTCTTCCTCTTCACAGTTTGGCCTTTTACACCAACAAGACAGTTATTTGGCTTTTACGCCAATAAGACAGTTATTTGGTTTTTTACGCCAACCATTTTTACGCAGAGGCATTTACCTACGTGGCTTGCATGCCACGATCTTCGAGAAGCAGTTATATGTGTTACCTTATAAAGGGACACGTGTCATACGCAGATTCAGAAGATTATTGGAATGTGGGTAGCAGTTGTCATAACCGCAGTGTAAAAGGAGGCAACCTTCTTCACAGTTTGGCCTTTTACGCCAACAAGACAATTATTTGGCTTTTATGTCAACTAGACAGTTATTTGACTAATCTCTATAAATAGAGACCCCTGGTCACAGGGTAAGGGGCATAGGCACAATCAGATCAGAAGAGAAAAAGAGAGAAAAAAGAGGAGACCAGAGTTTTTGCTGACAACTTTGGCAACGAGAATTCGATCCTACTTGCAATTTTTCTTTGACTGACCTTTGTCTTCAATTCAAAGAAAGTTTGAAGCTCCTTCTACAAAACTTCTTCGTCATCGTATAGTCCAAGGAACAAAGTGATCGACTGCAGATCAGACTTCTATAGCAATACTTTCCCAGAATTATTTTATTGTACTCAACATCCTCGTATAGGATTAATTGTACTTTTCTCTTTTCTCGTTTGTAAGCAAAAGTTTTGTATAAACATTTGTTTATCCAAACAAAAATGGCAACTTTGCTGGGTACGACTTTCTCCTCTGACGAGAAAGCAATTGCTCAACACGATGCTGTATCCATCGGATCGACGAAGAAGACTTTGGTCGTTCAGTTCGACCAATCTGCTTATGAAGATATGCTTCATGCAGGGGGTAGCTCTCATTCCTCCTTTGTCCATAACAACAGGAAGCTGCGTAAAGTGTGGATGTCTAAGACGTCCTCTACCCTTTCTGCAAGCTCTCACTCACTGATCAACAAAGTTGTGACAACACAGCCAACACGCCTTATGCGTAAAAATTTGTCTTCCGTCTGAGACAAGACTTCTGGCAATGCCTCAGTGCCAATCCAAAAGTTTCAAACACGCCCTGTGCGTAAAACTTTGTCTCCCATTTGTAACATGGTAGACAAGACTTCTGACAATGCCTTAGTGCCAATCCAGAAGTCTCGAACATGCCCTGTGCGTAAAACTTTGTCTCCCGTTTGTAACGTGGTAGACAAGACTTCAGGCAATGCCCTAGTGTCAATCCAGAAGTTTCAGACGCGCCCTGCGCGTAAACCTTCGTCTCCCGTCTGTGACGTGGTAGACAAAATTTCTGACAAGGCCTCAGTGCCAATTCGAAAATTTCAAACACGCCCTATGCGTAAAATTACATCTCATGTCTATGATGAGGCAGATGTACCCTTTGATCACATCAAAGGAAAATAAGTGACGAATCCTTCAACCTCTAAGATTTTACGCCCATAAGAGAAGAAAGTTCCCACTTTACAGATTATGCGTGATGCTGAAGGCCGTTGGAGGACTTTTCCTATTTTACGCGAACCTATGTAGAAATCCAAATTATGCCAGGATAGGTCTGTCCGTGTAAAGAAGACTCGTTTCACGGGAAGATACGCTCCTCAGACAGATGATGGATAATATGCTACTCATATGGGTGAACTACTGTATTCCTATGGCAGAGAAAGGGTTATGGTTCCTAATCTCCACATTCCTTCTGATGTAAAAAGGTAGAATAAGCCTTCTTCTTCTTCTGGTAATCTCCCTGATTTGCGTGATTTCTTAATCCAGAAACGCAAAGACAGGGGATCTCCTAATATGTCTATTACACCCCCTAGAGAACATTGCTATAATAGTCATAAGGTTGTAATTAACTGTTGCTGTTCTAAAGCAAAACGGTCAGTTTTTGACCGATTGAACTATACTTTGTCATTACAGGAAGAAGAACCAATATTTGCGTCAGTAAATATGGCTTCGCATATCCCTAGACGAAGGTCGAGTTCAAGACGTCATCCCTCTAGAACTCCAAGCCAAAGTAGATTTGACAGACTCATCGAGACTTTTGAAGAAGGTGTTTTTCGAAACACTCGCTCGAGGTCACGACGATCAGCTTCATATTCTTCAGATTCCGACACTAGGAGTCGCCAGTTTTCTGAATTTGATGCTGAAAGTATAGACTCAATCTCTACAGAGATCTATACTAATCCCTCAGTGGCATCTAAGAAAATGGAAGTTTATGCTGTTGGAGATGAACATAAAGAAGCTTCCCCATCAGGAAGTACTGAACAATGCATCACTGTATTGGAAACATCACTTAAAGAGATGCATACCATGATGGAGAGTATGCACCAAATAATGATGACTCAACATACAGCTGCAATAGCTCAAACACCTATTCCTCCGACTCAACTACGTGTGGGGGTAGATATACCACCAGCCAATGCAAGCCAAGAGCCTGTTCAAAACCAAGAATCAGCTGCTCCTCAACCTCTTAACCCGAAGAATATATTACCTCCTGTTGGAGTTACAATACATCCAATCTCTCACCTCTCTGTTGTCCCTTTCCCAACTGAAGATCCAATACAAGCAGTTCAGGAATTGAAAGCCCAATTTGATGCTTTGAAACATAAAGATCAGCTCAAGAAGTTGGGAATTAACCAGCCATATCCAGCTGTCTGGGATGAGATCCCTTTCCCACCAAAATATAAACCACAAGCTATGGTTTTGTTTGATGGAAAGACATCGCCAAGCCAGTATATGAACTACTTCAGCATGATGACGGTATTATTGCAAGGAAACGATGCCCTTCTCACTCGAGTGTTTAAAGGCTGTCTGTCTGGAGTAGCTTACCAATGGTATCGTAGTCTATCTGACAACTGCATTACTTCTTTTGAAGATTTCAAGACTCTATTCTTCGCTCGATTCTACGAGGGAGGAATGGACATGTCTATGTCATCACTCATTGAAGTAAAGCAGAAGGAAAAAGAAAACGTTCGTACATTTATTGAACGCTTTCGTCAGGCTACTTTACAGATGCCTCCTGGAGTTCCCGATTCAGCCTTAGTGGGCATTTGCAGAAAGAACCTACTCCCACTGATCTCAGTATTCACAGGACCATACTAGTTCCATGATTGGCCCTCATTTATCATATCGGCAGTAGCCGCTGAAGATAATAGTCGGAAGGCTCATGACAACGGGATCATGATCTCTACCTCTGATAGAGGAAAGCGTTCATCCCCCAATAATGACCATACTCGTAGTTCAAAAGGAAAGAAAGCCCTGACAATCAATACATCCAGACAAAATACTCCGGTAACTACGCAGACGAATTCTGGAACTTCCAAACCTAAGGAAGAATATTCTTTTGACGACAATGATATTCCAAGCATATTTGATTGTCTAGTCAAAAGTGGCAAGCTTACTCTACCAGAGATAAAGCGTCCAAATGAAGTCGGCAGTACAGATAATCCTACGTACTATATTTTTCACAGATACATATATCACCCCACAAAGGCATGCTATGTACTGAAAAGGAAAATCCAGGAGTCGATAGACGCCAAAGTCATCACTTTGTGTAATAACGAGAATACGGTCACTACAAATATGATCTCACTCCAATTTGGCAATTTTCCTTCTCAAGAAGTACCGGATGGTGTGGTACCTATTCCACAGGTCATGATGGATATTGTTAACTCCCTCATACCAGGGGTCAAAATTAAGATTTAGTGCCCCTAACTACTAAGCGTGGGGATATCATGTGGGTTCATCCTGATATAGTATCAGAAATTAAGGAAGAGACTAAAGCTGCTAAAGCTAAGTCTAAGAAGAACTCAAGATGTAAACCATGCCATATGGTTGGAATATCCTCGACATCAAAAAAAGAGGCTTTAGCAACCGGAACACGGTCAGGGAAAGCTGTAAACCCAATATCAGCCAGGGGGTTTACCAACCCCGGTCCGTTCCGGCCAGGCCACGGTGCCCTGCTTCGACTACTGTGAGCCGACCGACTCATCTCCCCGCGCGGCCTGACCCACGTTCCGACCGGTCAGCCGACCCTCCCCGCGGTACAACCCCTCCAGCACAGTGCAGCGGCGCCGACTCCGACCGGTGCAGCCATTCCCCCGCGGCCTGTGTTCGTCCGGCAAGCCCGCAGACTCCTCGGCAGCGGACTCTGGCCTCTTCCAGCCGGCGCTGCAGATCCCTCCCCGCTGTGCAAGTATCCCGACCGATGCTGCGTGCGTCCCCGCCGCCGGACGAAGCTTCCCCCGCTGAAGCTGTCCCGCCGGGCAGATCTTTCCCCCGCTGTTCGACCATCACTCCCAGTCTACCACCACCATCACTCCCAGCCTACCACCACCACCACCACCCTACCCTACTCCGGCCAGGGACGGCCACCGTTCCTCACAGCCAAGGTGACGACTCCTCCCCCTATGATTATGAAGTGTAGTTTCATATCAAATGTTTGGGTGATATATATATTAGTTATTGATGGGGATTATATACATTGAGTTTAAGGGTTATGTGTGATTTAGATTTAGTTTAAGAGTGTACTATACAATAAGATTTTAGGATTTAGAATGCATGAGTTTTAAAGTTTATTACATCTTAAATATGTGTGGTTGATGGTACTATGCTAAGTTGAATATTTATGGGTTAAATATAAATTTATTGAGATTATGAAATATAGACAATCGATGGTTGGAAAGGTTAAATATAATGAGGTTGGGGTCTAAATACCATATGAGATTTTTAGGGTTTATACATGATATATGCATTGTTGATCGATTGGTCGAGTATAAGCCGTAATCCTTAAAAGTTGGTCATTTATTATGGGATAATAATAATAATGAATTTAATTGAAGAGAAGTTTCTTATGACATGATAGAGGATTGTATAGAGGAGGATTTAATAATAATAAATTATGGGAGGATGAAATATGTCAACGTACATGGTAATGACTGTGAAGACCAGGGTGAAATTTGAGGATTTGATCATGACTGGAACTACTGAACATCGTGGTAAGATATAAGATCGAGGATTGTTGATGATATTGTGTAGGTGATTAATCAGAATTGACCATCGTACCGATAGTCAACTGTAGTCAACCCCCTAGTGACTTGTCCCTGTGAGTCGTAGCTGAGACTGAGTTTAGGTATAGATGTGTGTAGCACACCTGTCTGTTGTAAAATAGATTATTGATTCTGGTTTATAATTCATATCTAGGTACTGCGGGACCTGAGGACTTGGACGCGATACCAGATCCCCGTCATCAGCAACCGTACGCAGGCAAGTGTACCTTGCCACCCTGTATTTCAGTTTACAGATATTATTGTTCTTTATGTACTCGTGCACGTTTTTATGTTGACATTCGATACTCCGTATCCGGTTCACAACCGGGTGTTGACATTCGACGTAACGTCTTAGAATAATTGCTATATGCTTCACAGCACCTCGATGCACGTACCTGAGTACATCGATACCCCAGGACACACTCATACACTGTGATCGTGCCAGATTCCTGTATCCTGATACTGACATCATGACCAGAGACTGGGACGACCTTAGGGTCGCGTCTGTTGAGTTATTTCTGTGTGTCGAGACTGTAGTTAGAGGTTTAGGTTTAGCGCACAATCGTTGACCGCTTGGGAAGGAGAAGACAGTTACTAGATGTTTGGGATACTCTGCACGCGCTTATATATATGTAGTATTTTGTAGTGATACCTGTATCTAGTGTAGCTGTTCCACCCGTGTGACTCTTTGTCCGGAGCTGCGGTACGTGCCGTGTGTTTCCATGTCCGGAGCTACGGTTTTATTTTAAAAAGCCCATGCGTCGAACATTGTCTTTAAACTGTGTCACACTAGTTGGTTATGATAGAGTACCCTGTCGTGTACTTGTACTTTATGTTTACTTGGCTTGCTATTTTTCTGTACCTTGTTACGCCCCTCTGAGGACCTGGTTCCCTGCCAGTTTTGCAGCAAAGACGATTACGGAGCACTTGGAGATATTGATGGAGTGGCATATCTTGCGAGCATGGTACCAGGTACTCATATTATATCTACCGGCATTATGGTTATTTTACATTAATTATTCATCTGCTGTTGTAGCCTAGTTTTGTAGACTCATACTTCTTCTCGAGTCTATTCGAGTTAGTGTGTTATTGGGCGGCCGACCTTAGCACATATAGCTCTTTCTTGTATACTGATGTACATTGTGGATTGAGACATATAGGTTTACATTTATGGAATATCTAGATAGTGCCCTTTATATTACAGCTTATACGTATTCGAGTCAGACCAGAGTCTGGTCGAATGCGTAGCTAGCGTGTCACGTATTCCTGGTCCTACGTATTTTGGGACTGGGGCATGACAAAAGTCTACCTCAAAGAATATGGAGGGAATCAGGAAGAAGCAACGACAGACACTTCAGCTACCAAACCTCCAGAGTCTGAACTTGTAATACCGGAGGCAGGTCCTTCTAAATCAACTTTTGTGGACAAAGGCAAAAAAAAAGAAGTTCATTTCGATAAACCTTTGAAGAACACTAAAAATAAAGGTTTAGAGAAACCGTATAACTTCGACATCTTGGCTCAGTTGGCTAATACTCCAGCCAGATTATCCATTTTTGAGCTACTTCGGTTATCCAAAGACACTCGTCAAGCCTTGAGTGAAGCATTAATGCAAACAGATGTATGCTTGTCTCAGCTCAAGTCCCCCGATAAAGAGCCTGTGGCATGTCCTCAATGCCATAGTGTGATGGAAGTAGTCCCTAACATCACTTTCATTCAAGAGGATATATTGTTGAAGCATAATAAGCATGACAGGCCTCTTTATTATACAGGATACGTCGGCTCCGTTGAGGTAGACCGGATTCATATAGATCCGGGATCGTCGATCGGTATTATCCCTCATAGTCTGCTAAGACCGTTGAGAATTCCTACCAGTGAACTGGCTTACACTACCACTACAATTGTGGGCTTCAACGCCAGGAAAAGCAGAACATTGGGGAAGATTCGTCTGAGAATCCAGATTGGTGATCTTAGATCATTGGCTACATGTTATATCATTGATTCGGAGGTGTCTTACAATATTCTGTTGGGTAGACCATGGATCTATGATGATAATATTATTCCTTTAACTCTACATCAATGTTTCAAATATATAGATGCTCAAGGAACAGTAAAAACAGAGTTTGTTGATCTCAATCCGTTCAAAGGAGTAGAATCCTACTATTCTGATGCCCTGTTATACACTCAAGACTATATGAAAGAGGTGTTAGGCAAAGTGGAGGAAGAATTCTACCAGGAGCCAGGAGAACCATCTGCTGAGCAACCTTTGTCGATCCAAGTAAAAGGACGGATTACCCGTCCAAAAGTCTTGGAACCTATGACTATTCACTTGGGCAAAACAAAGTCGGAAGGAGGAAATGATCCTCTAGTGATCAATCTGAACAAGAAACCTCCACCTTTGGTCATTGACCTTAGGCGCAACCAGCAGTTAGCTGATGTAAATGTAATCGGGGACGTATTTTCGGATGATAATAAAGATTCTCTTTTCTAGTATACTGACGCCCAATTTCCTAATCAGGAATTTTCTCCTCATAAAGATATAGAACCCATAGCACAAAAATTCTTGGAATCTATATACTTCTATCATCCATATGTGTGGAAAGTAGCGTCAACATCTAATATCGTCACGACATATGGGCCACATGAAGATTCTATCTTTATTGTTCCACCTATTCGCAACGATCAGCATCCAATAATCTTCGGTCGCATGTGGAATAGACCGATTGTACAAGAAGATTATCACGAGTCTGATGTTGGAAAAATACAAATCCACAAATATAGCCCACATGCTTTAAAGATTATACAAAACATGGGTTATGATTTGAAGTTGAAGCAAGGCCTCAATAATGGAAGAGGCAGACGAATACCGTTGCATGGTGATCCTTACTGTCAACGAACTCGTTTCGGGTTAGGGTATACCACATCTCATGCAACTCCAAACAACTCTGAGTCAAGTGATGAGATAATTTCCTCTTCTCAAGATGATTTGACATCCTCTGATTCAAATAATAAATTTGAACTGGTATTATCAGTAAATATGGTGTTGACAGATTCCCTGGAAACAGAGAAACAAGAATATGAACCATTTGAAAATGAATCTTGGGCACAGCAAATGGATACACAATGGAAACTCCTGTTCGAACAAAAAGAACCACCCACTGAAGACAAGGTTATCCAAATTAATGTTGGGGATAAATTTTCACCAAAGCCGATATTTATCAGTAATAATCTTTCTGAAGAAGAAAGAGAAGAAATGATCTAGCTGATAAAAGAATATATTGATGTCTTTGCTTGGAATTATGAGGATATGCCAGGTCTTGATCCAAAAGTGGCTACCCATAAACTCAATATATTGTCTAATTCAAAGCCTGTAAAGCAACAACAACGCCGGTTCTGCCCAGATATGATGGATGCCATTGAAGCTGAAATTAAGAAATTAATAGCCTGTGGTTTCATCCGGAAAGAACAATATCCTGATTGGGTCACCAATGTTGTCCCAGTTATGAAGAAAAATAAAAAAGTGCGTATTTGCATCGACTTCCGAGATCTAAATGCAGCCTGCCCTAAAGATAGATTCCCTCTTCCCATTACAGACGTCATGATCGATAATACATGTGGTTTTGAGCGCATGTCTTTCATGGACCAATTTTTAGGATAAAATCAAATTAAAATGAATCCTGAAGATGAGAAGCATACTACTTTTCGTACACCATTAGGTGTATATTGCTATACAGTCATGCCTTTTTGATTGAAGAATGTCGGGGCTACATATCAACGAGCTATGAGTAACATATTCCATGAGCAGTTACGCAAAACGGTGGAATGTTACGTAGATTATATTGCTGTCAAAAGTCGCCTCAAGGATAATCACATTCAAGACTTAAAGACAATATTTGATTTGATGCGCCAACATCAACTCAAAATGAACCCTACAAACTCCTTTCTTGGTGTATCCAGTGGCAAATTTCTGGGATTTGTCATTACTGCTAAAGGCATTCAAGTTGACCCTGATAAAGTAAAATCTATCCTAGAAATGCGACCGCCCCGTAATCTCAGAGAACTTAGGGGATTTCAGGGTCGTCTAGCTTACATCAGGAGATTCATATCCAATCTCTCTGGAAGATGTCAATATTTTTCTCGTCTAATGAAGAAAGGCGTGTCATTTGTATGGGACGAAGCCTATCAACAAGCGTTTAATGACATCAAACACTATCTTACTAATCCTCCAGTTCTGGTGCCTCCTTTCATAAGAAGACCATTTTTGCTGTATGTTTGAGCAATAAATCATTCTTTAGGGGCTCTTCTCACACAAAAGAACAACGAGGGCCATGAACATGCTATATACTATCTAAGCAGGATGATGGTCAGAGCAGAACACTGGTATAACCCAGTGGAAAAAGAATGCTTGGCCCTAATGTTTTCCATTCAGAAGATGCGATATTATGTGACAGGCCAAAATATTCAAATCATATCCATAATCAATCCACTTCGGGTCTTGATGAATAAGCCAAGTATTCTTAATTCCCGACTTGCGACTTGGGCAATGCTATTGACACCGTATGATATGGTGTACGTCCCTCAAAAATTCGTGAAAGGTCAAGCCTTGGCTGATTTCTTAGCTGTCCATCCAATTCCAGAAACCTCCAAATTATATGATGATATTCCCGACGAAGTTGCAGAATATAATTTGGCAATGGAAGGTGATATATGGCAGCTATTCTTTGATGGTGCTTCCAGAACTGGTCCCAAGAAAAATGTGGTTTCAGGGGTAGGGATTGTTTTGGTGACTCCTGATAAACTCGTCATTTATCGAGCATATTCTCTTAGTGAACCATGCTCTAATAATATGACAGAGTATAATGCTCTATTAATTGGGCTTCAAGTTGCTAAAGAATTGGATATTGAATACTTGGAAGCTTTTGGTGATTCTCAGCTGATCGTCAATCAGGTCAGAGGAATATATGAAGTCCGCAATCTAGATCTCATTCCTTATCACCGAACAACAATCGAGATAGTAATATCTTTTAAAGGATTCTTCTTAGAACATGTTCCTCGATCTCAAAATTTGGAAGCTGATGCTCTGGCCAATCTAGCTGCAGATCTAGCAATTCCTATAAGAAGGCATAATTCGGTGATCCTGCTTAACAGAGATTTGTTTTGTGTGAAAAATAATTTTCACATAGAACGCAGCTATGTTATAAACACGGTTCCTCCTAAGAGAGATTGGAGAAGTCCCTTTATAGACTTCGTGTCATATGGAATCTTACCAGAGGATCCTAAAGAAGCAGCATATATCAAAAGACAATCGCTACGTTTCTATTTTAATGCTTCTTCACAAAGTTAATATCGCCGAACATATGATGGACTATTGTTACGATTTCTCTCTGGTGATGATGCAAGGGGGGTTATTCGAGAAGCTCATGATGGAATATGTGGAGCACATCAACCCGATCCTAAGTTACAAAATCGTATCAAGAGGATGGGCTACTACTGGCCTACTATGATTGCAGATGCCGTAGAATATGCAAGAAAATACAAAGCCTGTCAGGTTCATGTAGATTTTATACATCAACCTTCTGAATATTTACATCCTACTATTTTATCATGGCCTTTTGAAGCATGGGGTATGGATATCATTGGTCTTATTCATCCTTCATCTTCTAGACGACATCGGTTTATATTGGCTATCACTGACTATTTCTCCAAATGGGCGGAGGCAATTTCTCTTGCTGAGGTAAAGACATCCAACGTGATCAGCTTTATCAATCATCATGTGATTTATCGCTTTGGGATACCCCGAAGGATAATTCATGACAATGGGCCTCAATTTATCAGTCAAATATTTTACCGATTTTATGATAATAATCGGATACAAAATGTGGCTTTAACAGCATATAATCCTGCTACCAATGGTTTGGCAGAAGCCTTCAATAAAACCATCATTAAACTCTTAAAGAAATTTGTCTCTTCGAACAAAAGAGTTTGGAACGAGAAATTGGGGGAATGTCTGTGGGCATACCGTACAACGGTACGAACACCAACGGGTTGTACTCCATTCTTATTAGTTTACGGGTGTGAAGCAGTTCTCCCGATTGAAATTCAAATTCCATCACTCATAATAGCAGTAGCTAATGAGCTGACTGAGAAAAATAATGATCGTTTAAGACTTCAAGAGCTATAAGGGTTAGACGAAAAATGCCTTCAAGCTCAACAGCGCATTGAGTTCTACCAAGCACGCATCTCCAAAGCTTTTAATCAAAAAGTGAAAGAAAGAGTGTTCAAAGTTGGTGAGCTAGTTTTAGCTATGAAGAGGCCAATGATCATTACACATAAAAGTAAGGGAAAATTCCAGCCCAAATGGGAGGGCCCTTATGTGATTGAAACAACATTTTCAAATGGCGCTTACAGATTAGCCAAGCCTAATGGAGATTTGATAATGACTCCTATCAATGGCAAATTCCTGAAGAAGTATTATGCTTGATCTCCCTTGCTTAACGGAGTATGATGAAGATTTTATTCAGATGATACTACGTACAAAGGTTAGTTGAATCATATTCTATCATGTTCATATGACCTCTGAATAGATATGTTTAACTAATTTGAAACTTCAAATCCTATCATGTCCATATTACCTCTGATAGTATTTTGTATACAAATTTAGTTGGATCATATTCTATCATGTTCATATTACCTCTGAATAGATATATTCAGCTAAACCTCACCGAAAGTATATCATGTCCATATTACCTCTGATATCACTTTCATCTTAGCCTATCATTTATATTCTAATAATAAGTGATGGGTCCACAGAGTCAGAAAATATATCTTCATTATCTCTGAGAATAACAAATTACAGAAGGAGCAAAAAATACATCATTGGGGAGGAGCAGTTAAATCTCGGATTTATTGTGCTAAGCAGCCATCCTCTCATTCCTGAAGTTTAAAATGTAAGTGCAAGCCAGTCCCAGTCTTGCTTCGTCATTGCTCAAGAGAGATAGTTCAGACAGAGAATCAATAAAACTTGCATGGATGACACCCACATGTGTCAAGTTATGTTGAGCTATATTCACTTGGCCCTCCAATACATCACGAACTAGCGATGCTTTGAGAAGCCTCTCCTTTGTTTGAGCAAGTTCAGCTTCTAGTTCTTGAATCCTCACTTTATATCCCTCATATTCGGCACGACACTGAGCTAGCTAAGGAATACTCTTCACCAATACGGCTTGCTCTTTTTCTATCTCTTGTTGCTGTTCCTGAATGGGTTTGTTTAAAGTTTCAGCCTTCTGAGCAAATTTCGCAGTTAGTGAGTCATACTCAGCTTGAACCAAGTTATTAATGCTGCCTCGGGATAGTTGCAAATATTCGTTAATGGGTTGTTCTAAACCATTAACCATTTTCTCTAGCGCATTAGCTCTTTCAACGTCATTAAAATTTCTAATTTGCGCTATAGTGAGCTTGGAGGACGTCTTCAGAGCATCAAAGCCTAGATTCTTCTCTAGCACCATGGATATTAATTCTTTCAAAGTGAGGTAGAATATGCTAGTGTATTGTTCAACTAGCTTAGCAAAGCTCGAATGGACGCTGGAAGTGGCCGCAATATCAGTAAATTTCCTTTTTGGAATGACAGCAGAGGATGTTGCCACAGTCGTTGCTTCAGCATATGGTATGACAAAAGAAGAGACACTAACAACAGTTGAAGTTGTTGGCATGCTCGATGAAGTAGGCACAGTCGAGATGGTGGGTTCATCCACTTCTGATTCTATTTGAACCACTGCTGGCAGGATCATATCTGAGAATGTTGTGGTTTCAAGGCACACTTCTTCGACGGTGGTCACCGTCGTTTCAGTAGCTGGATCCACAACAAAATCAGAGGTTGTTTCAGCTCCGCCCTCCCCAGAAATATCTTTGCCTGAAAATAAGATAAGAGAAAGTTAATATCAATTTGATGTTAAATTTTCCTGAAGAAAGCGTAAAGACAACATTTACACATGGCCGATGGTATGTATATTGCGTCGGCAGCCTGTATAGCTAAATTATTTCTTAATGATGCTAAACAAGCTATCATACCTGGAGAGGATAGTATACCAACTGACGCTTAAGGGTCGTCATCCCAGTCATCACCCAAATCTACTGGAGGTTCATCGGGTGGAATCTTGCTTGAAATATTTACAGATGAAGGAGGGGCTAGTCCCATTATTTGTCTTGTAAAAGGTATAGTGATTATTAAAGAGCTCGACCTCGAAGGCGATAAAGAAGCATCACCAGTAACGGTGGTAGATGTAATCATGGCAGCAGTCACTAGCAAAGAATCTTTAGCACTTTCAGCTAGGGCTGTGGAGGCTCCTTCTTTAAAAGGTGAAGGGCGACGAGGGGATATAGGATCCCTAATCACAGAATCATCTCTAACAGGGAAAATAATATGTTCACTCCTGGAAGAGGCCCCCCTGGTGGAAGTCTTTTTAGGACCCCTAGTAGTTTGCTTCTTCTTACGAGGGAAAGGCTCTTTCTGAGTAGAAGCCTTTCGTTTATGAGAAATTATGAGAGGCTCTGCTGGTGGAGCTGTTACGCCTCTCGGTAATATCAATAAATAATTATCTGCCCCAGTAGTTTCATCACCTTCATCAGAGGAGACAAATGGTATCTCCTCTCTTCCAGTAGATTTATGGGAGGGCATTCTGAAACTTCCATACACATCAAAATCACGATAGAAAGTATTAATGGACACATAAAACTGTGCATATAAATGAAGAATGTGCAATTCCATGGAAAGAGAAGTCGCGGGTACAACAAGGGTTGCTCCAGTACAACCCATGATGAAATAACGTCATCCTCTAGCTCCATCAATAAGCCCACCTTTGAATTTAAAGCTGGTGATGGGATTTTCCACGTGCAACTGATCATATCCAAATTGCCTGACGAAACGGCTAGGCAGATAAGGTTCCAGGTAGCAGTGGTCCTCACTTCTGTACAGCAGGTGTGAAGGTCTAATACAAACCAACCAGTAAAATACTTCAGGAGAAAGAATAGACTTTCCCTGACCTATATCATGAAGTTTAGTCCCCTGCTGATTGATATGTATGGGGGGAACGGTGCAGAAGAATTTCCAACTATGGGCAAAATTCAGTGCTAGTCGACAATCTATGACGCTAGTCACATTCCAAGAAGAATTCCTGTAATTCAACAGGAAGTTATTGCTCGAACCACTGACAGATTCGGGAGACATCACTCTGGTGTTATAAAGGATTAACCATCCCATCAGATATAAGAATGGTAATTCCACTCTGGGATATCCTTCGCGCTGAGTGGTATCGGCCAGCAATCCATCAGTAATAGCCCTCAGGCCAGCTTGTATCCTGCATACCATGGCAGAGAGTAGACCCAATCTTGCTCCAAATACCAAATGCACTGCGGGCCATAGGGTATTGCGATGAATACAATCTGCAGACGCGATGCCAGGCACCACCCATCGGCGTAGCCAAATAGAAAGGAAGCCAGCCAGTTGAGCTTCTTTTGACAGAGGCTTTCAGCAATACCTCATATAACTGTAGGCTTTGGTCCCTGCAAGATAACTACCTATCTCTTCATTAAGAACACAATCTGGAGCTCCTACATCTTCAATAAGGTTATCTATTGTGTCGGCATGGAGAATACTCAAAGGATTCAAAGGTTTGTCTTTGCCATCCACAACTTTGTCCTGCTTGGCATTTCTAGCCTGATGGAAGAAAAGGTAAGAGACTCATTTGTTAATATGAGCTAAATCAGAAGGCTCTCTATAAAAAGTGGTGAATGCAAGATAGTGGCTCATCAGTTCTTGGTATACAGCCACTGCCCGAGGGTTGGTATCCTTCAACTCCCTATTTGTGGGAACGTATTCTTCATAGGGAGTGTCTCCCATTGACAGTTTTGAGATATCTGCCATCTCATGAAGGGCTAGGCCCAACTCACCTATTAGAGTGGTGAAAGTCCCAGTAAGCGAGTTATATCGCTCCATCAAAGCTAAGAATAAATTTGTGTTGATAGGCAGCCCAACACTAGTAGCACTGACAGCATCAAATAAGTTGATACTTTCTAGCTCCATTTGAAAGTGCTTCAGGGCTCATGCAGTTAATCTGGCCTATCGAAGATTGTGAGGGTTAAGCCATCCACTGGTGCGAGGGTTAACCTTAGGATATACTCCTCCCAGCCCCATAAATTCATTGCAGAAAGTTGCTATTTGAAATGGCTGGATCAAAGAAGAGTCATCACTAGGGACGCTGCCTGGTAGTAAACCTCTGAAGGGCACAATAGGACTTGAGGGACTACTTACGAAGGATCCTTGGTCTAATCTTTTCTTATAAAAGATCTTCCCTGGCTAGCCATAAAGATCAGGAGTCAGAGTCCATGCCATCCTTCTAGGATGTGTGGCATGGAAGAATGCAAAAATGGGGTAGTCTCTGAACATCTTCGACAGATACATAACAGTGCCCTCGACAGAAAATACCCAGTCTTCCTTCTTGGGCTTTGTTTGGGATTGCTTATCAATAGCATCTCCAAATAAGAAAGCTGATTTCTTATACTCGGTTCTATCTATGTATGTTAAGGGTTCCCCGCTGATCATACTTAGCAACATTCTTTCTCCTTGGGCCGAGATCAGAATTCCCCTTTCTTGATGATGCTCGTTTCCAGAGATGGGGAAAGTCACATGGGACAAGTCCTCCAAGTAGTTGGAATTTAACATTCTAGCAGCAGAACCCATTACTTCAGCTAGAGGGGGGATCTGTAGGTCCACTGTAAAAAAGCAAGAGAATAAGTCAGTTTTACGCTGGAATTTACTTTCAGTGCGTAAAACGTAAGGTACTACTTTCTTGCAGTATACGCCAAATTTAACAGTCTGAGTTTTTATGCCAGATTGCAAAATATGGAGTTTTATGCTGGAATTTACTTTCAGCGCGTAAAACGTAAGGTGTTACATTCTTGCAGTATACGCCAAATTTAACAGTCTGAGTTTTTAAGCCAGAGTGCAAAAATATAGAGTTTTACGTTGGAATTTACTTTCAACGCGTAAAACATAAGGTGTTACATTCTTGCAGTATACGCCAAATTTAATAGTCTGAGTTTTTATGCCAGATTGTAAAATATGGAGTTTTACACTGGAATTTACTTTCAGTGCATAAAACGCAAGGTGTTACATTTGACAGTCTGAGTTTTTACGCCAGATTGCAAATTATGCTGGAATTTACTTTCTGTGCGTAAAACGCCAGTATACGTCAAATTTAACAATCTGAGTTTTTATGCCAGATTGTAAAATATGGAGTTTTATGCTGACACATTAAAATATGGGTGTATTGACAAAATAAATCATCTCTGTGCATCATCTTCTTCGAAGGGTACTCTCAGCACAAAAGATAACTTTGTGCATACACGTATAACATGTGCGAAGGGTTTTTATTTCTTAAAGTTTTACCGGTGATGTCCGGTGCACAGCTAGACAGCGGAGCACTTCGTTCAGAACGAGGCTCGCTTGGCCTAATAGGAGTCGCTCGTGCTTGAGCAGATGAGCGAGATGATGAAGCGGCTTGCTTTCCCTTAGCGGTGGAAGTCTGTTTTGGTGCCATGGCAGAAAAGAAGGGTTTTCAGAAAGAGATGAAGGTTTTTTCTCTCTCATGACCTAGGTCTATTTATAGAGTTCAAATAACTCTTCGAATCCTTAACCAAATCCGATTTTATCATAATCAGTTATGATTTGGGACCAAGTTAGCAGATAATTTGAAAAGGAAGACAGATAGTCATGCCGCGTAAAGGATCCATCTATGCATTTACGCACAGAGTAAAGATCCACGCGCAGACGCTATAGATCTATGATTTTATGCTCAGATGCTACAGATCTATGATTTTACGCTCAGATGCTACAAATCTATGATTTTAAGCTCAGATGCTACATGTAAACCCCCTCGACCAGATTCCAGTATTTTAGGAATATTTTTCACAATTTAGGATTTGTTGCAATATTTTATTTTATTTTGCTTTCATATCCTATTGACTTGTGCACCTGTCCGTCACCTAATTATTTGGAGCTTTACCTTGACTGTTATCCCCGAACGAAGTTCACGTACCTCTCCTAGACATGCCAGTCTACGACTTGGTCGCACTCGGTCTTTACCAAAACGTGCGCGCCATTGATACGGACGTGCAGGATTTCGCAGAAGTTGATTCGGATGTACGTGCACACCGGAATCAACGCGTATCCGTCGACACCGCCCCGTATCCGCCTGTTCTGGAATACGCTACAACTTTGTGTACACACGTCGGATCAAGACGAAACTTGCGCCATCGGACTCGTAGCAATACGCTGGTCCAGTGATCCAAGTTTGGTTCGATTCTGAGAACGTTGACAAAATCCCGTATCGTGGGCCCCACAGGCTCCACTTGACGGGCGATTTTGTGACCGGCTCATCGGAATCCAATTCTGGAAGTTCCGTTGGGTTCGTATCATCGTTCCTGACTTGTTGACACTAAGTTTGGCGAATTTGGAGACCTTTGACCCTGACACATTTTTCGGTGCAAAGCGGCCCACATGTGGACCCCGCTTTGACCAAAAACTGTCATTTTCGCCCCTGTGTCCAAATTGGACTTAAGGACAGGCATTTCTAGCTATTTGATATTTTTTGAGACTGTTAGTGATGTTTATTTCAGTATCCGGAGACATTTATTCTGAGACCATAGTTTTGGCTTTTGGCTTTTGACATCTGGACATTATATTTGCAGCTCTCCTGCCAGACAAGTATACCTTGCCTTGTTGTACTGTTTAAATTCAGTTATTATTAGTTACATATTTATCTATTTTAATATTATATAAATGTGCGCGTCCGAGAAACTCGGGTGCAGTCAACGATGGCGTTGACGTTAGGACTTGTGTCTGACCTAGTGTCTAGTAGACCCACCTAAAGTTGTGAAGTTATTGATATAACTTCCCAGGCCTTGACATGTATCATTACACGTCACAGAGTGAGTACATGTAGGGACGCGTGCCTCATGCGCGACTGGCCATCAGTGTGAGCAACACGTGTAGCGGTATTTAGCTCAGTTGTTTATTTCCTAGAGACTTGCATCATAGTATGAGATGTCCACGTCGTTTTCACGATTTGTACATCTACATTGGGCGAGAAAGATTACTAGTAGGTGTATGGGACACCCCCTCCATGATGTTATATCCTTCGTACCATGCTCCTCATGGTCGATTGCAGAGTGCCCATGCGTCTGGGGGCATATGACACATATACTAGCCAGTCCCGACACTACTAGAATAAGCGGGATTAGCGACGTTTTTTAGCGACTCCAGGTAAAAACGTCGCTAATTTAGCGACTCCATGTAAAACGTCGGTAGATGTCGCTAATCGGCGACATTTAACGACGTTTAGCGACTTATGTTCAATTTTTATAAGATTAGTCGCTATAAGTTCAATTTTGGCCGCTAAACGTCGCTAATATATCTAAGTTAGCGACGTTTAGCGACGCAAATAGCGACGTTTCTATTAGAAATATTTAGCAACGTGTTTAGCGACGACCGTAACGTCGCTATAATTTAATTTAGCGACGTCCTTATTTGACGTCGCTAAACGTCGCTAAAATTTGGTTAATTAGGGCGACAAGGATGAAGATGCGTGCAGATTCTGTGGTGCTGATCGCTACAAGGCCACTGTTAGAGGAAAGTCTGTCGGTGCAAGGAAGCCTACCGATTCGATGCACTACTTGCCTTTGACGCCGCGGTTGCAGCGGTTGTTTATGGTTAAGGAGACTGCAGAAAACATGAGTTGGCACAGGCGAAAACAGATCGAAGGAGTATTGGATCATCCATCCGATGGAGAAGCATGGAAGCACTTTGATCGAGAGTATCCACATTTTGCCGAGGAAGCACGTAATGTCAGATTGGGGCTCTGCTCTGACGGTTTTACCCCATTCGGACTTTCGGGCTCCCAGTATTCGTGTTGGCCTGTGATCGTCACTCCGTACAATCTACCGCCTTGGATGTGCATGAAGACTCCGTATATGTTCCTAACCGTTATTATCCCGGGTCCGAACAATCCGAAGAGGAACATCGATGTGTATTTACAGCCTTTGATAGATGAGTTGAATCAGCTGTGGGAAGTAGGTGCCAATACGTACGATGTTTCTAGGAAACAGAATTTTCAGATGAGGGCAGCACTTATGTGGACCATCAACGACTTTCCGGCCTATGGAATATTATCGGGATGGAGCACCCATGGTCGTCTCTCATGTTCGTATTGCATGGACCGTTCTCAGGCTTTCCGTTTGAAACACGAAGACAAACCGTGCTTCTTCGATTGTCATCGACAATTTTTGCCGAAGGATCATCCGTACCGGAGGAATCGGAATGCTTTTCGTGCGGGAGTTGTGGAGAAGGCCAATCCACCGCCAAGGTGGCCCGGATGCACGATATGGAAAGAGGTAAAAGATTTACCAAGTGCTATCGAAGAGCCTGCTAAGGGGTACAAGTGTGACGGATTTGGTCGCACCCATAACTGGACGAAGAGGAGTATATTCTGGGATCTGCCATATTGGAGCACCAATCTGATCAGACATAACCTTGATGTCATGCATATCGAGAAGAATGTGTTTGATAACATAATTAATACTGTAATAGACGTAAAGGGGAAGACGAAAGATAATCCGAAGGCCAGGTTGGACTTAGAAGACATATGTAGACGTCCTGCATTGCATTTGATAGAGGAGGGGAATGGAAAGTTAAAGCAACCTAAGTCAGTTTTCTCACTGGATAAAGAGGATAAAGGTAGACTTTGTAGGTGGATTCAGGGTCTAAAGTTTCCAGACGGGTACGTGTCGAACTTGAAAAGATGCGTCGACCTCAAGGAGAACAAACTAGTAGGTATGAAGAGCCACGATTGTCACGTATTCATGGAGAGGTTAATTCCGATTGTATTTCGGGAATTCTTACCGCAGGTCGTTTGGGACCCATTGACAGAGCTGAGCATATTCTTCAGAGATCTTTGTTGTACTAAGTTGCTCGTCGATCGTCTAGAAAAGCAAGAGAGGGACATTGCGGTAACACTATGTAAGCTCGAGAAGGTGTTTCCTCCTGGATTCTTCGACTCTATGGAGCATTTGCCAATTCATCTTTCCTATGAGGCACGTGTTGGTGGTCCTGTCGGTTATCGGTGGATGTACCCCTTCGAGCGCCATCTGAATCACCTAAAGAGAAAGGTGAAAAATAAGGCACGGGTTGAAGGCTCTATTTGTGAAGCTTATGTTCTCGAGGAGATTACAAACTTTTTCTCGACGTATTTCAAACCGCATGTTGCTACTAATAAGACAAAAGCTCCCAGAAACGACGACGCATATCAGGAATCTAATGATGCAATACTCAAAGTATTCAATGCATCCGGAAAGCCCTCGGGAAAAATGAAGAAGAGATATTTGAATGACGATGAGCTAAGGGCTGCTCAATTGTATATATTACTCAATTGCGACGAGGATGAAGTGGAGAAGCTAGAGGGGTAAGTAATTAATACGTCCACGTTTACATCATCTCAATGTAATAGTATAAGATACTATTATGCTACTAATCAGCAGTTACTTCATTATTTTTCAGCACATATAATGATGAGTTGAGGTCGGTTAGACCCTACATAACAGACGAAGAAGTAGAACAAGATATGAGATGCCATTTTTTTTCTTGGTTGAGCGCATATGTAAGATGCTTGGTAATTACTTTTTATTTCTGCACTTGCAAAACAAATAACTTACTATCGCTACTTTGATATTTAGGTCGATCGTCTAATATCACCCGAGACTGAATCTATTAGGACTCTAGCCAAGGGACCAATTACTGCCGTAAAAATATAGCCAAGTTTCTGTGTGAATGGGTTCAGGTTCAAGTCAACAAATGCTTCTATCAGAGACAGCTTTCTGGATCTTGATTCCACGAAAAACAGTGGTTTGTGTATCAAATCTACAAACTACAAAGACGTCAATCCGGGCAATGATTTTTTTGGCATCTTACGAGAGATTGTGGAGTTGACATATAATTATGGCCCAGAACCTGCTAATATCGTGCTATTCAGGTGTGAATGGTTCAATCCGATTCAAGATCAAGGTTGGAAAATTGACAAGCATGGCCTTGTGGATATAAACTACAAGCGTAGATATCAAGGCTACGAACCATTTGTCCTATCAAGTCAGGCTCAGCTCGTGTACTTCACAACTTATCCTAGACGGGGGACAGCGAGGTCGGATTGGTGGGCAGTATGCAAGACTAAAGCTAGAAATACCTTTGACATTGACGAAATAGCTTATCAGGAGGACGATCTACCTCTTGTAACAAATATTGTAGATGTGGACTCAACGGAAGTTACTCATTACATGAGTAATAATGTAGAAGATGTAGAATTATCCGAAGAGGACGACGAAGTAGATGAAAGTGAAGACGAGGAAGAGAAAGAGCAGGACGAGGAAGGCGAACAAGATAAATTTTCTGAAGATGATTGAAAATATAAAATATTCCATGTAGAATGTAACTGTATTTGGACTGTAAATATTGCATGTAGAAGTAGATGTTGACATTAACGAATATATGTATTATATTTTGACTGTATAATGCTTTGAGATATGTATCACATTTCGACTGTAGAATGTAGTATATATTTGTGTTTCTCTATATTCATCATATGTTGTTATCAGATATGACAGGAAGACGCGGAGGATTCGGCAGGTCCCGAGGTAGACAGAGTGCCACTCCAGTACTGCCTACTGTTGGTTCCGGATCATCGTCGCCCAGTACTCCAGTATATCGATCAGTCACATCTCCGACTGCGACGACGTTGCGTGGCATCACTCCTGGGACGAGTAGTTCCAGGCGTGATAGTACTCCCTCGTCCAGCGTTCCTCCTGCTGACGGAACCATGGAGACAGATGAGCATGTAGAGGAGGTCGTGCCGACGTTGTCCCAGCATCAGCAAGATCCTCCATGCGCACCACCGGAGGAGACGAGGACAGAGATTTGGGCCGACGGTACAAAGTAAGTCAATTAGATGGTTTAGTATATATTTGTGTTTCTCTTTATTCATCGTATATTGACTTTTTCAGTAATCTAAATTATTATTTTGTATAGATATCGTCCATCGTCGGTTCAGAGACGCCTGGGCCAATTTCTGAGGAACAACTACGGTGGCCCTCGGATCAACTACTCTGAGGCTCCGGAGGAGAGAAAGGCGTTCTGGTTTGCGCACTTCCAGGTAAAAGTATATTAAATAAATCCTCTAATTTATGCATATTCGTGATGCTAACTTAATGAATTATTTATTGTAGCAAACGTATTTTTATCCTCCGCACCGGGCCGAGTTGATCGAGCGGCTCTTTCCTACCATTGCCGCCAAGCTTATCCGAGATGCTCTGGATGACCAGAAGGCTCGTGATCGTGCTGGAAAACCGATCCAAGGTTGGATCACGCCTGAGCAGTGGACTGCGATGAGGGCTAGATTCGACGATCCGAGCTACAAGGAAAGGTCTAAGAAGGCCAAGGCGGCTAGGCAGAATGCTGCCAAGTGGTGTGGTGGCTCGATTCCGATGACGGAATATTTCCATTGTTTGGTATGTTTTTTCTTTTAAAATATATTATTTTAATATAAGTACCATAAAATGGTACTTGGAAAAAATATTTAAGTTTAGTAATAAAAAATATATTTTTAACAGGTACAGAGGGGTGAGGATGCAAACATGGTGACCGTCTTCTTGGCCACCCATCGCAAGGACGGAAATATCATTGATGAGAGGGCCTCACAGACCTATGTAAGTATTACTTTACTTTGTGTTTATTTTAATATAACTTAGGCAATTATTGAGTTTCTAAACCTTTTCTAGGCCGAGTATCTTAGGCTTCGTGAGCGGGCGACTGCTAGTGCACCTACACCTGGAGAGGCTGGTGCTTCGTCGCAGCCCGGTCCATCTCCGTCGGTGGACGACCTGTGGGTGACCGCAGCTGGTGGTCTCCAGAGGGGTACGTACTACGGTACGGGCTCCTATGGCGCCCTGGTTGCGACACAGTCATCTAGGGCCTCCCCGACAGCTGTGCATTCCACACACCCCTCGCAGTCGCAGCCCTCGCAGTCGTCGGCCAGAGTCCAGGAGGCCGTCCAGGAGGCCGTTGACCGTCAGATTGCGTCTCTCCGTGATGACTTACTGCGAAGTATGGAGGATCAGTCCCGGTCCCAGCCGCAGGGTGACGATCCGATGCTCATCGCACGATTGGATATGCTCGACCGCAGCATGACGGAGCTACAAGAATTGACAAATGATATTAGAGCCTCCAATGATCGCAACATCATGGAGCTGCAGGCGTCACAGCTATCGATGGGCGAGAAGCTGACGAGGATGCATGCGTCACAGCTATCGATGGGCGAGAACCTGACGAGGATGCAGGATTCAATGGGTGATAGCAGTACGAGGCTGTTATCTACCCTGGATTCTTACAACCAGCGACTCGCATACTTGGAGCGGGCACGGCCTCCACCGACGTCACTGCCTTCTCCATCGACATCGGTGTCGATTCTACGGGACGAGTATGAGGAGTTGTTATCCTTCAAGCGCGCCACTGGTCAGCCTCCTGCAGATCCGTAGTAGTATAGTTATTTTTATTATTATTTATGAATTATTGATACTTCAACAATAGACATGATGTATGATGCTTCTTGTGGTCTTTAATTTTTTAGTTAATTTAATTGGATTATATAGTTATCCACATTTAATAGGATTGATACTTCTTGTGGTCTTTAATTTAATTGGATTATATAGTTAACTAGATTGAATCATGTTGGTGTGTATGATGAAGATGATGTAAAACTGCAGGGAATCACCAATGTTTGCTTCTGCACATTATTTTTTTTTATTTTTTTTTAAAAATTAGCGACGTTATTAGCGACGTTTAGCGACGTTTAGCGACGTTAATTTACGTCGCTAATTACGTCGCTACTTAGCGACGTTGTAAAACGTTGCTACGGACGTCGCTAATGACGTCGCTAATTACGTCGCTAAACGTCGCTAATTGCTGACATGGCAGTATAGCCAGGTCATTAAAGACGTCGGTGTAACGTCGCGATAGATGTCGCTAATCAGCGACGTTTAGCGACTTTTCTAAACGTCACTTTTTAGTGACTTGGCGTCGCAAAACGTCGCTAAATTTAGCGACACATTAAAGTCGCTAAAAAATGTCGACATAGCGACGTTTTTTGTTTTAGCGACTTGGTGTTTTCCGACTGCTTTGAAACGTCGCTAATTACATCGCTAAACCTAATTAGCGACGATTTTTGGTTATTTAGTGATGTTTTTAGACGTCGCTAATTTGACTTTTTCTGGTAGTGCGACGATTGGTGAATTACGTCAGCATATGTCTAGCCTACACATTCCCATGCGTACTACAAGATCTTTAAATTGCATTCACTTAGATGGTTAGCACACCCCATTTATTTATTCAGTATTTACATACATGGCATGTTGTTTTTCTGTATCTTGTTATGTCCCTCTGAGGACCTCGTCCCACTTCCAGGTATAGATGTTCATGAGTATTCGCAGGAGCGCAGATCCGGACAGGCTACTTGTATTCCGAGGAGGTCTTCTCTTCGGGCCTCGTGATTGTCAGATGTTGTTCTTATATGGTGTGTATCTGGTTCTTTTTTATATTCTATTTCGGCAGTAGATTTGTTTTCATCCGACTGTCATTCTTTAGATACTATTTATTGAGATCTAGTTACCTGGTTATTGGTTATTCATGTTTATTTGATTTCTGTGGATGAGATTTAGATATTACCCTGTGACTTGTAATTAGTTTTACCACTTATGAATTATTGTTCATTATACAGCGTACGCTCGTATATATGGTTTCCATATATTAGGGTTGCCATATATACAGGCGGCTGGCATACTTACGTGTCCTAGTCCTACGTATTTTGGGACTGGGGCGTGACATGTTTTTAGTGGTGGCCCATGCAGGTCAGAGCATATTGTCTCGGTTACGTCACTGTATCGAGCAAGCCTGCACCTAGGATTAGAATATAGAATCTCATCCAAAATTTACTATGACTTATCTTTATTCCAGTCTGTCCTACTTACATAATTGCATTCTGCTTGATTCATGTGCTTTCCTGATAATTCTTTTAGTATAACCCCTGCTAGAATATAGAAATCCCTGTTGATAGGAGGATACTTAGGGTGACATTCCTAATAAGAATACCACTAGAGCATTGACATATCTTTAAGTACAGACTACTAAATGAACTCTAGCCTTCCTGATTTCCTAAATAAACCCTAGCGTCACTTACCTATAGATTAACTTACCCTTATCCCTTGATGTATTTATATATGACTTGAGAGTAGTAAAAATACTACTAGGATTAGTTAGAGATTGGCCATAGTTTTGACCCTAGTCTTGAGGAACCCATAGAAATGTAAGGCTGAATACTAGGACAGAAACCTCATCCTATGATTGGATAAACCAGAGTTTTACGCCAGAGACCCTTTACCCTTGTTGGCGTAAAACCAATTGACCGTTGTTGGCGTAAAAGCCAAACCACTACCTAGTTGGCGTAAAAGCCAAATCTTGTAGAAGCTTGTCCCCTTTACGCCACCCTTAGCCTTCCTTATCCTGCGTATGACGCATCATGCCAGCCATGTAGGTAACTGCCCTGCATAAACATGATGATTCTAGAATAGTAGATAACCAGCGTAGAGTAACCTGATTAGGCAAAAAATATAAAGGATAGGATTTAAGAGTATTTGTTACAGCCTTAGCTTTCCCCAGACACGACCAAATCCTGCGCAGAGTTACGCCTCGAGCCCTGTGCAAAAAGAAACAGCTTTTTGATGGGACATCTGACTTTGTCTCATCTCGAGCGTAAATGACTCGTATCCAATTAGTCACTAAACGACAACCTGGATCTCCGTGCAAACCATTATCATCAAACCATCCCCTCGATCGTGTGCAAGTACTTTTGTCAGATGACAGGATTCATTAACTTGACTGACAAACTTATGAGTTTCTTGTACAACTTTACGCTGCACGTATGCTAGACTTTTTACGCTGACAGATTTTTACGCAACCTTTAGGCAATACTTTACCCGCAGACTTTTACGCAGCGATCTTTTACGCTCAGATTTCTACGCAGACCTTACGCAGGAAGAATAGTAATCTCTCACGCGCAGACTTTATACGAGGACAGCTCTGAAGCTTTACTTTACGCTTCTCTGTTTTACGCGGATAACTCTGAAACCTGCTTTACGCCGATAGTTAGAATCCCTGATTTACGCCAAACTACTTTGGATCCCTACCTTGCGCTAGACAATTTGAATTTTGTTTTACGCAGACAACCTCGAGCCCCTACTTTACGCGGACTTTCTTGAATCACTGTTTGACAAACAGCCTATAGTGCTTACTAGGATTGTAGAACTTAGAAGGCCATACCTCTTTTGGGTCAACTAGCAACTTAGATTAGAATAATAACTGTAGAGATTGTAGAGTCTTGTCTTTTTGTGAATTTGAATTATTTGAAATTTCTCTCATCATAATCTAGCGTACTTATATTTACCATACTACCTTGACTTATACTGCTATTATAGCCTAGTTTTGAAAGCTTATTCCTTATCAAGCTTGTTCTTGAGAGATGTATTATTGGAGTACTACACTAATACATTTCAGAATCAGTGTATTATGGTCTGATCAACCATAGTGCACTTGGTTCGCCCTTCGTTTAACTACTTTACGTGGATTGAGATATATAGTGATTAGTAGACAGATGTACTTGCCCGCTAGATATGTCTGAGCATATCGTACCAGCTACATAACTGTGCTGATACGAATATGTGAGTAAGGATTACCAGAATAGGATTTCAATCCACAATTGCCTTGACAATTCCCACTTGAATTCTTTAAACGCATTGATCCCCACACTTCTAATCTATTACCTCCCCCTTGAACTCTTGATTATTGTTTTCCGTCTTCCCTTATTTCGGAAAGGCGAAACCTCATGCTTAGTATAAATATAAAGTGTATTGTTTTTGTAGCCATTTTTGTTTGTTTCTTGGGTAATTACCAAACTCTATTATTAGATTGATTGCAGTATATAATTTATGCTACCTTTAGATGACCTACCTACCTACCTACGTTTATTTACGATCCTGATACGTACATCCCTATGACAGCAAAATTTTATTTTTGCCTCGTAACTTGGAGCAAGATTCAGAACTCAGTAGTATAAAAAGGATGTATCATTTTGCTGACAGGAGTCTAAAAGGATTTCACCTGGAAGAACAATTGATTGACTCCTGAATGGATAGCAGAACCTATGACTAGGTTGACTTGTAAGAATCAAGAATTCCTATGGACTGACTCACCAAGTCAGCACAATTCTTACTTATAGAGTTGACCAGTCTGCAGAAGCTTTAGCTAACTTATTTGAGGCAAATCGTAAGATTGCACGGTATACCAGTCAGCATTTTTACCAGACAAGGATTCGCGTGACCAGAGTTGATGGTCAACCGAAGAGACAGTTAAGTAAATACAAGGACACTTACGAGCAGTACAAGACAGAAGCAGTAGGCAGACCGTCATCATCGTCCCGTGGAATTCAAAGAGGACAATCATGTCTTTTTGAGGATATCACCATTAGACCGAGCCTGTCGTATCAAAAGCAACCCGTGGGAACCCTTGACCATCGAGAAAAAATATTGAGAAACCAGTCTATTCCCTTGATCTGCGTAGCATGGAAGCATGATGCACCAGGAAAATAAACTTGGAAGCGCGAGTACGACATGCGTAAACATTTTCGAACCTATTCGTAACCCAAGATATAAATTACTTTGTTAAATTATATCTTATACCGTCTTTGACTTCTACCATGGCTTAGTTTTAATTTCGAGGACGAAATTTTTATAAGTTGGGTAGATTGTAAACCCCCTCGACCAGATTCCAGTATTTTAGGAATATTTTTCACAATTTAGGATTTGTTGCAATATTTTATTTTATTTTGCTTTCATATCCTATTGACTTGTGCACCTGTCCGTCACCTAATTATTTGGAGCTTTACCTTGACTGTTATCCCCGAACGAAGTTCACGTACCTCTCCTAGACATGCCAGTCTACTACCCTGCACTTTGTGCAACTCCCAGATACGTTATTTTGAGCCTCGTATGAGACGCACAAATCTCGTTACAAACGCCCGTATTTAATTCCTATTTTAATACCCAGATCTGTACCCATCCTTGTTAGAATAGAGATTTGAGGCCCAACATGCACCTGTTTTGCCTAGACAAAAATACGTTATTTTTCTACACTGAGTATACTACATTTAGTGTATTGACACCGCAAGAAAATTATGGTCCTACCTGCCTCTAAATAATTAGAGAACACCGTGCGCAGTATTTATTAATTAAATAAATACGATGACCCGTATCACCCCAAAACCAGGCCCAGTCCCTGCCCAGACTCACCCCCATCCCCTCGGGACCCTCGCACAGCAAATTCCCTCAATTCTGTGAATTTTAGTATTTTTCGGAATCGGGTGTTTTCCCAGACAATTTTGTAATTGCGCAATTTCCTAAAACTAGGACTTTACGCAATTTATGAAATTACAGAGACTTTTCTGCAAATTTCAGTGCGAGGTGTCACCCCCTCATTGGTCGGTGAACCTGCACCGTCCATTTGGAGGCGGGACCCACCCGAAAAGATCCTGGAAATATCTCGGAAATATCCTGAAAATATCCTACAAATATCCCGTAAATATCTTAGATATTTTTTCTTAAAATATTAATATACTTTTCTATAAATAAAAGATAATAAAAATAAAAATAAAAATAAAAATAAAAATAAAATTCAAAACCCAAACCCTAACCCTAACCCTAACTCAGCCGACTCTACCCCCCCCCCCCCACAGCCGTAGACCCCCGCCGGCGGCGACCCCTCGCCGGAGCCGACCCCCACGGCGAGCTTCTCCCGCTGGCCTCTCTCCTCTCGCGGCGCCGTCTCCCCTCTCCCCGCTCCCTCTCTCCGCAGCCTCCTCCTTCCCCTCAGCCGCCCTCCGCCACCCGACTCCCCGGCCGCTCTCTCGCCTCTCCCCCTCCCGCTGGCCCCGAGCCCCTCGGCCTCCTCCTCCTCCTCCCCAGCTCCTCCTCCTCTTCTTCTCCACCCGACCCCTCCCCTCGAACCCCCTGAGCAGCCCCCGACTCCCCCACCGCCTGTTCCCTCGCCGAACCTCGCCGCTCCGCCCGCCGAGTCCCCTCCAGACGCAGCAGCAGCTCCTCAGGCCGCCGTGCTCCCCAGACCTCGACGACACCCTCCATCTTCCCAGAACCCGCTTGCCGCCACCCGGATCCGGTGACCTAGCCGCTACCGTCAGGCCGCCCTCGATCCGCCCGTCGTCCACCCAGCCTCGTCAGCCCCTCGCCGGCCTCCCCTGACACGCAGCCTCCTCCGACTCTTTCTCCGGCGAACCAGAACCCTAGCCCTAGGGTGGACAGTACCCCGACACGTGTCGGACACGAAGAATTCACAGTTTCTGGAGCCCTGTTCAGGTACTCTTTCCTCTCTCCTCGTAATTTCGATTTTTGTTCCGTCAGTTGCATCGTGTAGACTGTGTAACCATCTCGGTGCCCGTGCAACCCGCTCGGTGCATCGCGCTCTGTGGCGATCGCGGCACGCGATCCAAAAACAGGAAAAACAATGACCCGATTCACCCCGGAACTGAGTACGCCCCACCAAACGGGACGACTTGGTCGCACGCGGTCTTTACCGAAACGTGCGCGCCGTTGATACGGACTTGCGGGATTTCGCAGAAGTTGATTCGGATGTGCGTGCACACCGGAATCAACGCGTATCCGTCGACACCGCCCCGTATTCGTCTGTTCTGGAACATGCTGCAACTTTGTGTACACACGTCGGATCGAGATGAAACTTGCGCCATCAGACTCATAGCAATACGCTGGTCCTGTGATCCAAGTTTGGTTCGATTCTGAGAACGTTGACAAAATTCCTTATCGTGGGCCCCACAGGCTCCACTTGACGGGCGATTTTGTGACCGGCTCATCGGAATCCAATTCTGAAAGTTCCGTTGGGTTCGTATCATCGTTCCTGACTTATTGACACTAAGTTTGGCGAATTTGAAGACCTTTGACCCTGACACATTTTTCGGTGCAAAGCGGCCCACATGTGGACCCCGCTTTGACCAGAAACTATCATTTTTGCCCCTGTGTCCAAATTGGACTTAAGGACAGGCATTTCTAGCTATTTGATATTTTCTGAGACTGTTAGTGATGTTTATTTCAGTATCCGAAGACATTTATTCTGAGACCATAGTTCTGGCTTTTGGCTTTTGACATCTGGACATTATATTTGCAGCTCTTCTGCCAGGCAAGTATACCTTGCCTTATTGTACTGTTTAAATTCAGTTATTGTTAGTTACATATTTATCTATTTTAATATTATATAAATGTGCGCGTCCGAGAAAACTCGGGTGCAGTCAACGATGGCGTTGACGTTAGGACTTGTGTCTGACCTAGTGTCTAGTAGACCCACCTAAAGTTGTGAAGTTATTGATATAACTTCTCAGGCCTTGTCACGCCCCAGTCCCAAAACACCGGGGGACCAGACGCGTGATAATGGCCAGCAGTACGCACCGATGGACCAATTCAATATAATGGATCCATCAGGGCATACTTAAGCTGTAAAACAAGTCTACGACAATCATGGTACAACTAATCTCATCCACACAAGACATAAACATGATCCACAGAATAACTAAGGAATGTAAATCATCATCCAGTCTCACATAGTACTTCGGGGAACAACCCGATAAATATCTAGTACAATGGTTCATCTGACCAGAATATAAAAGACTGAAATAAATAATAAAAGCTGAGCATAAACAAGGATGCTCAAGAGAAGTCTTCAGCTAAGACCTCGTCCTCGGATGGTGGTATAACTCCTGGATCAGCTCCTGCTCCGGTCCCGTAAACCTCGGGATAAACCTCGTCTGCAAAATCTGGGGACAAAAATCCGGATCCAGGTCCTCAGGGGACATAGCAAGGTACAAGAAAGCTCATGCCAATAAATACAGATAAGCAGTGCAGCAATATATAACTAAATGAAACAAAGGGGTAAATATGTAACCATCTAAGTGTAAATGCAAGTGAGAGCATCACTAGTCTCAGGCTGAGCCACTACAAGCTCTGTGTCGGGGAGCCGGTAGCGGTAATAACCAGTAGTGGGTCTAGCTCTGCTACGAGAGTCTACGACCTCTCAATAATAGAAGATATATATAAATACAGCCTGTAGCCTGTGTGTCTCTCCCCACCCAATGTAACCACGCATATCATGACCACAATGTCTCATGTCCATGTCAAGCGCGATCATAGCTAAATGCAACCAGTCATAAAGTATCTAATAGTATAATGTCCATGTCCTGTATCCTATACAGAATCACCACGAATATCTCAGGAAAATCCTGTCTCATGAATAGTGTCAAGTGTCCTGGGTCATATGGTACTTAATAAGACAAGTACGAGAATATAAAATGTCACGGATATCCATCTCTAAATGACCGTACCCAACACTGCGTACAGTGTCGGCACCCGACTGATAATCGGACGCTAAGTACGTCACACGGTCCTAGGTTGAGCATGCACAGCAATATATATAAAGCAAGGAAAATAGATAACTAAACTGCAGAGTTTGGCAAGGTACACTTGCCTGATGTTTGAATGTCAACTGTCGTTCTGGTATCTGTGGGTCCGGTAGGTACTACTCCAAAAGCTGTAATAAACATCACCAACAGTCTCAGAAGATGTCAAATAGCTGGAAATGCCTGTCCTTACGTCCAATTTGGACACAGGGGCAAAAAGGTCATTTTCGGGCCAAAGCGGGTTCCACATGTGGGCCACTTTACACCGAAAAGCGTGTCAGGGTCAAGGGTCTCCAAATTCCGCAAACTCAGTGTCTACAAGTCAGGAACGACGATACGAACCCAACGGAACTTCCAGAATTGGATTCCGATGAGCCGATCACAAAATCACCCGTCAAGTGGAGCCTGTGGGGCCCACGATACGTGATTTTGTCAACGTTCTCAGAATCGAACCAAACTTGGCTCACAGGACCAGCGTATTACTACGGATCCGATGGCGCAAGTTTCGTCTCGATCCGACGTGTGTACACGAAGTTACAGCATATTCCAGAATCGACGGATACGGGGTGTCGTCGGCGGATACGCGTTGATTCCGGGGTGCACGCACCTCCGAATCGACTTCTGTGAAATCCTACACGACCGTATCAACGTCGCGCACAGTTTGGTAAAGACCGCGTGCGACCAAGTCGTCCCGATTGGCGGGGCGGACTCAGTTCCGAGGTGAAACAGGGCGTTGCTTCTTCCTGTTTTGGATCGCGGTGTACGATCACTACAGGACGCGATGCACCGAGCGATTTGCACGGACACCGAGAGGGTTATACAGTCTACGCATAGCAACTGACGGAATTGAAATCGGAGTTGCGAGGAGGGAGAAATCAGTACCTGAACAGGGCTCCGCGAATGCTGAATTCCAAGTGTCCACGCGTCAATTCCGTGTCCTGGTTCAGAGTTTCTGCTTCCTCGTGTCCGCGGTGAGTCAGAGCTTGGGCTCTGTCCTCGGATGGCTTCGCCGGGGGTCAGCCTCGTGGTCGGCTAGGGCTCAGGCGACCGGGTCTCGTGCGGCGGCCGGCGTGGGTCGAAGGGTCGAAGGGTCGATGGTCCGTCGTCGGTTTCTGAGGCGGACTCGGGCTGGGCGGGTCGAAGGTTGATGGGGATGTCGACGCCGGAGAGCGGCGGCGTTGTCGAAGGGTCGAGGGGGAAGCGTCGACCGAGGGGTGGTCGGCTGGGCGGTCGAAGGGTTCTGAGGAGTGCACGGCGGAGGGAGACGCGGGGAGTCGGGGTCTTGGTTGGGGGAGTCGACGCCGGAGAGCGGCGGCGGTTGCTCTGAGATGGGGGTCGACGAGGTTGCTCGAGATGGGAGGGAAAACTGGTGGCGGTCGGCGTGGCACGAAAGCCGAGGCGGTGGTTTTATACTCGGCTACAGGGTTTCAGGCGAATTAGGGTTTTCCTATCGGGTTTCGGGTCAGGGTTCGGCTTGGTTCCGACCCGACCCGACCCACCAAGTGGTTTGGGTTTGGCAGGGGTCCGGTTTGGTCTGATCAGGATTGGTTTTGGTTCAGGTTGGGTTCAGGGTTGGTTTAATCATTCCAATTAGCTTTTAGTCCTCGATTCGTTGCTCCGGAGTCCAATAAATTCACCGAAAAATGCCATGCGTCCGGTTTTCCATTTTACCCAATAAATTTCTATTTCCAGAATATTTTAACTCCAATTAGTCACACTTAAAATTATTTAACCCCAAATCACCTTAGCTATAAATTCCAGAAAAATACCGAAAATACGGAAAATTATATAAATTTTATTCCTGAAATTTAGGGTGTTTACAATCTTCCCTCCTTAAAAGGATTGCGTCCTCGCAATCAAAGAATAAGCTATTAAAGAAGGGTTATGGAAATACAAGGTAGCCTAGTTTACAACTGCCTCCTCGAACAAGTGGGGGTATCGCTGACGCATACTATCTTCTCGTTCCCAAGTCGATTCGCCTGGTGAATGATGTTTCCATGCTACTCGGACCAGTCTGATTGTCTGTCCCCGCAATGTCTTCTCACTGACGTCGAGGATGCCAACTGGTTGCTCTTCATACCTCAAGCTCGGGCCTACCGCGATCTCTGAATGATCGACTACGTGACTTGGGTCGGTCACGTACCTTCGCAGCTGTGAGACGTGGAATACGTCATGCACTCCCTCTAAGGATGGAGGTAATGCAAGACGATAAGCCACCTCACCAACGCGCTCTAGAATGTCAAATGGCCCAATATACCTTGGGCTCAGCTTGCCTCTGCTCCCGAATCTGATAGTACCACGAGTGGGCAAAATCCTCAAGAACACATGATCTCCTTCCTTGAACTCTAGGGGACGCCTGTGTGTATCTGCCCAATGCTTCTGTCTGTCCTGAGCTGCTCGTAGATGATTCTGTATCTGCTTCACCTTCTCCACTGTCTGCGTTACCAATTCTGGTCCCAGTATCTGACGTTCACCAACGTCACTCCAACACACAGGTGACCTGCACTTCCGTCCGTATAAAGCTTCAAATGGCGCCATCTGAATGCTGGCCTGATAACTGTTATTGTAGGAGAACTCTACTAAGTGCAAATGATCTTCCCAAGATCCTCCGAAATCTAGCATACATGATCGCAACATGTCCTCCAAGATCTGAATGGTGCGCTCCGATTGTCCATCTGTCTGCGGGTGGTATGCCGTGCTGAATTTGAGTCTGGTGCCTAGACTCTCTTGCATGCTTCTCCAGAAATGAGATGTAAATCTCGAATCTCGATCCGATACAATACTAACAGGTACTCCATGTAATTTGACGATTTGTCGCATATACATGTCAGCTAGTACCTCTGTGGACTGTCCAACTCTAAATGGCAAGAAGTGTGCCGATTTAGTGAGTCGATCCACGATAACCCAAACTGCATCTCTTCCGCTGGGGCTCTTCGGAAATCCTGTGACAAAGTCCATCGTGATATGCTCCCACTTCCATTCCGGTATCGGAAGCGGCTGTAACATACCTGCAGTTCTCTGATGCTCCGCCTTCACTTGTTGACATACTAAGCATTTGGCCACAAATCTCGCAATCTCTCTCTTCATTCCATGCCACCAGTAATACTGTCTCAAGTCTCGATACATCTTGGTTCCTCCTGGGTGAACAGAGTACATAGAGCTATGCGCTTCCGTCATTAACTCCTGTCTCAATTCTCTATTTGGGACATACAGGCGATTTCCAAACCTCAATGTCCCGTCTTCGTGGATGCGAAGTCCTGTCTGCATACCTGCTTCTGTCCTTTCTTTGAGTCTTCGGAATCTAGCATCGGTGGGCAATGCTTCTTTAATCTTCTCCACTAGGGATGACTGAATCTCAAGATTAGCCATCAATCCATTCTGTCCCGGTACGATAACCTCTATCTGTAGCTCCTGTAAATCTCTCAATAACTCGGGCTGCATCGTCAAGAAATAAGCCGTAGGCTTCCTGCTGAGTGCATCTGCAACCACATTCGCCTTTCCCGGGTGATACTGCAGATCTATGTCAAAATCTACCATCAGTTCCAGCCAGCGTCTCTGTCTCATGTTAAGCTCCTTCTGAGTATACACATACTTTAGACTCTTGTGATCAGTAAAGATTTCTACCCTCTCTCCATAAAGATAGTGTCTCCATATCTTCAATGCAAATATCACTGCTGCTAGCTCCAGATCATGTGTCGGGTAGTTCTTCTCGTGGTCCTTTAACTGTCTCGACGCATAAGCAATGACCTTGCCATGTTGCATCAAAACACATCCTAGTCCACTGCCTGATGCATCACTGTAAACAATAAAACCTCCTGACCCTGAAGGAAGAGTCAAGACAGGTGCTGTTGTTAATCTTCTCTTCAGTTCTTCAAAAGCCTTCTGGCAGTCTTCTGTCCATATAAACTCCTGATCCTTCCGTGTCAGCTTTGTCATTGGTTCTGCAATCCTTGAGAAATTTTCTACGAACCTTCGGTAATAACCCGCGAGTCCGAGAAAACTTCTTACCTCTGCAACTGATGTAGGTGTAGGCCAAGTCTCTATTGCCGCAACTTTCTCTGGATCCACTGAAAGTCCTTCTTCTGATATGATGTGTCCCAAGAAAGGCACTCTGTCCATACAGAACTCACACTTACTGAGTTTGGCATATAACTTCTCTTGCCTCAAGGTCTCTAACACGATTCTAAGATGCTCCTCGTGCTCTTCAGGGCTCTTGGAATATATGAGAATGTCATCAATGAACACCACTACGAATTTATCCAAAAATTGATGGAAGACCCTGTTCATTAAGCTCATAAACACTGCTGGCGCGTTGGTTAAACCAAACGGCATCACCAAGAACTCATAATGCCCATACTTCGTCCTGAAAGCTGTCTTCGGGATGTCTTCCTTCCTCACCTTGATCTGATGATAGCCGGATCTAAGGTCAATCTTCGAGAATACCCTTGCACCACTCAATTGATCGAATAGATCATCAATGCGTGGTAAGGGATACATGTTCTTGATGGTGACAGCATTCAGTGCCCTGTAATCAATACACAACCGTACTGTTCCATCCTTCTTTGGCACAAATAAGATGGGTGCTCCCCAAGGTGAAACACTGGGGCGAATGAAACCCTTCTTTAACAGATCATCTACCTGTTCCTTCAACTCCACTAACTCCTTAGGTGCTAGCCGATAAACTGATGAAGTGATTGGCTCTGCTCCTGGAGTTAAGTCTATTGTGAATTCTATTTCCCGATCAGGCGGTAAACCTGGAAGGTCATCAGGAAATACATCCACAAACTCTGATATGACTCTTGGGTAACCTGTCTCCTCTTCTACAGATAATACCCTAAGAGTAGGATGAACTCCTTGCTCTACTGCTCCTCGGAGAAACTCGAATTCTGGGTGGCCAGGCGGTCTAAATATCACCCGCCCAAGCCGACAATCAAGTGTCGCATGGTACTGACTCAACCAGTCCATACCAAGTACAACGTCATAATCCGGCATAGAAAAGATCAAAAATTGAGCTCGCATCTCTCGGCCACAAACTACTACAGAACATGATCTACAGACGTCACTAACCGGAATAATACCGCCTCCCGTAAGAATTCTCTTCATCTTCGGAAGGGGTGCGGTAGCTACTCTATGGGTGGCTACAAAGCTAGCTGCTATAAATGAATGCGATGCTCCAGAATCAAATAAAACTACAGCTGGTAATGAAGCTACTAAAATAGTACCTGCGATGACCTCGCCTGCTGTAGCCTCCACCTCAACAGCTAATGGGAATGCCTGTCCCCGTCCCTGAGCTGGACCTCTCTGCTGCTGCTGCTGCTGCTGAAATAGGGCTACCTGTGGTGCCAGTGGTGGTCTCTGCTGATTCCCTCCTGGGGCTGGTGGTCTGACCCCACCAACTCCTGTCTGCTGGCCTCCTGCTGCTGGATAGGCTGGTCGTGGTGCAGGTAATGCTAGTCTTGGTGCTCCGTCTCTGCGTTCAGAACAGTCCCTGGAAAAGTGCTGGCTGGATCCGCAGCTCAAACATAGTCCCAACTTACGCCTGCATTCCTTCTCAATGTGTCCTACCTTGCCGCAGTGGTGACAAGTAGGAAGAGGTCTGTCTCTATGTGCTGCTCTATCTGGCATACCCCTCTGGGTTCGCTTTGCCGAATCCCCATGTGCTAGCCTGGATGGTGCTGATGTGATAGGCCTCTTCAGGTTCGATTCCCTTCTAGTGACGCGCTCCAAGCGTCGGGCTGCTGCAAGGACATCGGTATAAGAGGTAGGTGCTACCGATCCAATCACTCTCTGAAGCTCGAACTTCAAGCCGTCAAAGAACTTCTCTGCTTTTTCTTCCTCCGTCGAAATCAATGTCGGGGCAAAGCGGCTCAGGCGAATAAATTCCGCATTATATTCCTCTACTGACATGCTGCCTTGGATAAGGCGGTTGAACCTGTCTCTGAGCTCTGACCGTGCGACTGCCGGGATGTACATCTCTTGGAAGAGTCTGGAGAACTCTTCCCATGTGGCTCTGTCCTGTCCAAGTCTCCTTTCTTCTGCTAACCACCAGTGGTGCGCATTATCAGTTAACTGCATTCTGACTGCAGTCATCCACTTCTCTCTCGGAAGTTCAGCGGCTTCCAACTGATGCTGAATGTTGGTGAGCCACTCATGAACTTCCGTTGGCCCTTCCTTACCAGAAAATGTGCGAGGCTTGAGATGACGGAAGTCGGTGATAGATCCCGTCGACGTTCTCCTCGCTGCTGGATTAGCCTGCTCTAATGCGGATACCAGGCTGGTCCTCAGATACTCGGCCTCCTGCCGATGGGCCTCCTGCTGAATCTGTTGCTGTGCTTGCATCATCGCATACATCATCTGGAATATTTGTTGCCCGTCCATGGCTTGTCCTGGCGGGAATACTGGCACCTGGGGAGTGAACTGAGGTGGTGGTGGAATGTCATCTCTCCGGAACCTTGGATTAGGCTGACCGGTTTGATCACTCTGCGATGCTTGTCCTCCATCCCCTGGTGTCACTCCGTCTCCATAAGTAACCACAGCATCGTGTGGCGTATCCAAAGGAATATCCTCTCTGTTCCCGGAATCCATTGCTCTGCAATCAAAATATAAACTGTAAGAACGCTCAGAGGAATCAATACAGGATGCAGTTCAAGTAACAAATTTTGAGTTCGATATAGAGTTCAACAATGGTTAAATAATGGATGAGAACCTAGAACTTATCCTATCCTTAGGGCAGGCTGGTTCGGTCCCTAAGTTGAAACCGAACAATTTAGTCGTAGACCTGCATGGGCCACCACAAAAACCATGTCACGCCCCAGTCCCAAAACACCGGGGGACCAGACGCGTGATAATGGCCAGCAGTACGCACCGATGGACCAATTCAATATAATGGATCCATCAGGGCATACTTAAGCTGTAAAACAAGTCTACGACAATCATGGTACAACTAATCTCATCCACACAAGACATAAACATGATCCACAGAATAACTAAGGAATGTAAATCATCATCCAGTCTCACATAGTACTTCGGGGAACAACCCGATAAATATCTAGTACAATGGTTCATCTGACCAGAATATAAAAGACTGAAATAAATAATAAAAGCTGAGCATAAACAAGGATGCTCAAGAGAAGTCTTCAGCTAAGACCTCGTCCTCGGATGGTGGCACAACTCCTGGATCAGCTCCTGCTCCGGTCCCGTAAACCTCGGGATAAACCTCGTCTGCAAAATCTGGGGACAAAAATCCGGATCCAGGTCCTCAGGGGACATAGCAAGGTACAAGAAAGCTCATGCCAATAAATACAGATAAGCAGTGCAGCAATATATAACTAAATGAAACAAAGGGGTAAATATGTAACCATCTAAGTGTAAATGCAAGTGAGAGCATCACTAGTCTCAGGCTGAGCCACTACAAGCTCTGTGTCGGGGAGCCGGTAGCGGTAATAACCGGTAGTGGGTCTAGCTCTGCTACGAGAGTCTACGACCTCTCAATAATAGAAGATATATATAAATACAGCCTGTAGCCTGTGTGTCTCTCCCCACCCAATGTAACCACGCATATCATGACCACAACGTCTCATGTCCATGTCAAGCGCGATCATAGCTAAATGCAACCAGTCATAAAGTATCTAATAGTATAATGTCCATGTCCTGTATCCTATACAGAATCACCACGAATATCTCGGGAAAATCCTGTCTCATGAATAGTGTCAAGTGTCCTGGGTCATATGGTACTTGATAAGACAAGTACGAGAATATAAAATGTCACGGATATCCATCTCTAAATGACCGTACCCAACACTGCGTACAGTGTCGGCACCCGACTGATAATCGGACGCTAAGTACGTCACACGGTCCTAGGTTGAGCATGCACAGCAATATATATAAAGCAAGGAAAATAGATAACTAAACTGCAGAGTTTGGCAAGGTACACTTGCCTGATGTTTGAATGTCAACTGTCGTTCTGGTATCTGTGGGTCCGGTAGGTACTACTCCAAAAGCTGTAATAAACATCACCAACAGTCTCAGAAGATGTCAAATAGCTGGAAATGCCTGTCCTTACGTCCAATTTGGACACAGGGGCAAAAAGGTCATTTTCGGGCCAAAGCGGGTTCCACATGTGGGCCACTTTACACCGAAAAGCGTGTCAGGGTCAAGGGTCTCCAAATTCTGCAAACTCAGTGTCTACAAGTCAGGAACGACGATACGAACCCAACGGAACTTCCAGAATTGGATTCCGATGAGCCGATCACAAAATCACCCGTCAAGTGGAGCCTGTGGGGCCCACGATACGTGATTTTGTCAACGTTCTCAGAATCGAACCAAACTTGGCTCACAGGACCAGCGTATTACTACGGATCCGATGGCGCAAGTTTCGTCTCGATCCGACGTGTGTACACGAAGTTACAGCGTATTCCAGAATCGACGGATACGGGGTGTCGTCGGCGGATACGCGTTGATTCCGGGGTGCACGCACCTCCGAATCGACTTCTGCGAAATCCTACACGACCGTATCAACGTCGCGCACAGTTTGGTAAAGACCGCGTGCGACCAAGTCGTCCCGATTGGCGGGGCGGACTCAGTTCCGAGGTGAAACAGGGCGTTGCTTCTTCCTGTTTTGGATCGCGGTGTACGATCACTACAGGATGCGATGCACCGAGCGATTTGCACGGGCACCGAGAGGGTTATACAGTCTACGCATAGCAACTGACGGAATTGAAATCGGAGTTGCGAGGAGGGAGAAATCAGTACCTGAACAGGGCTCCGCGAATGCTGAATTCCAAGTGTCCACGCGTCAATTCCGTGTCCTGGTTCAGAGTTTCTTCTTCCTCGTGTCCGCGGTGAGTCAGAGCTTGGGCTCTGTCCTCAGATGGCTTCGCCGGGGGTCAGCCTCGTGGTCGGCTAGGGCTCAGGCGACCGGGTCTCGTGCGGCGGCCGGCGTGGGTCGAAGGGTCGAAGGGTCGATGGTCCGTCGTCGGTTTCTGAGGCGGACTCGGGCTGGGCGGGTCGAAGGTTGATGGGGATGTCGACGCCGGAGAGCGGCGGCGTTGCCGAAGGGTCGAGGGGGAAGCGTCGACCGAGGGGTGGTCGGCTGGGCGGTCGAAGGGTTCTGAGGAGTGCACGACGGAGGGAGACGCGGGGAGTCGGGGTCTTGGTTGGGGGAGTCGACGCCGGAGAGCGGCGGCGGTTGCTCTGAGATGGGGGTCGACGAGGTTGCTCGAGATGGGAGGGAAAACTGGTGGCGGTCGGCGTGGCACGGAAGCCGAGGCGGTGGTTTTATACTCGGCTACAGGGTTTCAGGCGAATTAGGGTTTTCCTATCGGGTTTCGGGTCAGGGTTCGGCTTGGTTCCGACCCGACCCGACCCACCAAGTGGTTTGGGTTTGGCAGGGGTCCGGTTTGGTCTGATCAGGATTGGTTTTGGTTCAGGTTGGGTTCAGGGTTGGTTTAATCATTCCAATTAGCTTTTAGTCCTCGATTCGTTGCTCCGGAGTCCAATAAATTCACCGAAAAATGCCATGCGTCCGGTTTTCCATTTTACCCAATAAATTTCTATTTCCAGAATATTTTAACTCCAATTAGTCACACTTAAAATTATTTAACCCCAAATCACCTTAGCTATAAATTCCAGAAAAATACCGAAAATACGGAAAATTATATAAATTTTATTCCTGAAATTTAGGGTGTTTACAGGCCTTGACACGTATCATTACACGTCACAGAGTGAGTACATGTAGGGACGCGTGCCTCATGCGCGACTGGCCATCAGTGTGAGCAACACGTGTAGCGGTATTTAGCTCAGTTGTTTATTTCATAGAGACTTGCATCATAGTATGAGATGTCCACGTCGTTTTCATGATTTGTACATCTACATTGGGCGGGAAAGATTACTAGTAGGCGTATGGGACACCCCCTCCATGATGTTATATCCTTCGTACCATGCTCCTCATGGTCGATTGCAGAGTGCCCATGCGTCTGGGGGCATATGACACATATACTAGCCAGTCCCGACGATTGGTGAATTACGTCAGCATATGTCTAGCCTACACATTCCTATGCATACTACATGGTCTTTAAATTGCATTCACTTAGATGGTTAGCACACCCCATTTATTTATTCAGTATTTACATACATGGCATGTTGTTTTTCTGTATCTTGTTATGTCCCTCTGAGGACCTGGTCCCCTTCCAGGTGTAGATGTTCATGAGTATTCGCAGGAGCGCAGATCCGGACAGGCTACTTATATTCCGAGGAGGTCTTCTCTTCGGGCCTCGTGATTGTCAGATGTTGTTCTTATATGGTGTGTATCTGGTTCCTTTTTATATTCTATTTCGGCAGTAGATTTGTTTTCATCCGACTGTCATTCTTTAGATACTATTTATTGAGATCTAGTTACCTGGTTATTGGTTATTCATGTTTATTTGATTTCTGTGGATGAGATTTAGATATTACCCTGTGACTTGTAATTAGTTTTACCACTTATGAATTATTGTTCATTATACAGCGTACGCTCGTATATATGGTTTCCATATATTGGGGTTTGCCATATATACAGGCGGCTGGCATGCTTACGTGTCCTAGTCCTACGTATTTTGGGACTGGGGCGTGACACTACAGATCTATGATTTTACGCTCAGACGCTACAGATCTATGATTTTACGCTCAGATGCTACAGATCTATGATTTTACGCTCAGACGCTACAGATATATAATTTTACGCTCAGATGCTACAGATCTATGATTTTACGCTCAGATGCTACAGATATATGATTTTATGCTCAGATGCTACAGATCTATGATTTTACGCTCAGATGCTACAGATCTATAATTTTACGCTCAGATGCTACGGATCTAAGATTTTAGACGCAAAACAAAAATCTTAAATTACGCGGACAGATCAGTTAGCAGAATACGCATATATATTGATAATATGAAATTTACACTCGAGAAAGCCAGTTACAAGAGTTTACGCAAAAAATGCTCTTTTTTATCAGCGTTTGCAAACAGATGACGATTATTCAATAAATTCTTTTCTTCTTCAATCGAGAGAACTTCATCAGAGGAAGGGCCAAGGAGTTCATTGAAAATGTCTGTCTTCATTGGAGATGACTTTTCTTCCTTGGCCAATGGCAGTTCATTCAAAATTTGGCCGGGATCTTTTACATATAGTTCAGGGATGGCCTGTTCGGCAGACATTTCTTGCCCTGTCTCGAGAATCTCTCGAGAAGCCATTTTTTTGAAGATGATGTTTGGAGCAGTCAGACTGTTCTTCGTATTTATAAAGGAGAAATGATGGTTCAGAATTCTCTGTGACTCCTCGTCAAAACAGCATGATGATTGAATTTTCAAAGACAATTTAATGCTAAAAGAATTTGTACGCCTCTTCCTTTATGCGTAAAAGTTGGAACGTGACTGGATGCATATTTATCAGAGTCTGCGTAAAGTTACTCAAGTGTGTTAAAGCTGCATATTACCAGACTTCCTCATAGCAACATGGCAAATCAATGGTGCATAAAAGAAGACAAATTTATTAATCATGATTACATATGATGGAAATCCATTTTTTACAAAGGATTTTTCATTAATATTTAAGATCATGATTACATATGATGGAAATCCATTTTTTTACAAAGAAATTTTCATTAATATCCAAGATCACGATTATATATGACGGGAATCTACTATGCTAGGTCCTCGTCTGATGGAGATCTTCATTTTTTCTTCTACAACACTTCGTCAGCTCCTATACGCCGGGTGCCAAGAAAATGGTGAATGGAGGGAGGATACAAAATGGGGCCTATTTAAATTATTCAAGTCCACCCCCCATACGTCATCGGCGGCCATGCTTTGAATTGTGTTTGGGATTCAGACCCAACACAATACTGGAAGACACGACCGAGCTGCACCCCAGGATCCAGCTTCATAATAGGGAAAAATACAGCTAGCAAGCTGTGTGGTCTAATGCGATCCTTCCTCTCTCTTTGACGAATTGCCATATAAAATCATTGATTGCCTCGAGCAAAGGAAGCTATGATATCCCTCCATGATCCATCATTGCAGAGAATATTTGCTCAAAAACGTCTCTTTTTATGGCTCCTTACATGTTGGAAGAACATAATCTTCTTCTTTCTCAGTTCAGCCCAATGAATCTCAGAAGTCATCTTTGTGGTGAAGGAAGTATGGAAAACCAAGTTCATTTGCTTGCCCTTATATAGGAAGAAGAGAACATACAAATTCCAACGACTTCTTAAATGTAGCCGAAAAAGTAGCCTTGAAGAATGGGTCAAAGTTGACCATTTCATTCTTCATTCAAAGTATTTCAAATTACGAGGAATTTGAAAACTTTAAAGGGGGTCTTGTAGAAGCATGAAATACGCTGGGGAATTGTACGCGTATTATATAAATCCCCAAATATATGAAGTCCCTCTCAGCGTAAAACAAAGCTTCAAAGCTGTTTGACGTAAAATAAAACTTCAGAGCTGTACGCGTAAAACAGAGCTTCAAGGCTGTGTGGCATAAAATGTGGCTTCAGAGCTGTACGCGTAAAACAGAGCTTCAAGGCTGTGTGGCATAAAATATGGCTTCAGAGCTGTCTGAGTAAAACAGAGTTTCAAAACTGTTTGGCGTAAAGTAGAGCTTCAGAGCTGTCCGCGTAAAGCAGTGCTTCAAAGATGTTCTGCGTAAAATGTTGCTTTACCTTCCTGCGTAAAGTTTAAAATACGTTTGTTTTTAATGCAGCATAAAGTTGTACGAGGAACTCTTCGTATTCCTCGGATGAATTTGTCAGACAAAACAGTGAACCTGACATCTGACAAAAGTACTGCATGATGATCGAGAGGACGACTGTGATGATAATGTTGCACAGAGACCCAGGTTGTCATTTAGTGACATATTCTTGATACAAGTCGTTTTACGCATTCAAAGAATATGCTGCCTATTCTACATGGGCAGAAATGAGTTTTTACGCTCAAGATAAGACAAAATCAGACGCCACGTCAAAAGCTGTTTCTTGTACAGAGCTCGAGACATATCTCTGCAATTAATGGACGAGATGGAGGCATATCTCTGCATTTAATGCACGAGATTTTGTTCTATTTTTAAAATTTTGTCATGACTGAAAAAGCTAAAAAACTGTGACTAATACGCTCATATCACCATCCTTGCATTTTATGCCAACCAGGCTATTTTCAACTAAAGGAGTACGCCGTATGCTATCTCCTCGAAATACGCCAACTCGGCTATATTTACAAAGGTACGTGATAAGGCTATTTAGCTCAGAATACGCTCAAGACCTTAGTCGTGGAGGATAATTGGCTATTTTTACGCTGGTTATCTATTATTCATAAATCATCAAGTTTTACGCCAATAAGACAGTCACTTGGCTTTTACGCCAACCATCTTTACGCAGGGGCAGTAACCTACGTGGCTTGCATTCCATGATCTTCAAGAAGCAGTTATACGCGTTACTTTATAAAGGGATACGTGTCATACGCAGATTGAGAAGATTATTTGAACGTGGGTAGCAGTTGTCATAACCGCAGCGTAAAGGAAGTCTTTCTCTTCACAGTTTGGCCTTTTACGCCAACAAGACAATTATTTGGCTTTTTATGCCAACCATTTTTACGCAGGGGCAGTTACCTACGTGGCTTGCATGCCATGATCTTCGAGAAGCAGTTATACGCGTTACCTTATAAAGGGACACGTGTCATACGCAGATTCAGAAGATTATTGGAATGTGGGTAGCAGTTGTCATAATAGCAGCGTAAAAGGAGGCAACCTTCTTCACAGTTTGGCCTTTTACGCCAACAAGACAGTTATTTGGCTTTTACGTCAACTAGACAGTTATTTGACTAATATCTATAAATAGAGACCCCTGGTCACAGGGTAAAGGGCATAGGCACAATCAGATCAGAAGAGAAAAAAGAGGAGAACAGAGTTTTGCTGACAACTTTGGCAACGAGAATTCGATCCTACTTGCCACTTTCCTTTGACTGACCTTTGCCTTCAATTCAGAGAAAGTTTGAAGCTCCTTCTACAACACTTCTTCATCATCGTGTGGTCCAAGGAACAAAGTGATCGACCGCAGATCAGACTTCTATAGCAATACTTCCCAGAATCATTTTATTGTACTCAACATCCTCGTATAGGATTAATTGTACTTTTCTCGTTTGTAAGCAAAAGTTTCGTACAAACATTTGTTTATCCAAACAGGTGGATAAGCTAGTATCTTTGAATGATGAGAGTTTTGATAGATGTTATAGTCTTGAGTTATATAGTTAATTGCCTATAATAGATAACAAGCTAAAACAAGATGGTAACCATGTAGTTTGGATGAAGGGTATACATGGAATAAACAAGAAGAATGGATTATGATATGGACTTGAGGGATAATAATTCTAGTATTTATGAATTGTAATACTTTGGAATTTTGAGAATTTAGTACGAGTAAAAATTGTTGATCAGTCTCGAAGTAATACGAACTTCAAGAAATTAAACACAGGTTCATAATCACATACTGCCTTGATCGTTTTTCTGCAGAGGATTATCACAAAACCCTTAGAAATATGATCATGACTATAGTTCCTGCGGCCAACTTTATTCTTATAAGTTGGGTAGAGCCTTGATTAAATATACCATTATTCTTAGAATGCGACGTCAAACTAGGACTCCATTTGGTAACTGCATCCCCCAACTTTTGATAAACAAGTGTGACCTTGCTTAATTAAAATCTTTTCTACCATGTTTAATTTTTAATTTTGAGGACAATTTTTTTATAAGTTGAGTAGATTGTAAATACCCTAATTTTTAGAATTTAATGTTAAATTTATTTAATATGGTATTATGTAATTATTGAGATTAAGAAAGATTTTCTGTAATTTTTAGCTAATTATAATATATATATATATATATTCATGAATTTATAATTATGTGTATTTAATTAATTATTAATATAGTGCAAAAAATATATTTTTGGATGTAAAACTATTAATAGAGTATTATAGAATTTTTCTGAAATTTATTGAAGTCCAAAACTATTTTTAGATGGCCATAAGTATATATATATATATATATATATATATATATATATATATATATATATATATATATATATATATATATATATATATATATATATATATATATATATATAAACCAACCTAAACCAAACCAACCCAATCCAACCGAATCCCATACCCGAACCCACTAACCCAGCTACCCAAAACCCAAACCACCCTAACACATTCCCTGGCTGAAACCCCTGCACCCCCTCACTTTCCCTCCCCGTCAACCGCCGCACCCCTCCTCTTCCTCTTTCCGTAACCTTCCACCTTCACCCCTATATATAACACCACCACCCTCAGAGAAACCACCATCATCTCCTCTACCACCCCGACCATCCACGACCGTCGACGACCGCTGGACCGTCGCCACCGCACGCCGCAAGCCGCCGCCAAGCAATCGCCCAAATCCCGAGCAGTAGCAGAGCAGTAAGGTACACTACTTCTCGCCACATTATCTCCCTGCACAGTAAACTAATTAACGACCCAGCAAAACCTGTGCGAAGACCACATGACCCCTTGAACCCTGTGTAATTAGTTTAACCTATCGTGTCCTGTGTCGGTCGTAATTCGCGACGCAAAACAGAAAAAAAATAATCCAGTTTGTAGTTCAGAAACTGTTCCAACCACTCAAGTTCCTATCTGATTTTCTTCCAACCTAGTTAATATTTTTAAATTCTTCTTGAAGAGTAATTTAGACAACATAAACAAGTTTTAATCTCTTCAATTAGTTTATTTTAATTCGATGTATGTTGTGTTTTATTTGCTGTTGAAATTGACCAAAAACTTGATTTCTTAAACCCAAATATTCTTGAAATGGGGTGTGTCCCGCCAAACGAGAAGACTTCGTCGTGTGTAAATTGCACCAAAAGGTGCGTATCATCAACACGGATATGTAAAATTTTGCAAAACTTGATTTGTATGTGCATGTACACCGGAATCAACACGTATTTGTCAAAAAATACCCTATCAGCCTATTCTGACACTCGTCATAATTTTGTGTGTGCTTGTCGTTTCGCAACGAAACTTACGCCATCGGATTCGCAGCGTTACGCTGGTCCTGTGTCCCAAGTTTGGTTTGATTCTGAGAACGTTGATGAAATACCGTTTTACAGGACCTACGGTTCCACTTGACGGGTAATTTCGTGACCGGCTCATCGAAATCCAGTTCTGGACGTTCTGTTGGGTTCGTATCATCGTTCTGGACTAATAGACACTAAGTTTGACGAATTTGGAGAACCTTGTCTTTGACACATTTTTTGTGTGAAGTGGGCCACATGTGGACCCCACTTTGACCAAAAACTGTTAATTTTGCTCCTATGTCCAAATTGGACTTATGGGTAGTCAATTCTAGCTATTTCAAGTATTCTGATAGCAATAGTGATGTTTGTTTCAGCAACCAGAGGCGTATTTGGAGATTTTACTTTTACAGGAGCACTGACGGAGGAGTTCAGAACCCAGGCAAGTGTACCTTGCCAACTTGCAGTAGAGCCTAATATATTATTTGCTTGTGTTCTTTCTATACATATACTTCTGTGGTGTGCATGTTCAACCTAGGATGGTAATACGTTGCTTAGTGTTCGAACAAGATTTCGGTGTCGACGTCGTACGCGAAATCATGTAACGTCACTTAGAGAGTTGATTCCCCGATCCTATATTTTTACGTGCTTGCTTTACCAAGTACGCCATACCATAGGTCATTTAACACTATTTTATGTGACAGAATCTTTCTTGAATAATTCATGGTGATTCTGTATAAGCTTATAGGATTCGTGATATGAGACTTGCATATACATAGATATCATTATGACTCGTTGTACTAGCTAGAGGTCATAATCTTGCGTGTCATAGACATGAGACGTAAGGTTACATTGGGTGGGGAGAGACACACCATAGTACAGGCTGATTATATATATATATATATATATATATATATATATATATATATATATATATACTACATTACTGGGGGTGTCTTAGATTCTGTCTCAGATCTTTGGCATATTTACTGGCCCTTCGAGATATTACTTACTAATATGGGCTCCCCGACACAGAGCCTGTAATAGTTACAACCTGAGTACGAGTGATGTCCTCACTTGCATATCACTTAGATGGTTATAATAGTTACCCTTGAGTATATGGCATTATACTATTTTACTTTGGCATGTTATTTCTTGTACCTTGTTACATCCTTCTAAGGACCTTGTCCCTTGCCAATTTTGCAGCATAGACCGTTGTAGAGCATGTCTGGAGTTGCTGATGTGTGTTGCTTTATCTTGCAGGCATTGGTGCCAAGTACTTATATCATTTCTTCCGGAGTTATGGTTATTATTCATATTGTTTATTCATCTACTAATGTAGCCTTATTTTATAGACCCATATTCCTTTCTCGAGTCTATTCAAGCTTATGTGTTACTAGCGGCCGACTTTAGCACATGTAGTTCATTCTTGATATTTTATTCTTTTTATGGATTGAGACATAGACATTTTCAGTATTATTAGATAGTTACCCTTATTATGCAGCTTATACGTATCCGAGTTGGACCAGAGTCTGGTCGAATGCGTAGCTGGCATTTTACGTATTCCTAGTCCTACGTATTTTGGAACTGGGTCATGACAGACGCGGCAAATTGAGTCCAAGGTATATTGGACCATTTGTAGTGCTAGAACGAGTGGGAGAAGTGGCGTATCGACTGGCACTACCACCTTCACTCGAGGGAGTGCATGATGTATTCTACGTGTCACAACTCAGGCGATATGTGGTAGATAGCAGTCATGTTCTCGACCACTTCGAGATCACCATTGGACCGAGCTTGTCATACCAAGAGAAACCTATGGAGGTTCTGATCGTCGAGAGAAGGTGTTGAGGAATCAATCTATTCCCTTGGTCCGCGTGGCATGGAGGAATTACTCGCTAGGAGAATCCACTTAGGAGTGCGAGGATAAAATATGCAAACGTTTTTCCTATCTGTTCCAAGAGCAAGGTATGATTTACTTGGTTCTTTTTGTACCACATAATTTTTGTTTCCTACCATGGGTTAGTTTTAATTCCGAGAACAAAAATTCTTTAAGTGGGGTTGAATGTAACCACCCTAAATTTTTTAATTAATAAAATAATATATGTATATATAAATACGCAATTTTGTAAGAATATTGATAAGTGAGGGTGACCCCTACTACGTTAGTATATTAGAAATTAGAATTTTTTGTAATAAATAAATAATTTTGGTATTATAGAATAATAATAATAATAATAATGATTCTGGTATTAATATTAAATAAAATATAATAAAGTAAAATATAATAATAAATAAGTTAGCTGTTAAAAAAGAATATATAAAATAAAAGTAATATAAATAAATAAAGTATCAATAAAGTAAAAAATAATAATAATAGCACTTGTTAGTGCTACTAACAAAAGTAGCAGCAGCATAGACCTTCACCCCGCCTCTTAAACGCGGAACACAACAACATACCAACCCGATCCATAACTTCCTTATGTATATATATATATATATATATATATATATATATATATATATATATATATATATATATATCTAAGAAACGAAACCCTAACCCTACTTCTTGATCTCGGAGCCATGACCCATCTTCTCCACCGCCGTCGACCCTCGACCGCCTCCCAACTCTGTCGTCGTCGACCGCCTGGACGCCGCTTCGCTGTAGTCGATCGCCGCGAACTTGTCTTTCCGATTAACTCGATCAAGGTACCCACCTTCGACAATAGATTTCTCTCTCTATGCATGGTTAATTTTTTATATGTAAACTCCTATGCACAGACCACATGATCTAGTTTATGATTGTGTAAATCAAGATGATAATTTCCCCCCAAAAATCTGAAAAACTGCTTTTATATGAATATACATATTTGACAGAATTTATAATCAAGAACCCTGTTTTGGAAGGCAGATTTCTCCCAATCCGTTCAACAAAAATTTGAAATTAATTTTCTAACACAGAGTCCATATAACCATGATCACAACGAAGTAACTACTTTAGAAAATTACTAATTAATTGCTGATGAAAATTTGTGTCAAAAAACCCAAAAAACTTGCTATAAAAACATTCAAAATTTGTGATACGGAGTGCGTCTTGACAAAACGGACCACCATGTCACGTACCAGTTATTTCTAAAGGAGCGTATGGTATACCCTGGCATGTGGGCTTTCGTAGAAGTTGATTCGGACGTGTGTGCACGTCGGAATTAACGTGTATCCGTAAAAAGTTCTCTGTATTTGTGTTTTACAAAATTTTTAATTAGTTTGTGCACGTTCATCGGAATACGACAAAACTTGCGCCATTGGACTCGTGGTATCACGCTGGTCCTGTGACTCAAGTTTCACATAATTTTGAGATATTTGATCGAGTCGCCTATTTGCAGGCCCATCGGTTGACTTGAAGGGTTAAATTTTGATCGGCTCACCGGAATCCAAAACTGGACATACCTTTGAGTTTGTATCAATGTTTATAATTTTTTTTGACCTATAATTTGTCCAATTTACAGACTTTTACCTCTGTCACGTATTTTGGTGCAAAGTGGGCCACACTTGCATCCCATTTTGACACAAAATTATCGTTTTGCCCTTGTGTCTAAATTGGACGAAAGAATTGTATTTTCTAGCTATCTTGCTAATTCTGAGAATATTTATGATGTTTATTTCAGCATCTGGAGATGTTCAGTCGGAGGCAGTGGGTTCTAATACTCTGTACTTGACACCTTGACGTTTACATTACGCAGCTTTCCTGCCAGGCAAGTATACATTGCCATTGTATTATGATTTATAATCCATATAGTGCATGCATTTTCTTTTTGTTATTTAGTTCATATATTTTAACTGCTATATAAACTACGCGTCCAAGAATAACTTCCGTGCAACGACGGTGGCGTCGTATTTTGTCTTTATTATATATTATGCATATTGACCTAGTTTTACGAGACCACCCTATTATCATGAGGCATTCTTATGTTTTATTGGCTGTGACACAGTTGTTACACGAGTGTGAGTCTCATGTAGGACACATACTTGAGTGACGAGCTGGCCACCTGTGCGTATAGGACGTACGACGGATAGGGATAACTTCTGATAGAATTGCATGATTAGAAGCCTTGGCAGTCATTAGAGATATCATTCTAACGCCCCACAATCGCATGGTGCATTACGCTGAGTCGGATTTAAATAAAATAATAGCTGGTTACATTTGATTTATTGGATTTGGGAAGAAGTATTGATTGAGTTGGTTTCATGTGCAGATGGCTAACGGAGTTCGTTGAAAATCAGGTGTTCGTTCAGAGCAGTACTGAGATAACTAGATTGGAGAGATAATGCCGTCTACCTTAGTCCGATCGATCAGATGATTTGGAGAGCACGACCTGCTCGCACGGTCATACCAGTTGAGTAGATCGTACTTTGCATCGGACTACGGGTTCAAGGGATCGGCCGTATCGGCAGGACAGGATGCTTAACAGAATCAAACTTGGTGAGTGGGCTCTGTCCCTTCTCTTCTACTCCTTCATGCCTAATAATATGGAAAACACGTAAAGACTTGAACACTTGGACTGGAACTTGGGAATCACTACACTATGGCGTGCATAGAGTGTACGTCGTTTGCTTGGTTAGGATTGTGGCTTGAATTGGTTTTTATGTTGGATAGTTGGAGCTAGAGTTGGATTACAACTGGGGCAGTTGGTTGAATGATTGGAATTATGCTTGGACAGTTGGAATGATACATTGAGGCATTGGGAATATCGGGAATTCGGGCGAGCGAGCGTGCATCCGTGCACGAGTATCACTTGGGCAATTTGTCATGCAAAGCGTGCAGTTGTGGTTCGAAATCAAACAACTGCATCAGCGAGGGCATTGTGCCATAGGATTGTTCTGAGCGTGGGGTATTGTACCAATTGGAAACACTGTGTTGAGAAGCGGCATAGTACCTATGGGGATAACTTGAGATTTCGTGCCTTGTACAATATGTTGGAAGAATGGTTATGGATAATCGGTTGGATATTTGGTTGAATGAGTCTAGGATCGCTTGGTGGGGCGAGAATGTTCGATCATCTCGTCATACCTACTTGGTGTCTGCATGTCACAGACAACCTGTGTTGCACGGGGTTTGGTCTCCTCGAACGGGAAGGCTCCGGGGCACCGGGACCGTTCGACCATAGGGGAGACAACTTGGTAACGTGCCTCGGATGCGGTACTGGCGGTTTAATGTAATTCAGGCGGGCTCGCTACTTAGCGCTGTTTCGAGTAGAACTACACTTGATCAGTCCGATCAATGTCCTTTATGGCTTGGCCAGTGACTTCATATAGATAAGAGTTGGTTTGCTTTACTTTGGTTGGTTTGTGCTTCGGGTAGGCGCGGCCACCTTGCCTCGTAAAGAGTGTGCATATTGAGATTGGATTATAAGGTTTGGTTTGAGGATAGATATTGAGGCTTGGTTGATGGTTCGATGGTTTCTCGTGTTGCTTGGGCTTTGAGTAGGACGGGTTGCATGCTAGTTTCCTTCGAGTTGGTTATGTAATGCTTGTCGATTGGCTTGAGTTGAATGCTTGCATTGCTTAAACTGCTTTACAGCTTTCCTTAATATGTCATCCCTATGCCATAAAATAAATCTAGGATTCAACTAGAAAGATCACCATATAACTATTTGCATTCACTATTTTATTTAGTGTCGGCTTAGACGAGTGGGTTACCCCGCTCACCAGTACGGCTGTGTACTGACCCACGTTTGTGGGCATTATTTCAGGTACGCAGGTGTAGTAGCTCTGCTTGGATATACGAGACATGATGTATGAACAGTAAGTACCTTTGTGGGCTAGAGAAAGAGCAAGAGTATTTCATCGCCTTTGAGGCAATCGCCTTTGTGGCATTTTATTTGGACCCAATAGAGAGCTCCGCTGCGTACTACTCGGCTCCGGCGGTCTTGGAACATAACATAGAGATCCGCCCAGTTGATCTTCGGCTTCATTTAATAAGAGAAAATTTGCTGGGGGTCTTCTCTCAGAGTTGTTGTCATCGATGGCTCCCAATTCCCAATTATCTTGATACCCATCAAGATAAGAATCTTCGTAAACTGGGCTATGCCTTTTTTATGTTATCAAAATCAAACGACCCTGGGTAGAACCATTCTTTTCATTCGGGACAGGCTGATGTGTGCTTGGTACACAATACTTGACTTCCATTGCAACTTGGTCATTTCGATGATAACTTTGGTGTTTGACAACATCGCCTTGTACGAGCGCAACTTCAGGCTCGTATGGCATCACGTCCCGATGAGAACGATTGTCCTGCGGGAGAACTGCAACGTGGTGATTCACGTTCAGTGGGGACTATTGAGCTTGCGGGAGAATGGGGCATGACATATTGGTATCAGAGCGCCTGGTTCATTTCCTCGGACTTGGTCCTTCGCTTTATCACAAACTCTAAATAGCTTCCGCGTGTCATTTAGCTCTTGGCTCTACTCGGTATCGCATTGGATGTTTCATGCAATAAGTCTATATATTGCTGGTTGTGGCTGCATGTTGTGCTTCATTGTGTTACTTTTGTTGGTTTTCGTTAGATCGCTTAGCATCGTTAGGCGTTGTTGCATTCGTGCAGCAAGTTGGGTGGCGTTGTTGCATTTGTGCAGCAAGTTGAGAGGTGTTGTGTTGGCTTGGCTTGTCGTTCGAGGAGTTTCTGATTACATTAGTGGATCAGTTGGTTGGCAGATAAGATTGGTTATGCGATATGTTGTGAGTAGAAGCATCGATTGAGAATGGATTGTTGCACGATTTGCTCGTATAGCGAAATTGTTGAACGAAGTTTAAATTTTTGACTGGGTATATCACAGAGAGCGTTGTACGAGTTGCTCGTATGGCGCATTGGTTGAGCATATTTGAGTTTGGCTTGGGAATATCAAGATAGTATTGCACGAGTTGCTCGTACAACAAATAACAGGAACAATTGGATATTGGGTTGGATCACTTGGAAGAGATTGTTGCACGGGTTGCTCGTGTTGCGAAAGTATCGGACAGATTGAGAATAGCTGAAAGCATTGAGAATGGAATATAGCACAAGCTGCATAGCGAGATTGATGGAAAGAGTTAGATGGTTCAGGCATTGGCTGAGTTTCGTGTCAGACTTAAGTTGGGAATGGAAGGATCACACATAAGGGATAGTTCGAACGGATTTTGGATCAGTGAAAGAAATTATAATGCGAGTAGTAACTTGATTCAGAGTGGTATATGAGATACCACATAGTGAGCGAGGCATTAAAATATTTTAGATAGACATTAATGGAAATTGCCTCAACGGACTCGGGTAATAGGAATACAAGTTGGTTGGTGTACATCGGTTGAGTTGGAAAGAATAAAAAATGGAGCAAGCGAATGTTGAGTTGAGCAATCGAGAACGGACTTGTGCAAATGGAAGTATCGTTGGACTTAAGAGATGGACGAGATCGGAACAAGCAATGGAAAGTGTGTTTGGAAATTTGAAGGATTGAGGCGGACAAAGTATTTGAAACAGTTGAGATAGTCAGATGGGAAGCTGAATATCAGAGTTCGTGTACGATTTGGAAGTTCGGTAGAGCATTCATTGGATGCAAAGAGAGAGTTGAGCATAAGGAATGAACAGTTGGGATACGCTTGAGCGAAGCGATTGGTAAATTGAAGGATTGCGAGCACGGACGACGAATTATGGAAACACATTTGAGTTGTTGGTTGAGCAATGAAACACAAGCTGGTTTGGAGGGGCAATGCGATAGATTTGTACGGACTTGAAGGATTTTGGATATTACTGCTCGAGAAGTTTGACTCAGGTTTAGCGGAAGTGGAATTTGGCAGAATAAGGCAAGTCTACTTGATGTTGAGTCAGATTGGGAGTTAACACTTGCAGTATTGAGACAGGTTGAGGCAACAAGTGAAGGCAATATCGGACTTGAGATTATATTAGAACCAATGCATGGATTATTGAGAGTATATTGGACTAATCGGAAGATAGAGAAATCAATACGGGCTAAGGGTTTAAAACGAGAGCAAGATTGTGGGGGATGAACTTTTGAAGATATCTAAACAAAAGAGCAACGTTGGAGCAAAACACCGTATTGTTCGGAGCAGGTTGGACGTGCACTGTGAAGTTAGCATACGGATAAAAAATTGGAGCAAGTCTTTGGTTTCGGGAATAATTGTAAGTGGTAGTGCGAGAAGTCGAACATGGCAGTTGAAAAAATTTGATGGATTCAGGACAGAACGACGGATTAATGAAAGACGGTTTCAACGAGCGCAGTTCTCGAATTGTGGCTTGGATAGATAGCAAGACTCTAGGTGGTTAAGCGACATTGGTTGACAGATCATCAGAGGTAGTGCATGAAGTGCTCAAATTTGGAAGTTCGTTCGGATGGAATGGTTAGATTATGGGTCGGATTTGCAGATGAGATATAGCATGGTTTGTAGTAACTGTCCATCGTGATGACTTACAATTATCGAGCATAGCTTCGGGACAGCTGACCCTAGCGACTTGACCGCCAAATCAGAGATGAATATGGTAGACCCATAGAACGACCCTTGTGGTGGTGTATTTAGGGATGCGTCGAGGGTGGATGTGAGCGATAATATTTGGAGATATGTTTGAGTGTTGGATTTGAGAGATCCTTAGGATAGCCTTCAGCTAATGAAGCAGCCGAAAGACCGAAGCGGTGGTGGAATTGGCCTAAGTCAACTGATGAGATTCAGAGTCGCAGATTTTTATAGATGGCATCGCCTCTGACTCATCGTGCCCCGAAAGGGAATAACATTCATATGAATTGACGACTGTGAAACTAGCTTGTGAAGTTAAAGCAGCGGCTCGTTCAGATCAAATCTTTGCAATACTGGAAGGGACAGATGTGCCTCAGATTTACAAGATGCATCGGAACTTAGTCTGGGAAGCATGCTCATTCAGAAGGCAAATATAAAACCCCTAATTCTGAAAACTATATTATTTAACTAATTAATTAATTTATTTAGTAATTATGAGCTAAATAGAGGAATAGATTTTTTTTATTAATTTTTATTTGAGGTATTTTGTAATTAGAGGATTATGGAGCCATTGTAAATTTTTCTAATTTATTCCATGTAGGAGATCCTTTGGACAGTTGCTGGCTTAACCGTATGCACCAATATAATTTTTTAGAGTTTTCTATGTATTGATATATATATATATATATATATATATATATATATATATATATATATATATATATAATTTTTATTGGATCTCTACCCAAACCGCAACTCCTAAACCCACGACCCACTTACACCCAAACCCGCGTAGAAAATATCAACAGTAGCAGTAGCAAAAACCAACTTTGCTATTCCCTTCTCCGTGCGTAAAGCAATTCCACGCGTAAAACAACTCCATCACTTCTTATTTTCACCCACGCGTAAAAAACCCCACCGCTTAATTTCCTCCACCGCGCATAAAATAACCCCCCACATGTGAATCATCCCCCACCGCCTCTTTACCTGTTATTACTAAACTCTCCCCAACCGCAACCAAAACCAATGATAAGAAAGAAACAGTAGCGGCAGTAGTTTCTTAACCATTAAGTAACCCCCACCGCCTCTTGTTCTCTATATATATCACAACTCTTCCAAACCCTAACCCCACTTCTTCTTACTACAAACTAAAACACTGTTGTGGACGCTTGCACTATACGGAACTTTTGCTTGGCAAGTATACCTTGCCATTGTACTATTATTACATCCCAACTGATACATGCATGTTTAATTCTGCTTATATAGATGTTTATTCTTGTAGATTTTGGACCTACTTTATGAGACCACCCCAGTATTATGGAGTATTATTAGGTTCATTAGTCGTGACACAGTTGTTACACGAGTTGTGAGTCTCATATAGATTCTGGACTACGTATTGGGTTGGTCGCCTATACGTATGAGCCGTGCATTAGAGATAACTACTGATAAAAACTTTGTATGCTAGTAGACCTGGCAGTTATTTAGAGGTTTATCGTGTCATAGAGATGACATACTTAGAGCATGGGGTGGGGAGAACAACAAGTAAGGCGTTTGGGCTCCTTTGCACTTTTCTCCTGTACGCCCGGATTCTCCACCGGAGAAACGGGTGATGACGACCACTATATTTTATATTGCAGGCGGCCTTTGCCGTTCAAAAGACGACATGCTGGTAGGCCCCTAATTCTCCGAGAGAATTATGCCAATCCCATTATTGGCCAGATAGCCCACTTGTTGAAAAGTTGTTCTCAAACTGCATTCACTTAGACGGTTAGGTAACCCTTTAGATATTTATATTTCAGTACTTATTGGCATGTTATTATGTATCTTGTTACGTCCCTCCGAGGACCTGGTCCCTTTCCAGATATGGACGAGCAGGAGTATCCTCAGGAGTACGGTCCTGGACTTGACGCTTCTTACCAGGCTAAGGAGATCTTACCCTCAGAATATCTGTGATTTATTGACGCTGTTTAGAGATTTTGTTACTACTTCAGTATAGTTGTTTTGTAGTGGATTTGTTTTCACCTGACTATCAGACTTGATACTCATCTTGATATTCAGTTATTATTCAGCTCTTTATTCCTACTGATTATTTGTGCTGTGGATGAAATATAGATTCTGTATGACTTGTTGTGACAGTATATTACCGCTGGTGGATTGAATATTCATGTACAGCGTACGTGTGTATATGGTTTCATATATTGGAGTTCGTATACATACGGCTGGGCGTGTTACATATTCCTAGTCCTACGTATTTTGGGACTGAGGCATGACAGCAAAGGTGATATCTTGTGCTTCGAGGCAGTGGAAGCAGCACAAAGAACTATTCCATGCGCAACCTAGGAATTATGGCGAGTGTGTCCATGTTAAAATCGTGGCGACACTATCCCTTTAGCGTGGCGACAAAATCTTCATGGATTACACGAACCTCAATATAGATGTTCACCCAGTAAGGAATTGAGATTGAGGAAGAGGTGTTTGTGCTGAGATGATCTAAGAACAGTTTGATTTTTGGATAAGTCGCCTAGTTGGGGTAGTATCAGTTGAGATGATCGTTCGGTGCATGAGACATATTTGGAGATGTTGCTAGTATGGATTCAGAGATAGTTGGATGGATTGAGTTGGAACACGAACTGATTTAGTCGGTGGAAAATTATCATATTTGAGAATAACGCTTGAGCGAATATTTTGGAATGAACATCAGGATTGGTTTAATTGGGAGTAAAACAAATGGATGCCTCGGACATAAAGATACCCCTGTAACTTGTTCAAAATTTTTATCGCTAAGCTCGGCTGAAATGCATGTATTTTAGGGATGCCTTAAATATGTGTATGATCCAAAACTAAGCGATACGAAGAATTCATATTGAGCTACAAGGAGGATGTGGGAATATGGAACTTGTGCGAGCGTTCAGCAGAGCGAGATGTTGAGTCAGGATCAAGAGTATGTGAGTTGCATAAAGCAGATTGTGGAATTGGACAAGCGGCATATGATATGAATGAGTACCAGCACGGTTCGTGGACGAACCTAATTTCTAAGTGGTATATTATGTAACGCCCCGTAACCGCACGGTGCGTTACGCTGAGTCAGACTTAAATAAAACAATAGCTGGTTATATTTGATTTGTTGGATTTGGAAAGAAGTATTGATTGAGTTGGTTTCATGTGCAGATGGCTAGCGAAGTTTGTTGGAAATCAGGTGTTCGTTCAGAGCAGTACTGAGATAGCTAGATTGGAGCGATAATGCCGTCTATCTTAGTCCGATCGGTCAGATAATTTGGAGAGCACGGCCTGCTCGTACGGTCATACCAGTTAAGTAGATCGTGCTTTGTATCGGACCACGGGTTCAAGGGATCGGCCGTATCGGCAGGACATGATGCTTAACGGAATCAAACTTGGTGAGTGGGATCTGTCCCTTCTCCTCTACTCCTTCATGCCTAATAATATAGAAAACATGTAAAGGCTTGAACACTTGGACTGGAACTTGGGAATCACTACACTATGGCGTGCATAGAGTATACGTCGTTTGCTTGGTTATGATTGTGGCTTGAATTAGTTTTGACGTTGGATAGTTGGAGATAGAGTTGGATTACACTTGGGACAGTTGGTTGAATGATTGGAATTATGCTTGGATAGTTGGAATAATATATTGAGGCATTAGTTATATCGAGAATTCGGGCGAGCGAGCGTGCATCCATGCACGAGTATCACTTGGGCGCTTTGTCATGCAAAGCGTGCAGTTGTGGTTCAAAACCGAACAACTGCAGCGGTAAGGGCATTGTGCCACTTTTGGGGCATTGTGCCATGGGATTGTTTTGAGCGTGGGGTGTTGCACCAATTGAAAATACTGTGTTGAGAAGCGGCATAGTGCCTATGCGGATAACTTGAGATTTGGTGCCTTGGACAATATGTTGGAAGAATAGTTATGGATAATCGGTTGGATATTTGGTTGAATGAGTCTAGGATCGCTTGGTGGGGCGAGAATGTTCGATCATCTCGTCATAACAACTTGGTGTCTACATGTCACGGACAACCTGTGTTGCACGGGGTTTGGTCTCCTCGAACGGGAAGGCTCCGGGGCACCGGGACCGTTCGGCCATGGGGGAGACAACTTGGTAACGTGCCTCGGGCACGGTACCGGCAGTTTAATACGATTGAGGCAGGCTCGCTAATTAGCGCTGTTTCGAGTAGAACTGTACTTGATCAGTCCGATCAATGTCCTTTATGGCTTGGCCAGTGACTTCATATAGATAAGAGTTGGTTTGCTTTACTTTGGTTGGTTTGTGCTTCGTGTAGGCGCGGCCATCTTGCCTCGGCAAGCGTGTGTATATTGAGATTGGATTGTAAGGTTTGGTTTGAGGATGGATATTGAGGCTTGGTTGATGGTTCGATGGTTTCTCGTGTTGCTTGGGCTTTGAGTAGGACGGATTGCATGCTAGTTTCCTTCGAGTTGGTTATGTATTGCTTATCGATTGGCTTGAGTTGAATGTTTGTATTGCTTAAACTGCTTTACAGCTTTCCTTAACATGTCATCCCTATGCCATGAAATGAATCTAGGATTCAACTAGAAAGATCACCATATAACTGTTTGCATTCACTATTTTACTTAGTATCGGCTTAGACGAGTGGGTTACCCCGCTCACCAGTATGGCTGTATACTGACCCATATTTGTGGGCATTATTTCAGGTACGCAGGTGTAGTGGCGCTGCTTGGATATGCAAGATATGATATATGAACAGTAGCTACCTTTGTGGGCTAGAGAAAGAGCAAGAGTATTTTATCGCCTTTGAGGCAATCGCCTTTGTGGCATTTCATTTGGACCCTATCGAGAGCTCCGCTGCGTATTACTCTGATGTGTGCTTGTTATACAATACTTGACTTCCGCTGCAACTTGGTCATTTCGATGATAACTTTGGTATTTGACAACATCGTCTTGTACGAGCGCAACTCCAGGCTCGTACGGTATCATGTCCCGATGAGAACGATTGTCCTGCGGGAGAGCTGCAACGTGGTGATTCACGTTCAGCGGGGACTATTGAGCTTGCGGGAGATTGGGGCATAACAATCATCGTATCATGGATATGGCATGAATAGATCATGGGGTGGGGAGAACAACAAGTAAGGCATTTGGGCTCCTTTGCACTTTTTTTATATAACCCGTACGCTCCGCCGGAGATGCGTGATCAGATAACCCTTATATTATATATCTACAGGCAGCCTCTGACATTCAAAAGACTTCATGTTTGTAAGCCCCCTGATTTTCAGAAATATTAATTTGAATTTTTCGGGAATTTTCTGTAAATTAAACCTAGGCTTTGGTAATTCAATGATTTTTTAATTTTTCGGTTAATTCATATTAAAATATTATGGAAATAATATTTTATGGTGTAAAATGGAAAACCGGACGCAGGGTATTTTTTGGTGAATTTATTGGACTCCGAAATCATTTTTGAAGCCCTAGAAACCAATTTAGAATTTAACCGAATTAAACTCGTGCCAATGCCCGACATCCCCATGAGAGCCGAAGCCAAGCCCGAGGGGCGTGACCCAGCCTGAATCCTAGGTCTAACCCTAGTCCAATTCCTGTAATATATAAATACCTATTTTCCCAATTTTTCTCCACAAGTAAAAAAAAAAAAAAGAAGAAAAGAAAATAATTTCTAAGAAATCCCTAATTACTAATAATCCCAAATTCTAACCTAACCCTAACCCTAAGCAGCCGCCGCCGTACCCTGTGCTCAGCCGCCATAGCCGCCGCGATCCACCTCCGCCCGGACTCGCCCTCGCCAGCAGCCCGCCCGCTCGGCCACGCGCAGCCCAGCCGCTGTCTCCAGCCGCCTCGCCCGGCCACGACCCGACTCCTCCACCTGCTACCCTCACCCTCCGCCTCCTCCGCCGACTTGCTCGGCCGACCCCCCGCTCTCCTCAGCCCGCGGTGCCCCGACGACCTAACTCCCCGCTCTCCTCAGCCCGCGGCGCCCCGACGACCTAACTCCCCGCTCAGCCTCGACGACGGACCATCATCCCGCAGCCCGCACGAGTTCTCCCCGCCGACCTCGCCGGAAACGAACCAAACTCCAGTCGGCCGCCGTGCCCAGCCCCTCTCCTCTCCTCGTTCCCTCCGTTTCCCAGTAGTCCCGCCTCCGGCCAGAGCCGAGCGCCGCCCGCTTCGCCGCCAGCCTCCGCTCGAGCCCCCTTCCATTCATCTCCGACTTCCTGCTCAAACCGATCCCGACCCCCGTTGAACCGCCGAGCGACTCCACAGCAGCTCCCCGACCCGCTGACCTAGGCCTGGACACGCTAGTGCAGGACCCAGCGGACACGAGCACCTAACCCTAGCCTGGGTACAGCAGGCACAGCACTGGACACGGACGCAGGACACGAAGCAGGACTCGGACACGACTCGGACACAGGAAATCAGTCTTCACGGAGCCCTGTTCAGGTAAAGTTTCCTCTCACCTCGTAACTCCGTTTTCAATTCCGTCAGTTGCTATGCTTAGACTGTATAACCCTCTCGGTGCCCGTACATCTCGCTCGGAGCATCGCGTCCAGTGGTGATCGCGAACCGCGATCCAAAAAAGGAAAAACAACACCCCGTTTCACCCCGGAACTGAGTACGCCCCGCCAAACGGGACGACTTGGTCGCACGCGGTCTTTACCGAAACATGCATGACGTTGATACGGACGTGTGGGATTTCGCAGAAGTCGATTCGGGTGTGTGTGCACACCGGAATCAACTCGTATCCGCCGACACCGCCCCGTATCCGTAGGTTCTGGAACACGCTGTAACTTTGTGTACACACGTCGGATCGAGACGAAACTTACGCCATCGGACTCGTAGCGATACGCTGGTCCTGTGACCCAAGTTTGGCTCGATTCTGAGAACGTTGACGAAATCGCGTATCGTGGGCCCCACCGGCTCCACTTGACGGGCGATTTTGTGATCGGCTCATCGGAATCCAATTCTGGAAGTTTCGTTGGGTTCGTATCATCGTTCCTGACTTGTTGACACTGAGTTTGAGAAATTTGGAGACCTTTGACCCTGACACGCTTTTCGGTGCAAAGTGGCCCACATGTGGACCCAGCTTTGGCTCGAAAATGTTATTTTTTCCCTTGTGTCCAAATTGGACTCAAGGACAGGCGTTTCTAGCTATTTGATATTTTCTAAATATAATGGTGATGTTTATTTCAGCAACCGGAGTAGTACCTACAGATCACACTGAGACCAGAGCTACAGTTGGAGCCAGGACCCCAGGCAAGTGTACCTTGCCAACTTTGCAGTCTTGTTACATATTTTCCTTACTTTATTATATTGCTGTGCATACTCGACCTAGGACCGTGTGACTTACTCAGCGTCCAATTATTAGTCGGGTGCCAACACCGTACGCGGTGTTGTGTATTGTCATCTAGAGATGGACATTCGTGACCCCTTTTTATTCTCGTACTTGTCTTATTAAGTACATAGACCCAGGACACTTGACACTATTCATGAGACAGGATCTTCCTGAGATATTCATGGTGATTCTGTATAGGATACAGGTTTCATGACTTAGACATTATATGCTTAGAGTTTATTATGACTTGCTGCATTAGATATGATCTTGCGTGACATGGACATGGGGCCACATGGACATGAGACGTATGGTTACATTGGGTGGGGAGAGACACACAGGCTACAGGTTGATTTTATATATTATGACAGCGTCTCAGTCTTTCTCTGAGCTAGACGACTGCTGGCGTCTCAGTCTTTCGCTGAGCTAGACGACCACAGGATATCACTGCTACCGGCTCCCTGACACAGAGCTTGTAGTGGCTTCGGCCTGAGCACTAGTGATGCTCTCACTTGCATTTTCACATAGATGGTTATATAGCTTACCCTATTTATTGCATTTCTGCTGCACTGCATTTATTTTGGCTTGTATTTTCTGTACCTTGCTGTCCCCTGAGGACCTGGATCCGGACTTTGTCCCCAGGACTAGCAGAGGAGATCCACATAGAGATATACAGTACAGGAGCATTATCAGGAGCAGTAGCAGGAACAGGAGCAGATACAGGAGCTGTACCGACATCTGAGGACGAGTTCATATCCGAGGACTTCTCCTGAGTATTGGCGTGAGATATTCTTTTATTTCTGTTTCTAGTTATTCTCTTTCCAGTCTATTTCATTTGATGTATCAGACATGTTCTCGGATTGTTCTCCGAGACACTTTTTATTGTGATTTGTCAGTTTATTTATTTACATTATTCTGGCATTTGATCTGTGATTATCTGTTGTGGAGGAGATTAGTATAGACTGTGACTCATATCATTGGAACTACTTATTGTTATATTACAGCTTAAGCATGCCCCGATGGATCCATTAAATTGGGTTTGTCCATCGGTGTGTGCTGCTGGCCATTGCCACGCGTCCGGTCCCTCGATATTTTGGGACTGGGGCGTGACATGGTTTTTGTGGTGGCCCATGCAGGTCAACGACTAAATTATTCGGTTTCAACTTAGGGACCGAGCAAGCCTGCAATAAGAATAGGATAAGTTTCTAGGATCTCATCCACTTGCTTGAAACGTCCTTGATATCTATATCTGATTCAAATTAATCTCTTGACTCGTATCCTGCCTTGATTCCTGAGCGCCCTTATAGTTTATTTTGGTTGCAGAGAAATGAATCCCCAAGTCGGCAAAGAGACTCATCCAGGAACACCACAAGGTGTTGTGGTTACCCACGAAGATGAAGTAACACCAGTTAGTGAAGGACCATCATCACAGCAAGCAAGTCAGCATGCCCCGAGAATCCAGGAAGATGACGCTCCACCATCGACGCAGTTGGCTCCACCGACGCCTACCGTTCCACAAGGGCAGTCTATGGACGAACAACAAATGTTTCGAATGTTCTACGCGATGATGTAAGCCCACCAGAAGGTTCAGGAAGAAGCACAGCAGATCCAAGCGGAGAAGTTCATCGACAGATTCAGCTCAGAGTTACGGAAGTTAATCAGCCCCGCTGCAACTACCTTAGACGAGTATGTTCTTACTACAACAAGACCCATGGAGTGCGACACAAGGCTGGAGTCCAGCCAGAAGCGGCCGTATGCATCAGCACCAGACCAAGCACAACAGGAAAGAGCTGCAAAGCGACCACAGATGAATCCACCACCGAGGACAGCACCAAGAGCCTCATTCCTTCCTACTTGTCAACATTGTCGCAAGATAGGCCATACTGAAAGAGAGTGCAGACGCAAGTTAGGATTATGCTTGATTTGCAGAACCAGTCAACACTTAGCCAAGGATTGTCCTCAGCATCGAGAGAAAGTATTCATGATTCATCAACCATCTACATCAGCACCAGCTCTAGCACCACAGGAAGAAGCTATAAAGAAGTCTCACATGCGCCAGCCACCAGAAGCATCTCCGCAAGTACTACCTATCTGTCAATATTGTCGTAAACGAGGCCATATGGAGAACGATTGCAGACGCAAAAGAAAATTATGCTTAGCTTGCGGATCCAGTCAGCATTTAAAGAAGGAATGCCCCGAACGTCGAGACAAAGCACCAATGAATAACCAACAAACGTTACCAGCACCAAGGCCAGCCTCTCCAGCATTGGAAGTACCGCAAACGAGAGTTGAAGGAATCAGACCACCAGCCCCAGGAGGGAATCAGCCGAGGCCACCCCTGGCACCACAAGCAACACTCTTCCAGCAGGCTCAACAGCAGCAGAGGAATCGACTACAAGGACGCGGACAAGCTTTCGCGATGACTTTAGAGGACGCGCAGACTCATGGAGTAGCTAATGCGCGTAAGTTTTTATAGTTATTCTTTTCTAGTATTGATCTAGCTCGTGCCTATTGGTTCGTGACCTTAGCCTTGACCTACTAATTTTGAACTTGCTTATAAATGATAACCGTAGAGATTGTAGAGTCTTTTGTTAATTGCTTATTTTGTTTTGTCTTTGTGAACTTGAATTAAGTTGTACCTCCTTTCATCATCATCTAGCGTACTTATATTTGTACTACTCTGACTTATGCTACTAATATAGCCTAGTTTTGCAAGCTTATCCTTTTATCAAGCTTGTTCATGACATATGTATTATTGGGTCGACACACTAATACAATTGTCTATTCAGAATCAGTGTATTACGGTCTGATCAACCCTAGTGCATTTTGGTTCGCTCTTCGCACGACTACTTCACGTGGATTAAGATATGTAGTTGACTAGTATACTTGCCCTCTAGATATGTCTGAGCATATCGTATCAGTTACATAACTGTACTAATACGAGCATGCGAACAAAGGATCACCAGAATAGAATTTCAATCCACAATTGTCTTGACAAATCCCATTTGAATTCGTTAGACGCCTTGATCCTGATACTTCTATTCTATTACCTCACCCTTGAACTCTTTATTATTGATCTTCGTCTTCCCTTATTTCGGAAAGACGAAACCTCATGCTTGGTATAAGTTGATATATAGACAGTGCTAGATATACCCCACAGGCCGGTCACATTGTTGATGACCCTTTTATATATGATTAAGGGAATATCATAGATGATATGTTGGTGTTAAAGACTTGAGGATTCAATAACATGATTAAATAAGTTGGGGCATAGCTTTATTAGATGTATAGCCTTAGATGATAGATGGGTAAATTCTAAGTTGGGTAGAGACCGCAATGTTCACTTGAGAAGAATCCTTTAGACTGTAATCAAGCGAGATTGGATAGAGAGAACCCTACCATATTTTAATTTCGAGGACGAAATTTTTATAAGTTGGGTAGATTGTAAGCCCCCTGATTTTCAGAAATATTAATTTGGATTTTTCGGGAATTTTCTGTAAATTAAACCTAGGCTTTGGTAATTCAATGATTTTTTAATTTTTCGGTTAATTCATATTAAAATATTATGGAAATAATATTTTATGGTGTAAAATGGAAAACCGGACGCAGGGTATTTTTCGGTAAATTTATTGGACTCCGAAATCATTTTTGAAGCCCTAGAAACCAATTTAGAATTTAACCGAATTAAACTCGTGCCAACGCCCGACATCCCCATGAGAGCCGAAGCCAAGCCCGAGGGGCGTGACCCAGCCTGAATCCTAGGTCTAACCCTAGTCCAATTCCTGTAATATATAAATACCTATTTTCCCAATTTTTCTCCACAAGTAAAAAAAAAAAAAAAAAAAGAAGAAAAGAAAATAATTTCTAAGAAATCCCTAATTACTAATAATCCCAAATTCTAACCTAACCCTAACCCTAAGCAGCCGCCGCCGTACCCTGTGCTCAGCCGCCATAGCCGCCGCGATCCACCTCCGCCCGGACTCGCCCTCGCCAGCAGCCCGCCCGCTCGGCCACGCGCCGCCCAGCCGCTGTCTCCAGCCGCCTCGCCCGGCCACGACCCGACTCCTCCACCTGCTCCCCTCACCCTCCGCCTCCTCCGCCGACTTGCTCGGTCGACCCCCCGCTCTCCTCAGCCCGCGGCGCCCCGACGACCTAACTCCCCGCTCTCCTCAGCCCGCGGCGCCCCGACGACCTAACTCCCCGCTCAGCCTCGACGACGGACCATCATCCCGCAGCCCGCACGAGTTCTCCCCGCCGACCTCGCCGGAAACGAACCAAACTCCAGTCGGCCGCCGTGCCCAGCCCCTCTCCTCTCCTCGTTCCCTCCGTTTCCCAGCAGTCCCGCCTCCGGCCAGAGCCGAGCGCCGCCCGCTTCGCCGCCAGCCTCCGCTCGAGCCCCCTTCCATTCATCTCCGACTTCCTGCTCAAACCGATCCCGACCCCCTTTGAACCGCCGAGCGACTCCACAGCAGCTCCCCGACCCGCTGACCTAGGCCTGGACACGCTAGTGCAGGACCCAGCGGACACGAGCACCTAACCCTAGCCTGGGTACAGCAGGCACAGCACCGGACACGGACGCAGGACACGAAGCAGGACTCGGACACGACTCGGACACAGGAAATCAGTCTTCACGGAGCCCTGTTCAGGTAAAGTTTCCTCTCACCTCGTAACTCCGTTTTCGATTCCGTCAGTTGCTATGCTTAGACTGTATAACCCTCTCGGTGCCCGTGCAACTCGCTCGGAGCATCGCGTCCAGTGGTGATCGCGAACCGCGATCCAAAAAAGGAAAAACAACACCCCGTTTTACCCCGGAACTGAGTACGCCCCGCCAAACGGGACGAATTGGTCGCACGCGGTCTTTACCGAAACATGCACGACGTTGATACGGACGTGTGGGATTTCGCAGAAGTCGATTCGGGTGTGTGTGCACACCGGAATCAACTCGTATCCGCCGACACCGCCCCGTATCCGTAGGTTCTGGAACACGCTGTAACTTTGTGTACACACGTCGGATCGAGACGAAACTTACGCCATCGGACTCGTAGCGATACGCTGGTCCTGTGACCCAAGTTTGGCTCGATTCTGAGAACGTTGACGAAATCGCGTATCGTGGGCCCCACCGGCTCCACTTGACGGGCGATTTTGTGATCGGCTCATCGGAATCCAATTCTGGAAGTTTCGTTGGGTTCGTATCATCGTTCCTGACTTGTTGACACTGAGTTTGAGGAATTTGGAGACCTTTGACCCTGACACGCTTTTCGGTGCAAAGTGGCCCACATGTGGACCCAACTTTGGCTCGGAAATGTTATTTTTTCCCTTGTGTCCAAATTGGACTCAAGGAAAGGCGTTTCTAGCTATTTGATATTTTCTGAATATAATGATGATGTTTATTTCAGCAACCGGAGTAGTACCTACAGATCACACTGAGACCAGAGCTACAGTTGGAGCCAGGACCCCAGGCAAGTGTACCTTGCCAACTTTGCAGTCTTGTTACATATTTTCCTTACTTCATTATATTGCTGTGCATACTCGACCTAGGACCGTGTGACTTACTCAGCGTCCAATTATTAGTCGGGTGCCAACACCGTACGCGGTGTTGTGTATTGTCATCTAGAGATGGACATTCGTGACCCCTTTTTATTCTCGTACTTGTCTTATCAAGTACATAGACCCAGGACACTTGACACTATTCATGAGACAGGATCTTCCTGAGATATTCATCGTGATTCTGTATAGGATACAGGTTTCATGACTTAGACATTATATGCTTAGAGTTTATTATGACTTGCTGCATTAGATATGATCTTGCGTGACATGGACATGGGGCCACATGGACATGAGACGTATGGTTACATTGGGTGGGGAGAGACACACAGGCTACAGGTTGATTTTATATATTATGACAGCGTCTCAGTCTTTCTCTGAGCTAGACAACTGCTGGCGTCTCAGTCTTTCGCTGAGCTAGACGACCACAGGATATCACTGCTACCGGCTCCCCGACACAGAGCTTGTAGTGGCTTCGGCCTGAGCACTAGTGATGCTCTCATTTGCATTTTTACATAGATGGTTATATAGCTTACCCTATTTATTGCATTTCTGCTGCACTGCATTTATTTTGGCTTGTATTTTCTGTACCTTGCTGTCCCCTGAGGACCTGGATCCGGACTTTGTCCCCAGGACTAGCAGAGGAGATCCACCTAGAGATATACAGTACAGGAGCATTATCAGGAGCAGTAGCAGGAACAGGAGCAGATACAGGAGCTGTACCGACATCTGAGGACGAGTTCATATCCGAGGACTTCTCCTAAGTATTGGCGTGAGATATTCTTTTATTTCTGTTTCTAGTTATTCTCTTTCCAGTCTATTTCATTTGATATATCAGACATGTTCTCGGATTGTTCTCCGAGACACTTTTTATTGTGATTTGTCAGTTTATTTATTTATATTATTCTGGCATTTGATCTGTGATTATCTGTTATGGAGGAGATTAGTATAGACTGTGACTCATATCATTGGAACTACTTATTATTATATTACAGCTTAAGCATGCCCCGATGGATCCATTAAATTGGGTTTGTCCATCGGTGTGTGCTGCTGGCCATTGCCACGCGTCCGGTCCCTCGATATTTTGGGACTGGGGCGTGACAATATTTTTTAGGCCCCTGATTCTCTGAGAGAATTATACCAATCCTATTTTTAGCCAGAAAGCCCACAGGTTGGAAAGTTTTTCTCAAAGTGCATTCACAAAGACAGTTAGGCGACCCTTGGATGTTTATTTTCAGTACTTTATTGGCATGTTGTTTATGTATCTTGTTACGTCCCTCTGAAGACCTGGTCCACTTTCAGGTATAGACGGGCAGGATTATCTGGAGGAGTACGGACCCGGACCTGACGCTTCGTACCAGATTGAGGAGGTCGTATCTTAGGAGTACCACTGATTCTTCGCAGCTGATGGATATTTTAGTTACTATTATTTTATTGATATTTATCTTATATTGGAGTTTTGATCTCTTCTCTCATTTAGTTTTTGGGATAGTCGACTGGCAGTGGATTTGTTTTCACCCGTGTAAGACCCCTAATTCTGAAAATCGTATTAATTATTTAATTTATTTAGTAATTATAAGCTAAATAGAAGGAATGGATTTTTATAAATTTTCATTTGAGGTGTTTGTGTAATTAGAGGATTTATGGGGCCAATATAAATTTTCCTAAATTATTCTATGTAGGAGACCCTTTGGACAGTTGCATATGTACCAATATAATTTCTATAAATTTCTAAGTATATATATATATATATATATATATATATATATATATATATATATATATATATATATATATATATAGTTTATTAGAAAAAAAGAAAAAGAAAATAAAAGAAAATGGGCTTGGATTCCTATTGGATCTCAACCCGAAACCAGTTAACTCCCAAACCTAAACCCAATAAGAAAAATATCAACAGCAGCAGTAGCAAAAACCTGCTTTACTTTTCCTAACCCCGCGCGTAAAACAAACCCAAGCGTAAACTCCACCACCGCCTAAATTCCGCTCCGCGCGTAAAGCAAACCTCTACTGCTCCGCGCGTAAAACAGAACTCCACAGCTTAATTCTCTCCTCCGCACGTGTGAAAAAAAATATCAGCAGCAACCCACCGCCTCTTTACCTATTATTACTAAACTCTCCTCAACCGAAATCAAAACCAATGAAAGGAAAACAGCAGCAGCTCACCCACCGCCTCATTCCACCGCCTCCTTATTCCTATATATATATTACAACTCTCAAACCCTAACCCACTTCTTCTTACTACAACTTAACACTGTTGGACATGTACTATACATGACTTTTGCTCGGCAAGTATACCTTGCCATCGTACTATTATTTACATTCCAGCTGATACATGCATGTTTTAATTCTGCATATATAGATGTTTATGTATGTATATTTTTGGACCTACTTTATGAGACCACCCCAGTATTATGGAGCATCATTAGGTTTATTAACTGTGACACAGTTGTTACACGAGTTGTGAGTCTCATATAGATCACGGACTGCGTGACAGGTCTGGCCTCCTGTACGTATGGACGTACGTTAGGAATAACTACTAATAGAAATTTTGTATGCTAGTAGACCTGGTAGTTATTAGAGGTATTATCGTGTCATGTATATGACATGCTTAGAGCATAGGATGGGGAGAACAACAAGTAAGGCATTTGGGCTCCTTTGCACTTTTTCCTTCTGTAACCCGGAAGCTCCACTGGAGATAAGGGCGGTGATAATCCATTTATTTCAATTGGCGGCCTCTGCCGTTCAAAAGACAACATGCTTTGAGGCCCCTGATTCTCCGAAAGAGTCACGTCAATCCCATATTTTTAGCCAGATAGCCCACTTGGTAAAAGTTGTTCTCAACTGTATTCACTTCGACAGTTAGGCGACCCTTTTGGATGTTTACTTTTCAGTACTTATTGGCATATTATTATGTATCTTTTTACGTCCCTCTGAGGACCTGGTTCCTTTCCAGATATGGACGAGCAGGAGTATCCTCAGGAGTACGGTCCTGGACCTGATGCTTCTTACCAGGCTGAGGAGATCTTATCCTCAGAGTATCTGTGATTTATTGACGCTGTTTAGAGATTTTGTTACTACTTCACTATAGTCATTTTGTAGTGGATTTGTTTTCACCCGACAATCAGACTTGGTACTTATCTTTGATATTCAGTTATTATTCAGCTCTTTATTTCTACTGATTATATTGTGCTGTGGATGAGATATAGATTATTTGTGACTTGTTGTGACAGTATATTACCACTGGTGGATTGAATATTCATGTACAGCGTACGTGTGTATATGGTTTCCATATATTGGAGTTCGTATACATACGGTTGGGCATGTTACATATTCATAGTCCTACGTATTTTGGGACTGGGGTATGACATATTTTTGGTGGTGGCCCATGTTGGTCAAAAATATATTGTCTTGGTTACGTAACTGTACCAAACAAGCCTGCGTATAGGAATAAAATATAAGGATCTCATCCACACTTGACTAAACCATATTCTTCCTTTTAACTATCCTCTATTGGGTAAAACAAAGTTTTACGCCAAAAACCCTTTACGCTGTGACCAGACCCTTTACCTTGTTGGCGTAAAAGCCAAATAAACTGCCTTGTTGGCGTAAAAGACCAAACTATGAAGAAGATTATCTCCTTTACGCTGCGGTTATGACAATTGCTACCCATGTTTAATCCGTGTATGACATGTATCCCTTTGTAAGACCACGGCATGCAAGTTACGTAGGAAACCGTCCTGCGTAAACTTGATGATTCATGAATAATATATAAACCAGCGTAGAGTAGCCTGATTTGGCATAAAATATAAGGATGGTGAGATAAACGTATTTGGCACAGCCTTAGTTTCCCAATCGTGACCAAATCTCGTACATTAAATACAGAGATATGCCTCGAGCCCTGTGTAAGAAACAGCTTTTGACGTGGCATATAATTTTGTTTTATTTTGAGCGTAAACCCATTTCTGTAGGCAGCGTATTCAAAAGACTCCATACGTAAAGACGATTTATATCAGATATACTATAAAATGACAACCTGGGTCTCTGTGCAAAATTATCATCACAGCCGTCCTCTCGATCATCGTGCAGTACTTTTGTCAGATATTAGGTTCACTGAATTATCTGACAAATTCATCCGATGAAATACGAAGAGTTACTCGTACAACTTTACGCTGCAATATATTTCAGATTTTACGCTAGAAGAATAGCAGACTTTACGTAGGAAACCTTTACGCTGGATGCATAGTAACCTTTTACGCAGACTTTTTACGCGCAGACTTTACGTAGAAGAATAGTAAACTTTTACGCGGGCAGCTTTGAAACTCTGTTTTACATCTCTGTTTTAACGCAAACAGTTCTGAATCTTTACTTTACACCAAACTTTCTTGAATCTCTGTTTTACGCCTACTACCTTGAGTCCCTGTTTTACGCAGGAGAGACTTCATGTATGTTGCAGGATTTTTACTGTGAAATATGCAGAAAATTCCCAGAATATTTCACGCTTCTACATCCTATTTAATACTTATACCCTGTTTGATTCCCATACTTCGTCTAAACATTGTGTACATCGCCTGCAGAGAGATGGATATGCAGAAAGGATGTACTGTCGCCAATGACGACACAACTCCTGGAGTCAATGGTCAGACTCAAGGAGGGACCTCGACAATTCCTACACTTCCAGGACCAGATGGACAGATTCATAATTCAGTTCCATCTGATCTTCCCGTTCTACCTAATGGGACCCTTCCAGTCTCATCGACACCACAGGATGGCCAGGAACAACTATTCTAATTCTTCCAAATAATAATGCAGGAACAACGACAACAGGCCGCCACACTAGCTGCAGAGCAGAGGCAGCAAGCAGCAGAACAGAGACAAGAGTTCTTAGCAGCACTTGAGAGAATGGCTGCAAAGACTACTGTACCAGCTCAAGCACTAGCTCTAGAACCTCTTGCTAGAGTTGGTTCAGTAAAGGACTTTATACAGATGGGTCTGAGGCTGTACAAAGGCATTGAGAGTCCAGAGGAAACTACCAACTGGATCACTCACACTCGAAAGTTATTAGAAGCATCACAGCTACCTACAGAGCTGTGGATGACGGGTGTAAGGACGCTTCTAGATGATAATGCTCACCACTGGTGGGAATCCATGGAGCGCCAGCTGGGTACATACCAGACATGGGAGCAATTCCTGGAGTGCTTTGAGAGGAAGTACTTCTCGGACACCGTCAGAGATGTATTGTACGATCAGTTTCTTTACCTAGAGCAAGGAAACATAACAGTTGACGAGTACGATGCTGAGTATAGCCGCCTTAGTAAATATGGCGCTGCCCTGATTCCAGATGACTTGGCCAAGGCTAAGATGTTCCATCGCGGACTAACTCAGGATCTCCAACATTATACAAGCTCCCAGTCCCGGATCTCTTATACCGAGTTACTAACAGAAGCCAGATTGCTAGAAACCATCAGCAAAGGAAAAGGAGGTCAGCTGAAGACACAACAAGGACCAGTAAGGATACAGCAGGGACCGACCAGGACACAACAAGGAGGACCTATTAGACGTCCTTTAGCTCAGCAGCATCAGCAACACAGAGTCGGACCATACCAGATTCCGGAGAAACCCCAATGTAATTATTGTCGAAAAATCGGACACATTTTGAGAGATTGTCGGAATCGCTTAGGACAGTGTTTACGATGTGGTTCCGGACAGCATTTGGCTAGAGATTGTCCAAGGCAACAAACATTGACCCTAGCACCGCCAGCACAGAGACTAGCACTTCCAGCACCGAAGCCAGCTCAACAGATGGCTAGACCAGGAGCACCTCGACCTCCAATAACAGGAGGATTTCAGCGAGGACCACCGCTACCTACTCAGGAGGATCAGTACCTGAGAGCTAGTCATGGACAGCCGTCGAGGAATGGGCAAGCTTTTGCAATGGAAATAGATGATATGGATCAGGAGGTTGATGTCATAGCAGGTATCACTCTTGCTTTTACTTTTCCTGTTGTGACATTGTTTGATATGGGAGCCACCCACTCATTCATATCATCTAAATTTATTGCAAAATACAATATTACCTCTACACCTTTATCTAGTTATATTAGAATTCTTACCGGAGGAGGAGTTATACCTATTAGTAGAATTTATAGATCGTGTCCTATAGTAATACATGGCAGAGAGATAAACGCCCGACTCTTAGTCATTCCTATGCCAACCTTTGATATTGTGCTTGGAATGGACTGGCTGAGTAAGTACCACGCTTTCTTCGATTGTTTTGGAGGAAGCATTCTTTTAAGGTACCCGGCCAGCCTGAACTTGAGTTTGCATGAGGATCCACAAAAATCTTTGATGGTATGCAGCACGCAATGGACGATGTTGTCTATCATCCCATTATTTCAGAATTCCAAGACGTCTTTCCAGAAGAATTGCCAGGACTACCCCCAGATAGAGACGTAGAGTTTTTGATTGAATTGACACCGGAAGCAGCACCTATAGCATCACATGTTTATAGAGTGACGAAGAAGGAGATGGATGAACTGAAGAGACAGTTGAAAGAACTAGAAGAGAAAGGTTTCATCCGACCAAGTGCATTACCCTGGGGAGCACCAGTATTATTTATACCAAAGAAGGATGGGTCAGTGCGTATGTGCATTGACTATAGAGCCTTGAATGCAGTAACAGTAAAGAATAAATATCCATTGCCATGCATTGATGACCTATTTGATCAGCTTAGTGGAGACAAGATGTTCTCAAAGATAGATTTGAGATCGGGATATCACCAGGTGAAAGTACGGAAGGAGGACATTCCAAAGACCGCATTCCGGACAAGATATGGACACTACGAGTTCTTGGTCATGCCATTTGGATTGACCAATGCTCCAGCCATCTTTATGGACTTAATGAATCGAGTCTTCCATCAGTATTTGGACTAGTTCGTGGTCGTCTTCATAGATGATATACTTGTTTATTCAAGGAGCCACGAGGAGCACGAAAAGCACCTGCGGATTGTTCTAGAGACCTTGAGGAGAGAGCAGCTATATGCAAAGCTCAGTAAATATGAGTTCTTCTTGGAAAAAGTCTCATTTCTAGGACATGAGGTTACAGGAGATGGTATTTTTGTTGATCCAGAAAATATCTCGGCAGTCAAGACATGGCCCGTTCCTAAATCAGCAGCGGAGGTAAGAAGTTTCCTTAGGCTTGCGGGATATTACCGACGGTTCATGGAGAACTTCTCAAGGATAGCAACACCTATGACTCGGTTGACATGCAAAGATCAAGAGTTCATATGGACCAACGAGTGTCAAGCCACTTTCGAGGAATTAAAGAAGCGACTGACCACAGCACCAGTATTAACTATTCTATTAGGATCAGAAGGCTATGTAATCTACAGTGACGCATCAGGGAAAGCCTTGGGATGCGTATTGATGCAGCATGGCAAGGTGATTGCATATGCATCTAGACAGTTACGAGTACATGAGAAGAATTATCCAACTCATGACTTGGAACTTGCAGCCATTGTATTTGCTCTGAAGCTATTGAGACATTACTTATATAAAAAACGAGTGGAAATCTATACAGACCATAAAAGCCTCAAGTATGTCTTCACACAGAAGGAGTTAAATATGAGGCAACGTAGATGGCTTGAGTTGATGAAAGATTTTGAGATAGAGCTACATTATCATCCAAGCAAGGCTAACGTTGTAGCAGGCGCGTTAAGCCGGAAGCCAGCGGCTTACTTCTTAACGACACAGAGAGAATTATTGGAGGACTTACAATATCTTGGCATTGAAGTAATATTACCTGGAGCAGACAGGACACTAACCAATTTGAAAGTACAATCATCACTACTAGAGAGAATTAAGACAACTTTGCCTACAGACGCCGAAAATATTTTTAAGGCCCTAAAAACTAATGTATAATTAAACCTAAATAAACCTTGAATTAAATCCGGTTTATTGGAAATAAACCAAACCAACTGAACCAAACCGCTAACCCGAACCAAACCGATTTCATAACTAGTCGGGTCGGATCCGAATCGAACCCGACCCGGACTCAAAACCCGAATTCCAAACCCTAACCCAACCGGGAACACTGTTCCGGCTATAAAAACTTCTCGATTACCACGCCTCGCCGTGCCGCAACCCTAGACATCAACTCTTCTGCCGCAGCCCCGCTCCGGTCACTTCCCGCCGACCCGAACTCCATAGCCGCTGCTCTTCTCCATCCATCTCCGCCGCCGACCCTAACTCCACAGCCCCCATCGACTCCCTCTTCTCCATTCTTCCGCCGCCGCTCTACCCCCTCGCCCCGTCGACCACCCCTTGACTCCCTCTTCTCCGTCATCCGCCTCCCATCTCCGCCTTGCCGCCGAGACACGCTCCCAGCCACCCCCGCAGCCCCGACCCTCTCCGACAAGCAGCAGCCCTAAGCCGCTGCCCGACCTCGCCGCTGCCACCCGACCTCGCCGCTGCCGCCTACGAGCGCCTCCCCGCTCGCCTTGTCAACCGACCAGAACACCCTAGGCCGGACGCCCGCTGCCCTAGCACGGACACAATGGACCGGACACAGCTTTCTAAACCAGGACACGAAACAGTACCCGGATACGAGAAATCATCGTTCACGGAGCCCTGTTCAGGTAACCCATTTTCTCTCCTCGTAATTCTATTTTTTGTTCCGTCAGTTGTGTCGTGTCGACTGTATAACTCTCTCGATGCCCGTACAACCCGCTCGATGCGTCGCATCCTGTGGTGATCGCAAACCGCGATCCAAAAACAGGAAAACCCACGCCTAGTTTCACCCCGGAACTGAGTGCGCCCCGCCAAACGAGACGACTTGGTCGCACGCGGTCTTTACCGAAACGTGCGCGTCGTTGATACGGACGTGTAAGATTTCGCAGAAGTTGATTTGGATGTGCGTGCATACCGGAATCAACGCGTATCCGCCAACAACGCCCCGTATCCGCCTATTCTGGAATATGTTGTAACTTTGTGTACACACGTCGGATCGAGACAAAACTTGTGCCATCGGACTCGTAGCGATACGCTGGTCCTGTGACCCAAGTTTGGTTCGATTCTGAGAACGTTGACAAAATTGTGTATCGTGGGCCCCACAGGCTCCACTTGACGGGCGATTTTGTGATCGGCTCATCGGAATCCAATTCTGGAAGATCCGTTGAGTTCGCATCATCGTTCCTGATTTGTTGACACTAAGTTTGATGGAGTTGGAGACCTTTGACCCTGATACGCTTTTCGGTGCAAAGTAGCCCACATGTGGACCCCGCTTTGACCCGGAAATATCATTTTTGCCCCTGTGTCCAAATTAGACTTAAGGACAGGCGTTTCTAGCTATTTGATATTTTCTGAGACTGTTAGTGATATTTATTATAGTTTTTGGATGAGTACCTGCAGGATCCACTGATACAGGGACAACTGTTGGTATTCAAACCCCAGGCTAGTGTACCTTGCCAAACTTGCAGTATATTGATTCATATTATTCTCTTGTTTTATTCCTGTGATTGTTGTCCAAGCTTGACCTAGGACCGAGTGACTTACTTAGCGTCCGATTATTAGTCGGGTGCCAACCCTGTACGCAGAGTTGGGTAACGTTACCTAGATATGGACATTCGCGACCCTTTTTATTCTCGTACTTGTCTTATCAAGTACACTATGACCCAGGACACTTGATACTATTTATGAGACAGAGTCTTCCTGAGATATTCATAGTGATTCTGTATAGGATACAGGTTTATGACATAGACTTTATATTCATAGATATTATATGACTGGTTGCATTAGCTATGATCCCGCTTGACATGGACATGAGACGTTATGGTCATGAGATGCGTGGTTACATTGGGTGGGGAGAGACACACAGGCTACAGGCTATTTTATATATATCTACTACTATTGTGAGGTCATAGACTCTCGAGCAGAGCTAGACACATTACCGGTTATTACCGCTAGCGGCTCCCCGACACAGAGCTTGTAGTGGCTCAGCCTGAGTACTCGTGATGCTCTCACTTACATTTTCACATAGATGGTTACATACTTACCCTATTTATTTCATTATTTGCTGTACTGTATTTATTTTGGCTTGTATTATCTGTACCTTGCTATGTCCCCTGAGGACCTGGATCCGGATTATGTCCCCAGGATTTGCAGACGAGATCTTTCCCGAGGTATACGGGACCACAGCAGGAGCTGATACAGGAGCTGTACCGACACCCGAGGACGAGGTGTTAACTGAAGACTTTTCCTGAGCATCCATGTTTCATGCTCAGTATTTACTTTATTCAGTCATTTATATTCTGGTCTGTTGAACCATTGTATTAGATTTTTATCGGGTTGTTCCCCAAAGCACTTTGTTGAGACTGGTTGATGATTTATATTTCTTATATATGTGGATCATATTTTATCTTGTGTGGATGAGATTAGTTATGCCATGTTGTCATAGACTTTATTTTACAGCTTAAGTACACCCTAATGGATCCATTAAATTGGGTTTGTCCATCAGTGTGTGCTGCTGGCCATTGCCACGTGTCTAGTCCCTCGGTATTTTGGGATTGGGGCGTGACATGGTTTTTGTGGTGGCCCATACAGGTCTACGACTAAATCGTTCGGTTTTAACTTAGGGACCGAACAAGCCTGCCCTAAGGATAGGATAAGTTATAGGATCTCATCCATTGTTTGAACCATTTTTGAACTCTATATCGAACTCGAACTAATTACTTGATTTGCATCATGTATTGATTCCTCTGAGCGTTCTTATAGTTTATCTTTTGGTTGCAGAGTAATGGATCCCAGGAACGGAGATGAGAATCCCTTGGATACGCCACACGATGCTGTGGTTACTTATATAGGCGGAGTGACACCAGGGAATGGAGGACAAACATCGTAAACAATCAAACCGGCCAGCCTAATCCAAGGTTCCGGCGTGATAACATCCCACTTCCGCCACAGTTCACTCCACATATGCCAGTTTTCCCGCCAGGACAAGCTATGGACAGGCAACAGATGTTTCAGATGATGTATGCCATGATGCAAGCCCAGCAGCAGGTTCAGCAAGAGGCTCAGCGTCACGAGGCAGAGTATTTGAGAACCAGCCTAGTATCCGCATTGGAGCAGGCAAACCCACCAGCGAGGCGATCAGCGACGGGATCTATCACCGACTTTCGTCAGCTCAAGCCTCGTACCTTTTCTGGTAAAGAGAGGCCAACAGAAGTTCACGAATGGCTCATGAATATACAGTACCAGTTGGAAGCAGCTGAACTTCCGAGAGAGAAATAGATGACTGCGGTAAGGATGCAGTTGACTGAAAATGCACATCATTGGTGGTTATCAGAAGAAAGGAGGCTCGAACAGGACCGAGTCACTTGGGAAGAGTTCTCCAGACTCTTCCAAGAGATGTATATTTCAGCAGTTGCACGGTCGGAACTCAGAGACAAGTTCAACCGCCTTATCCAAGGCAATATGTCAGTGAAAGAATACAACGCAGAATTTATTCGCCTGAGTCGCTTCGCCCCAACCTTGATTTCGACAGAGGAAAAGAAAGCTGAGAAGTTCTTTGACGGACTGAAGTTCGAGCTCCAGAGGTTGATTGGATCTGTTGCACCTACATCATATACCGACGTCCTTGCAGCAGCCCAACGTATGGAACGTGTTACTAGAAGGGAGTCAAATTTGAAGAGGCCAATCACATCAGTGCCATCCAGGACATCACATAGGGATTCAGCAAAGCGGTCTCAGAGGAGTATGCCAGAGAGAATAGCACACAGGGCCATATCTCTTCCTACTTGTCACCACTGCGGCAAGGTAGGACACATTGAGAGAGAGTGCAGGCGTAAGTTGGGACTATGTCTGAGCTGCGGATCCAACCAGCATCTATCCAGGGACTGTTCTAAATGCAGAGACGGATCACCGAGACTAGCTTTACCTGCACCACGACCAGCTTATCCAGCAGTAGGAGCACCGTAGACAGGAGTTGGAGGAGTCAAACCACCAGCTACAGGAGGATACCAACAGAGACCACCACTGGCACCACTAGCAGCTCTATTTCAGCAGGCTCAGCAACAGAGAGGTCAAGCTCAGGGATGAGGATAAGCATTTGCTTTGGCTGTTGAGGAGGAAGCTACTGCAGGAGAGGTTATCGCAGGTACTATTTTAGTAGCTTCATTACCAGCTGTAGCTTTATTTGATTCTGGAGCATCGCATTCATTTATAGCAGCTAGCTTTGTAGCCACCCATAGAGTAGCTACCGCACCCCTTCCGAAGATAAAAAGAATTCTTACGGGAGGTGGAATTATCCCAGTTAGTGACGTCTGTAGATCATGTTCTGTAGTAGTCTGTGGAAGAGAGATGCGCGCTCAATTTCTAATCTTTTCCATGTCGGATTATGATGTTGTACTTGGTATGGACTGGTTAAGTCAGTACCATGCGACTCTTGATTGCCGACTTGGACGGGTTATATTTAGACCGCCTGGACATCCAGAATTTGAGTTTCTTCGGGGAGCTCTAGAGCAAGGAGTTCAGCCTACTCTTAGGGTACTATCTGTAGAAGGGGAGAAAGGTTACCCAAGAGTCATATCAGAGTTTGTGGATGTATTTCCTGATGATCTTCCAGGTTTACCGCCTGATCGGAAAATAGAATTCACAATAGACTTAACTCCAGGAGCAGAGCCTATCACTTCATCAGTATATCGGCTAGCACCTAAGGAGTTAGTGGAGTTGAAGGAACAAGTTGATGATATTTTGGAAGGGTTTTATTCGGCCCAGTGTTTCACCTTGGGGAGCACCCATATTCTTTGTACCGAAGAAGGATGGAACAGTACGGTTGTGCATTGACTATAGGGCACTAAATGTTGTGACCATCAAGAACAGGTATCCTTTACCACGCATTGATGATCTATTTGATCAATTGAGTGGTGCTAGGGTATTCTCGAAGATTGACCTTAGATCCGGCTATCATCAGATTAAAGTAAGGAAGGAGGATATACCGAAGACAACTTTCAGGACCAAGTATGGACATTATGAGTTCTTGGTAATGCCGTTTGGTTTAACCAACGCGCCAGCTGTGTTTATGAGTTTGATGAACAGAGTCTTTCATCAGTACTTGGATAAATTTGTGGTTGTGTTCATTGATGACATTCTAGTATATTCCAAGAGCCACGAAGAGCACGAGGAGCATCTCAGAATTGTGTTAGAGATATTGAGACAGGAGAAGTTATATGCCAAACTCAGTAAGTGTGAGTTTTGTATAGATAAAGTGCCTTTTTTGGGATATATCATCTCAGGAGAAGGACTTTCAGTTGATCCGGAGAAAGTTGCTGCAATAGAGACTTGGCCTACACCCACATCAGTTGCAGAGGTGAGAAGTTTTCTCGGACTTGCGGGATATTACCGAAGGTTTGTAGAAAATTTCTCAAGAATTACAGAGCCTATGACGAAGTTGACATGTAAGGACCAGGAGTTTACATGGACAGAAGACTGCCAGAAGGCCTTTGAAGAATTGAAGAGAAGATTAACAACAGCACCTGTCTTGACTCTTCCTTCAGGGTTAGGAGGTTTTGTTGTTTACAGTGATGCATCAGGTAGTAGACTAGGATGTGTTTTGATACAACATGGCAAAGTTATTGCTAATGCATCGAGACAGTTGAAGGTCCACGAGAAGAACTACCCAACACACGATCTGGAGCTAGCAGCAGTTATATTTGTACTAAAGATCTGGAGGCACTATCTTTATGGAAAGAAGATAAAAATCTTTACTGATCACAAGAGTCTGAAGTATGTATATACTCAGAAGGAGCTCAACATGAGACAGAGACGTTGGCTTGAGTTGATGGTAGACTTTGATATAGATCTGCAGTATCATCCGGGAAAGGCGGATGTCGTAGCAGACGCACTCAGCAGGAAGCCTACAGATTATTTCTTGACGATGCAGCCCGAGTTATTGAGAGATCTACAGGAGCTTCAGATAAAGGTTGTTTTACCAGGACAGAGTGGCTTGATGGCTAATCTCGAAGTTAAGTCGTCACTTGTGGAAAGGATTAAAGAGGCATTGCCTACCGATGCTAGATTTCGAAGACTTAAAGAGAGGACAGAAGCAGGCATGCAGACATGACTTCGCATACATGAAGACGGGACATTAAGGTTTGGGAATCGCCTATACGTTCCAAATGGAGAATTGAGACAGGAGTTAATGACTGAAGCACATAGCTCTATGTACTCTGTTCACCCAGGAGGAACCAAGATGTACCGAGACTTGAGGCAGTATTACTGGTGGCATAGAATGAAAAGGGAGATTGCAAGATTGGTGGCTAAATATTTAGTATGTCAGCAAGTAAAGGCCGAGCATCAGAGGACTGCAGGTATGTTACAGCCGCTTCCTATACCAGAATGGAAGTGGAAACATATCACGATGGATTTTGTCACAGGATTTTCAAGGAGCCCCAGCGGGAGAGATGCGGTATGGGTTATCGTGGATCGACTCACTAAATCGGCACATTTCTTGCCATTTAGAGTTGGACAGTCCACAGAGGTACTAGCCGACATGTATATACGACAAATCGTAAGACTACATGGAGTGCCGGTTAGTATTATATCGGATCGAGATTCGAGATTTATATCTCATTTCTGGTGAAGCATGCAAGAGAGTCTTGGCACCAGACTCAAATTCAGCACAGCTTACCACCCACAGACAGATGGTCAATCGGAGCGCATGATTCAGATCTTGGAGGATATGTTGCGATCGTGTATGCTAGACTTTGGAGGATCTTAGAAAGATCATTTGCACTTGGTGGAGTTCTCCTACAACAACAATTATCAGGCCAGCATTCAGATGGCACCATTCGAGGCATTATACGGAAGAAAGTGTAGATCACCAATATGCTGGAGTGACATTGGTGAGCGTCAAATACTGGGTCGAGAATTGGTAATACAGACAGTGGAGAAGGTAAAACAGATTCAGAATCATCTTCGAGCAGCTCAGGACAGACAGAAGCATTGGGCTGATACTCACAGACGTCCCCTAGAGTTCAAAGAAGGAGAGCACGTATCCTTGAGGATTTCGCCCACTCGAGGTACTATCAGATTTGGGAGCAGAGGCAAGTTGAGCCCAAGGTACATCGGGCCATTTGATATTCTGGAGCGCATTGGTGAGGTGGCTTATCGTCTTGCATTACCTCCATCCTTAGAGGGAGTGCATGACGTATTCCATGTCTCACAGCTGAGAAGGTACGTGACCGACCCAAGTCACGTATTCGATCATTCAGAGTCATAGTGGGCCCAAGCTTGAGATATGAAGAACAACCAGTTGGCATCCTCGACATCAGTGAGAAGACATTACGGGAACAGACAATTAGATTGGTTCGTGTAGCTTGGAAACATCATTCTCCTGGCGAATCGACCTGGGAACGAGAGGATAGTATGCGCCAGCGTTATCCTCATTTATTCGCGGATGTAGTTATCACCTAAGCATTCTTGTAATTTCCATAGTTCTTCCTTTAGTAGTTATTCTTTGATTGCGAGGACGCAATCCTCTTAAGGGGGTAGATTGTAAACACCCTGATTTTTCATAATATTTTAATATAATTTTTCCTAATTTTTTGGTAAATTTTTTGGAATTAAAACTAAGGTAATTATGATTAAAAAAATTTAAATGCTGTTAATTGATGTTAAAATATTATGGAAATAATATTTTATGATGTAAAATGGAAAACCGGACATAGGGTAATTTTCTGCGAATTTATTGGACTCCGAAAATATTTTTAAGGCCCTAAAAACTAATGTATAATTAAACCTAAATAAATCCTGAATTAAATCCGGTTTATTGGAAATAAACCAAACCAACTGAACCAAACCGCTAACCCGAACCAAACCGATTTTATAACTAGTCGGGTCGGATCTGAATCGAACCCGACCCGGACTCGAAACCCGAATTCCGAACCCTAACCCAACCGGGAACACTGTTCCGGCTATAAAAACTTCTCGATTACCACGCCTCATCGCGCCGCAACCCTAGACATCAACTCTTCTGCCGCAGCCCCGCTCCGGTCACTTCCCGCCGACCCGAACTCCACAACCGCTGCTCTTGTCCATCCATCTCCGCCACCGACCCTAAATCCACAGCCCCCATCGACTCCCTCTTCTCCATCCTTCCGTCGCCGCTCGAACCCCTCGCCCCGTCGACCACCCCTCGACTCCCTCTTCTCCGTCATCCGCCTCCCATCTCCGCCTTGCCGCCGAGACACGCTCCCAGCCACCCCCGCAGCCCCGACCCCTCTCCGACAAGCAGCAGCCCTAAGCCGCTGCCCGACCTCGCCGCTGCCACCCGACCTCGCCGCTGCCGCCTACGAGCGCCTCCCCGCTCGCCTCATCAACCGACCAGAACACCCTAGGCCGGCCGGCCGCTGCCCTAGCACAGACACAGTGGACCGAACACAGCTCTCTAAACCAGGACACGAAACAGTACCCGGACACGAGAAATCATCGTTCACGGAGCCCTGTTCAGGTAACCCGTTTTCTCTCCTCGTAATTCTGTTTTTTGTTCCGTCAGTTGTGTCGCGTAGATTGTATAACTCTCTCGATGCTCGTGCAACCCGCTCGGTGCGTCGTGTCCTGTGGTGATCGCAAACCGCGATCCAAAAACAGGAAAACCAACGCCCAGTTTTACCCTGGAACTGAGTGCGCCCCGCCAAACGGGACGACTTGGTCGTACGCGGTCTTTACCGAAACGTGCGCGTCGTTGATACGAACGTGCAGGATTTTGCAGAAGTTGATTTGGATGTGCGTGCATACCGAAATCAACGTGTATCCGCCAACAACGCCCCGTATCCGCCTATTCTGGAACACATTATAACTTTGTGTACACACGTCGGATTGAGACGAAACTTGCGCCATCGGACTCGTAGCGATACGCTGGTCCTGTGACCCAAGTTTGGTTCGATTCTGAGAACGTTGACAAAATTGCGTATTGTGGGCCCCATAGACTCCACTTGACGGGCGATTTTGTGATCGGCTCATCGAAATCCAATTCTGGAAGATCCGTTGAGTTCGCATCATCGTTTCTGATTTGTTGACACTAAGTTTGATGGAGTTGGAGACCTTTGATCCTGATACGCTTTTTGGTGCAAAGTGGCCCACATGTGGATCCCGCTTTGATCCAGAAATATCATTTTTGCCCCTGTGTCCAAATTGGACTTAAGGACAGGCGTTTCTAGCTATTTGATATTTTTTGAGACTGTTGGTGATGTTTATTACAGCTTTTGGATGAGTACCTGCAGGATCCACTGATACAAGGATAACTGTTGGTATTCAAACCCCAGGCAAGTATACCTTGCCAAACTTGTAGTATATTGATTCATATTATTCTCTTGTTTTATTCCTATGATTGTTGTGCAAGCTTGACCTAGGACCGAGTGACTTACTTAGCGTCCGATTATTAGTCGGGTGCCAACCCTGTACGCAGAGTTGGGTAACGTCACCTAGAGATGGACATTCGCGACCCTTTTTATTCTCGTACTTGTCTTATCAAGTACACTATGACCCAGGACACTTGACACTATTCATGAGACAGAGTCTTCCTGAGATATTCATGGTGATTCGGTATAGGATACAGGTTTATGACATAGACTTTATATTCATAGATATTATATAACTGGTTGCATTAGCTATAATCCCGCTTGACATGGACATGAGACGTTATGGTCATTAGATGCGTGGTTACATTGGGTGGGGAGAGACACACAGGCTACATGATATTTTATATATATCTACTACTATTGTGAGGTCGTAGACTCTCGAGCAGAGCTAGACACATTACCGGTTATTACCGCTACCGGCTCCCCGACACAGAGCTTGTAGTGGCTCAGCCTGAGTACTCGTGATGCTCTCACTTGTATTTTCACATAGATGGTTATATACTTACCCTATTTATTTTATTATTTGCTGCACTGCATTTATTTTGGCTTGTATTATCTGTACCTTGCTATGTCCCCTGAGGACCTGGATCCGGATTATGTCCCCAGGATTTGCAGACGAGATGTTTCCCGAGGTATACGGGACCGCAGCAGGAGCTGATACAGGAGCTGTACCGACACCCGAGGACGAGGTGTTAGCTGAAGACTTTTCCTGAGCATCTATGTTTCATGCTCAGTATTTACTTCATTCAGTCATTTATATTCTGGTCTGTTGAACCATTGTATTAGATTTTTATCGGGTTGTTTTTCGAAGCACTTTGTTGAGACTGGTTGATGATTTACATTTCTTATATCTGTGGATCATACTTTATCTTGTGTGGATGAGATTAGTTGTGCCATGTCGTCGTAGACTTTATTTTACAGCTTAAGTACGCCCTGATGGATCTATTAAATTGGGTTTGTCCATCAGTGTGTGCTGCTGGCCATTGCCACGTGTGTAGTCCCTCAGTATTTTGGGACTGGGGCGTGACAGAACCCATATGAAGTTCAGCACATCTTATCACCCATAGACAGATGGACAGTCAGAGCGTACTATTCAGACATTGGAAGATATATTGAGGGCTTGTATGATAGACTTTGGAGGATCATAGAAGGACCACCTACATCTTGTGGAGTTTTCTTACAACAATAGCTATCAGGCAAGCATCAAGATGGCTCCGTTTGAAGTATTGTATGGAAGGAAATGTAGGTCTCCTGTGTATTAGAGTGACGTGGGAGAACGTCAGATTCTGGGACCAGAGTTAGTAGTCAACACCGTTGAGAGAGTTAAGAAAATACAAGGACACTTGTGAGCAGCGCAAAACAGACAAAAGCAGTGGGCAAACCTTCATCGTCGTCCCTTGGAGTTTAAAGTGGGCGATCATATCTTTTTGAGGATATCACCTACCAGAGGCACCATTCGATTCGGAGGACGCGGCAAGTTGAGTCCAAGGTATACTGGACCATTTGACGTGCTAGAGAGAGTGGAAGAAGTGACATATCGACTTGCACTACCACCTTCACTTGAAGGAGTACATGACGTATTCCATGTGTCGCAGCTCCGGAGATATGTGGCAGACAGCAGTCATGTTCTCGACCATTCGGAGATCACCATTGGGCCGAGCTTGTCATATCAAGAACAACCCGTGGTAATCCTTGATCGTCGAGAGAAAGTATTGAGGAAACAGTCTATTCCCTTGGTTCGCGTGGCATGGAAGCATGGCGCGCCAGGAGAATCTACCTGGGAACGAGAAGACGACATGCGTAAACTATTTTCGAACCTATTCATTGACCAAGGTGTGAATTTACTTTGTTAATTTATATCTTCTACCATTTTTGACTTTCTACCAGGGCTTAGTTTAATTTCGAGGATGAAATTTTTATAAGTTTGGTAGAATGTAAGACCCCTAATTCTGAAAATCGTATTAATAATTTAATTTATTTAGTAATTATAAGCTAAATAGAAGGGATGGATTTTTATTAATTTTCATTTGAGGTGTTTGTGTAATTAGAGAATTTATGGGGCCATTATAAATTTTCCTAAATTATTCCATGTAGGAGACCCTTTGGACAGTTGCATATGTACCAATATAATTTCTAGAAATTTCTAAGTATATATATATATATATATATATATATATATATATATATATATATATATATATATATATATAGTTTATTAGAAAATGAAAAAAAGGAAATAAAAGAAAATTGGCTTGGATTCCTATTGGATCTCAACCCGAAACCCCTTAACTCCCAAACCCGAACCCAATAGGAAAAATATCCACAACAGCAGTATCAAAAACCAACTTTACTTTTCCTAACCCCGCGCGTAAAACAAACCCAAGCGTAAACTCCACCACCGCCTAAATGCCGCTCCACGCATAAGCAAATCTCTACTGCTCCGCGCGTAAAACAGAACTCCACCGCTTAATTCTCTCCTCCGCACGTGTGGAGAAAAATATCAGCAGCAACCCACCGCCTATTTACCTATTATTACTAAACTCTCCTCAACCGAAATCAAAACCAATGAAAGGAAAACAACAACAGCTCACCCACCGCCTCATTCCACCGCCTCCTTATTCATATATATATATATTACAACTCTCAAACCCTAACCCGCTTCTTCTTACTACAACTTGACACTGTTGGACGTGCACTATACAGGAATTTTGCTCGACATATATACCTTTTCATCGTACTATTGTTTATATTCCAGCTGATACATGCATGTTTTAATTCTGCTTATATAGATGTTTTTGTATGTATATTTTTGGACCTACTTTATGAGACCACCCCAGTATTAGGGAGCATCATTAGGTTCATTAACCGTGACACAGTTGTTATATGAGTTGTGAGTCTCATATAGATCATGGACTGCGTGACAGGTCTGGCCTCCTGTACGTATGGACGTGCGTTAGGAAGAACTGCTAATAAAACTTTTGCATGCTAGTAGACCTGGTAGTTATTAGAGGTATTATCGTGTCATGTATATGGCATGCTTAGAGCATGTGATGGGGAGAACAACAAGTAAGGCATTTGGGCTCCTTTGCACTTTTTCCTTCTGTAACCCGGAAGCTCCACTGGAGATACGGGCGGTGATGACCCATTTATTTCAATTGGCGGCCTCTGCTGTTCAAAAGACAATATTCTTTGAGGCCTCTGATTCTCCGAGAGAGTCACGCCAATCCCATATTTTTAGCCAGATAGCCCACTTGGTAGAAAGATGTTCTCAACTGCATTCACTTAGACGGTTAGGCAACCCTTTTGGATGTTTACTTTTCAGTACTTATTGGCATGTTATTATGTATCTTGTTACGTCCCTCTGTGGACCTGGTTCCTTTCCAGATATGGACGAGCAGGAGTATCCTCAGGAGTACGGTCCTGGACCTGACGCTTCTTACCAGGCTGAGGAGATCTTACCCTCAGAGTATCTGTGATTTATTGACGCTGTTTAGAGATTTTGTTACTACTTTAGTATAGTCGTTTTGTAGTGGATTTGTTTCCACCCGACTATCAGACTTGATACTTATCTTTGATATTCAGTTATTATTCAGCTCTTTATTCCTACTGATTATATTGTGCTGTGGATGAGATATAGATTATGTGTGACTTGTTGTGACAGTATATTACCACTGGTGGATTGAATATTCATGTACATCGTACGTGTGTATATGGCTTCCATATATTGGAGTTCGTATACATACGGCTGGGCGTGTTACGTATTTCTAGTCCTACGTATTTTGGGACTGGGGCATGACAACCCGACTATCATTCTTTGATACTTCATATTTAAGATTTTGTTATTTATTTCATATTTTTTTATTTGTGCTGTGGATGGAATATAGATTGCGTCTGACTTGTGTTGACAGTGTAATACCACTTGTGGATTTGATATTCATATACAGCGTATGTATGTGTTACGATCTTCTAACACATTAGAGTTGTTGTATACATACGGCTGGCATATTACATATTTCTAGTCCTATGTATTCTGGGACAGGGGCGTGACATGGGCTCAAGCAGACACCGTGACAGTGGTATAAAAGGTTTTATTCTTTTATGCTTAACCATGGTTACAAAAGAACATCTGCAGATCATTATGTTTATGTCCAGAAGTTCTCTGATGATGATTTCATTATCCTCTCTCTATATGTTGATGATATGCTTGTTGTTAAAAAATATATGTCTAAGATTGACTGGTTGAAGAAAGAGTTGAGCAAGTCCTTTGACATGAAGGACTAAGAGCATCATAACATATATTGGGAATGAAGATCTCTCGGAAAAGAAGTACGCGAAAGTTATGGCTATCACAAGAAAGATACATTGAACGTGTTCTGGAGAGATTCAATATGTTGAATAAGCCAGTCAGTACACCGCTAGTAGCTCATTTTAAGCTAAGTACACAACAAAGCTCTTCAAGTAAGAAGGAGAAGGAGGAGATGAAGAATATTTCATTTGCCTCGACCATCGAAAGTTTGATGTACTCCATGGTTTGTACAAGACCCGACATAGTACATGCAGTTGGAGTGGTAAGTCATTTTCTTGTCAATCCTGAAAAAGCACATTGGGAAGCAGTAAAATGGATCCTAAGATATCTTAGAGGAACCTCTAAATATTCTTTATGTTTTGGAGATGGCAAACCTATCTTGGAAGGTCACACTGATTCTGACATGGCAGGTGACTTGGACAAAAAAAAGTCTACATCGGGATACTTATTTACCTTTACAGGAGAGCCGTATCATGGCAATCAAAGATGTAAAAATGTATCGCTCTATCCACCACATAAGCTGAATATATCGCTGCTACAGAAGCTAGCAAGAAGCTCTTGTGGATGAAGAATTTTCTGAAGGAGTTCTCTTAAGCAAGAGAAGTACACTCTACATTGTGACAGTCAAAGTGCCATTAACTTGAGTAAAAATGCTACATATCACTCAAGGGCAAAGTACATCGATGTACGCCATCACTGGATCCGAGAAGCTTTGGAAAAATTCCTTATGCACATTAAGAAGATTGATACAAGTCAAAATACGTCTGATATGATGACGAAGCTTCTACCAAAAAAGAAGCATGACTTCTGTCGAAGGAGGGCAGGTATGACTATTGTTTAAAAACTTTCTCCTCATTATGAAGAGGGGGAGATTGATGGGAACGGGGTCCGGCCATCCCCGTGATAAAACAACATGGATTTGATCTATGGAAATCGATCATCCATGGTTGGGATCGGCCAAGTACTTAGCCATTTTTCTGGTTGCAATTTCTGTGACAAGATTCAGTTTTTAGAGGCTGTTTTGGATATGTTGCAGTCATTATTTGGCTCTGTCTTCAATATGAAAGTTGTAGAGAAAAGTTTTTACTTTCATCCAGGTTTTGAACCAGGTCATTTGAGGGTATATTGAAGAAGTTATGAGCATCTGAACTACCCTGCATGTTCATATTCTGCATGCATTCAGCTTGCATGCAATATTGATACATTGCCTTTCTCCATGCATTGGGAGATGGAAGAATGAATCTTGGGAGAAGGAAGGGCTGTCCTTTGGACTTCTCCATGCAATGAATGTGGTGTACCCAAGAGGCATATCCTCCCTATAAATAGAGGGGAGATGGTGAAGGTTGAACACAACACACAACTTGTAATCCACCTCAAGTGAGTTTGAGAGAGAAAGTGACCCTCAAGGTAAGTTGTACCAACTTGAGAGAAGAGCCATTTATAATCTTTCATTTGACTATAGTGAAAACGGCGAAGAAGGGACGGATGGAGGACGTAGGCTCAAATTGAACTGAATCTCGATAAATCTTGTGTGTGTGCTCTCTCTCTTATTTTCTCTTCTATTCCATTTTTATTTTTATTCTCATCTCATCACAAAGAAGAAAAAGGTCTTGTTTTTCCCAAACACCTGCCACAGGCTTGCCACCACCAGCAGGCCTGAGCCCTTCCTCTCTGCCACCACTTCGAGAATCAAAGCCCCCACCATGACCAGCCCATCCACGACATGCTCCGCACTCTTAAAGAAGCAACTCCCTAGAGCCAACACCAATAACACTACCTTCACTGACAGCAGGCTCAGTATAGCGATCCCTATCCAATGATAGACCTTGTTCGCTTCGTTCTTTGCATGATCACGATTGCACGATAACAGGGAGGAAGAGAGGTCTATGACAGTGAGTGCAAGGCCGACTACAAGGAGGAGGATGGTGGCAATGTGGATAGGAAGAGAGTCGAGAAAGTTGGCAAGCTTGACTCTCCATTGAGCTCTCAATATTACAGTATATTGGTAGCTTGTATCTTGATCCTGTCGACGTTGGCAGAAGCCTCCACAGACGAAGCGGAGAATGAGTTGCATCGTTGCCTCCTATCGTAGTTGGCCACGAGGTGTTGGATGAGATATTCAAGTGCTTCGATAGTATGGGAGGAGTTGGCCATGGGGAAGATGAGTTTGGTATGTAAGAAACAATGAAGTACTATTGGACTAGTGCTGATTGTTAAGTAGTGGGAGTGAAGCAAAAGTGGAGGGGAAAACAAGTCCTCAAGTGAAAGAAAAACCCCCAGTATTTCTTAGGGGTCACGTTGTAGATGCGGCCTACGGTTTCTCTTGCCTTTTTTCCCGAGCTGTTAAAGTGAGATGAACAACCATCCTTGGGCTGTTTTGCATGATGCTACATTTCTATCACTACCAAAATATTTGAGATTAGCGACGAATTCTAAGTTTCTATGACTTTTGAACCCTCAAATTAGTTTCTCAGCCAAGATTTTCTGGTTTCTAATACAAGTTTTTTTCCGACAAAACAAAGGTTCTTAATTTTGCAACTGCTCTAATTTTATTAAATATAAGATGGAAATACAAGTACTCCAGAGTGCATAATTTTACCCCATGTCATTCTATACAATTGACGGTCAAGATTGATAAACTGAAGTAGCCATCTTATTCCATTATACTCAGGTTTCTTCCAAAGAGTGCTAGTGTTCTCTTTAAGCCACCTGATATAACAGAACGCAACTGCAGAAGATGTATTTGATATTTGTATCTTAGTGCACTTTGGCATGACTTTTATCACCTTGATTCTTTATACTATAAGACGGTTTTTTTTTCTGTCACAAGAACAACTTTCGTAATGGACAACAGACATTTTTTCTGTCCCAAGGGTGGGCAAGATAGTCCTTAGATTGGACAGCAAATATTGCGAGATGCAGCTCAAGGCAATGTGGAAAGACAAACGAGAATTGTGGGATATGAATTAAGTTCTAACATGCATTATATGTTTCATTGTAGCTAAGTTGCATATGTATGCACGGTCATGGACAACTTGTGCACAAAATTTATGTTCCTTGAACGGTACTCTGGGACCATGGACCCGATTCATCCTAGGGGGGAACAAGGATGGTGCCGATGTACTGACATCGGAATTCGAGACCTTCAGTGAGGGTGGCTCCCTGCATTGAAAGGGACGTCGAATGCCAGCATGTTGAAGTAGTAGCACGGGTGATTCGGAAACCTCTCGAGGGCTTGCTACCTGCCGGTGAGGGGAGCCGTCTAACCACGAAGTCCAAGTTGATGCGTAGTCTGTCGTGCCCCGTTCCGACGGGGAGACGCACTATATAATGGACTTGTGGCTAGTCTGTCTTAGTCGTAACTTAGTATCGAATAACCTCACGGCATCGAGTCGATTAGGACGAATGCTATGAGAACCTTTCCAACAAATGGATTGACTTCTGTTGGAATAAGTCCTAGATGCAGTGGATTGTGTCTCGGTGAGTGAGCTCTATATAAGAGTCCCTTCAACGGGACCGGTTCACTGTATGGTTTTCTTGAACGTTTTCGCTGCTTGGTTTTGATGAATGTACTTTCGCGTATATGTTTGCATTCATTCTGAAAATTTTGAGAAATAGGCTAGAGAAAGGATTCTAACATGATGCTGATATTCATTGCAAGAACGCACGTAATTGATGTTTGATCGTAGCGAAGCGGGTCTCCTTCTCTTGGCATATTCTCTAATCGGTGGATGGTTCAGACCCTTCTTTTCTACTCCTTCACGTCAACAAATTCTTATCGCCTCGAAACGTTCAAATCGACGATGTTCGATTGAATGTAACTATAAAACGATAGCCACAATGAACGCGTCCCACTAAGATTAGGACATGGGATAACTGCAATCGTCGAGTGCATCTATGCACGAGACCTATAACACAAGTTTCGTATGCGAAGCGAGCAATTGTAGTTCAAAACCATGAAACTGTTGGAAGAGGTGTGGTATCCAAAACATGAGTGGTGGCATGGTGCCTCAGAACACTTGGTGACTACGAGTCGCCAAATAGAACATACAACTTTGGGGGAAATGAACTATCGCATGAGTATATAGATAATATTGCTTATTCTGTTTTGTGCCAAGCATATGTTTTTGTAGTTCAACTGTTCACGCATTCGCATGGTCATGGACAACTTGTGCACAAGATTTGGCTTTCCTTGAAACGATATCCTGGGCACCGGAACCGAATCGACCTAGAGAAAAATTATGTGAACGTGCTTCGGCGCGAGGCATTGTGAGACCTCCAGTGGAGCTTGCAACTCTAGCTGGAAGGGCGCATCGCAATGCCATGTTAATAGTCCTTTATGGTGTTGATATCACCAATGACCGCATATAGATAGGGCGTATGCTAACATATTGTCTTTTGTAGGTGCAGTAAGTATCATCTCTGTTTTATGCAGGGATGGACACATTGGCTGGTAAGCTATCCCTAATAAGGGATATCGTTCTATGTTTTAATGCTTTCAAGTATGCTATCAATATGAACTGCAATTCCCATAATTCTAAATAGAAAGATAACTTTGAATGCATGCTTCCCTTAATAAGCAGTGCCGATTTAGGTGAATGGGCTCGTCCCGCTCCCTAGTGCATTTCTATGTAAACACCTGTATTTTTCAGAAATTAAAAATAAATTTTCTGGAATTTTCTATGAATTTTAAATAATTAAATAAATGTTCTTCTGAATTAAATATTTTTAAGTATCAAAAATAAATATTAAACTATTATAAAAATAATATTTTTGGGTGTAAAATAAAATATTAGACTTACAACAATTTTTCTGGAATTTATTGGACCCCAGAACTAGTTTTAAAGACCTAAAAATATAGTTTTAAATTAAACCCAAAATAAACCGGGTTAAACCACCATAAATAAACCAAACCAACCAGTTTAATGAACCGAACCGGACCAACTGAACCGATCCAACCCAAACTCCTAGCGGGTCGGATTTGGACCCGACCCGCCAACCCAACCCGACCCGATCCACTACCCAAACCCGATATGCTACAGTAAAACCCAAATTAATTCCCGTAGCCACCCGCTCGACTTCCGCCGGCCGCTTCCCCCGCCGCCGACTGCTCGGCTTCCCTCTCCGCTGGCCACCGCCCAACGCCTCACCTCCCGCCGCCCGTTCACTTCCCCACCGGCCGGCCGCCCGGCTCCCCACCCTCGCCTATATAAACCGACACCCCGGCCACCCCCTTCACCGTCCACCACTCCACAGCCACCACCGCCCCTCTACGAGCTCCCCCGTCTCCGGCGACCCGACGAACCCCGGCGATGACTTCCCGCCAACCGCAGCAACCAGGAGCCGCCGTCGCCAGCAAGCCCGCCGGCCAAGCTCCGTCGCGGCGCCCTCGCGTACGCGTTATATAGTCGATTCTGAGCCATCTTTCCGTTAAGTTTTTCTCTCTCCTCGCTGCCTCATTTTCCATTCTGTCAACTCGTGCACGAACCCTGCGTGACCTTCTCGAACATCGTGCAACTCATTCGGGGTATCGCGTCCTGTGTCGATCGTAAACTGCGACGCAAAATCAGGAAAATAAATCCCCAATTCTGAAAATTCAGAATTTGTCCCGAACTCTCCAGTTCGCGGCCGTTTTGCGCACAACCTGCTAAATATTTTTAAAATCCACTTGAACAGTTATTTAGACTATATAACCTAATTTTAAAACACTGTATTAATATAATTTATTGTGCTGTAATTTGTATTTAATTCGAGGGTGAAAATGACCAAAATATTGGTTATTTAAATACCCTAATTTTCTCGAAAATGGGTGCGCTCCGCTAAACGGGACGACTTGGTCGTGTGCAAAATTTACCGAAAGGTGCGTGCCGTTAATACGGACGTGTGGGATTTTACGGAAGTTAATTTGGATGTGCATGCACACCGAAATCAACGCGTATCCGTCGACAACATCCCATATCGGCCATGTTCTAAAACTCGTTGTAACTTCATGTACGCTGGTCGTATCAAAATGAAACTTATGCCATCAGACTCGTATCAATATGCTGGTCCTATGACCCAAGTTTGGTTCGATTCTGAGAACGTTGACAAAATCTCCTACCATGGGCCCCACGGCTCCACTTGAGGGGCAATTTTGTGATCGGCTCATCGGAATCCAGTTTTGGACATTCCGTTGGGTTCATATTGTCGTTCTGAACTTGTAGACACTAATTTTGACGAATTTAGAGAATGTTGTCTCTGGCACATTTTTTGGTGCGAAGTGGGCCACATGTGGACCCCGCTTTGATTAGAAACTGTCACTTTTGCTCCTGTGTCCAAATTGGACTTATGGACAAGCAATTCTAGCTATTTGATATCTTCTGAACCTGATGGTAGTGTTTATTACAGCATTCGGAGGAGTACCTGCAGATTTTGCTGATACCGGAGCAGTTGTTGGTATCCAAACCCCAGGCAAGTGTACCTTGCTAGTCTTGTAGTTCTTGTTACATAAAATTCCTTGATTTATTTATAAGTTATAACTGTTCAACCTAGGACCGTGTGACATTACTTAACGTCCGAATAATATTCGGGTGTCAACACCGTACTCGGAGTTGTGTAACGTCACCTAGAGATGGATATCAAAACCCTATACATTCTCGTGCTTGCCTTATCAAGTACGTCATACCCAGGACACCTGACACTATTCATGAGACAAAATCTTTCTGAGATATTCATGGTGATTCTGTATAGGCTACAAGATTGATGACATAGATTTTATATTCATAGTTATCAAATGACTTGCTGTATTAGATATGATCTTGCGTGACATGGACATAAGACGTTATGGACATGAGACGTGTGATTACATTGGGTGGAGAGAGACACACATGCTATATGCTAATTTTTATATATATATTTATTATTGTGAGACCGTAGACTCTACATCAGAGCTAGGCACATTACGTGATATTACTGCTACCGGCTCCCTGACACAGAGCTTGTAGTGGTCTCAGCCTGAGTACTAGTGATGCTTTCAATTGCATTTCACATAGATGGTTACATAGTTTACCCTATTGTTTCATTTATTATTGCACTACATTTATTTTGGCTTGAGTTATTTTGTACCTTGCTATGTCCTCTGAGGACCTGGATCCGGATTATGTCCCCAGGTTTAGTAAAGGAATTCTATCCCGAGGTATACGGGATAAGAGCAGAAGCAGACACTGGAGCTGAACCGATCCCCGAGGACGAGATGATGGCCGAGGATTTCTCCTGAGTATCTATTATCTATACTCAGTATTTGATTTTATTAGACTCTTTTATTTCTGGTCTGTGGAACCAGTATATCAGACTTATTATCGAGTTCTTCCCCGATTTACTCTATTGAGACTTGATAACGGTTATATTTGGTTTTGCTGATATTGATCATATTTATCTTCCATGGATGAGATTAGATTGTGACATGTTTAGTAGACTTTATTATTGTGTTACAGCTTAAGTACACCTTGATGGGTCCATTAAATTGGGTTTGCCCATTAGAGTGTACTGCTGGCCATTGCCACGTGGCTAGTCCTTCGGTGTTTTGGGACTGGGGTGTGACATGGTTTTTATGGTGGCCCATGCAGGTCAACAACTAAATTATTCTGTTTTAACTTAGGGACCGAGCAAGCTTGCAATAAGGATAGGATAGGTTATAGGATCTCACCCATTAATTTGAATCGTTTTTTATCTCTATATCGGATTCGAATTAATTGCTTGATTTGTATCCTGTTTTGATTCCTCTGTGCGTTCTCATAGTTTATTTTTAATGCAGAGTAATGGATCCGAGAACCGATGATGAGAATCCCTTAGGTACACCACACAATATTGTGGTCACCTATGATGATGGAGTGACACCAGAAAATAGAGGACAATCAACTCAAAGCGATCAAGATGGCCAGCATACTTCAAGGTTCCAGCGTGATGATATCCCACCTCCGCCATAGTTCACTCCACAGATGCCTATTTTTCCACCAGGGCAAGCCACGGATGGGCAACAGATATTTCAAATATTTTATGCCATGATGCAAGCCCAACAGCAGGTTCAACAAAAGGCTCAGTGTCATAAGGCAGAGTACTTAAGGAACAGCCTAGTAACCGCACTGGAGCAGGCGAACCCACCAGCTAGGCGACCATCGGCGGGATCTACCACTGATTTCCGTCAGCTGAAGCCCCGTACCTTTTCTGGCAAAGAGGGGCCAACTGAAGTTCACGAGTGGCTCACGAACACACAACACTAGTTGGAAGCAGCTGAACTTCTGAGGGAGAGATGGATGACTGTCGTCATGATGCAATTGACGGACAATGCGCACCATTGGTGGCTATCTGAAGAGAGGAGGCTCGGACATGACCAAGTCACTTGGGAAGAGTTCTCCAGACTCTTCCAGGAGATGTATATCCCAGCTATTGCTCGGTCAGAACTTTGAGACAAGTTCAACCGCCTTATTCAAGGCAATATGTTGGTGGAAGAATACAATGCAGAGTTCATTCGTCTGAGTCGATTCGCCCCTTCTCTAATTCCGACAGAAGAAGAGAAGGCGGAGAAGTTCTTCGACGGACTCAGGTTTGAGCTCCAGAGATTGATCGGATCTGTTGCACCTACATCATACACAGACGTCCTTGCTGCAGCACGACGCATAGAGCGCGTCACCAGGAGGGAGTCCAGTCTGAAGCGGCCATTCACATCAGCACCATCCAGAGCATCACACGGGGAGTCTGCAAAACGATCCCAGAGGAATCTACCTCAGAGAGCAGCACCAAGAGCCCTATCCCTTCCTACTTGTCACTACTGTGGCAAGGTAAGCCATATTGAGAGGGAGTGCAGACGCAAGTTGGGACTATGCCTGATTTGCGGATCTAACCAGCATCCAGCCAAGGAATGCTTTGAACGCCGAGAGGGAGCACCAACGGTAGATCGACCAGCTTTACCAGCACCGAGGCCAGCTTATCCAGCATTGGGAGCACCACTGTTTGATAATAAAAAAAAATGAAACTAGGTTTATGTAAAACCCCTATTTCTAAAAAACGTATTTATTATTTTTATTAGTAATTAATAATTTAAATATAGTATTTAGTGGCTAATTAGGAGAAATAGATTTTTATTAATTTTTATTTTAGGTGTTCGGGCACTTAGATGATTTATGGGACCATTAGGAATTTTTGGAATTTATTCCATGTAGGAGATCCTTTGGTCAGTTGCTAGCTTAATGGTGTGCAAAAATATATATTTTAGATTTTTTTCTATGTATTTATATATATATGTGCATTTAGAGAATTTATGGAGCAATTATGAATTTTTCCTAATTTATTCCATGTAGGAGACCCCTTGAGCAGTTGCTAGCCTAATGGTGTGCATTACCCTAATCCATGAATTTTCTTATGAGTATATATATAATATATATGTATACACAAATATATATATGTATATATATATTTAGAAAGGAAAAGGAAAGAAAGAAAAAGAATTATTAAATAGGAATTCAATAATAATAATAATAATACTAACAACATAACACTACTACTAATCCCATTCTTTAGCAACTTTGCTGCAAAGACCCGCCCCTTTAATATTTGCTACTTCCAGAGAACCCCGCCCACTTTGCCTTTAGCAATTGCCAACCCAGGACCCGCCCCCCTTCAGCTTAGCCTCTTCCCTTTTCTTTTTTTTCTTCCACGGACCGAGCCAAACTCCTATTCTCTCTCCCTATTATATAATATATATATATATATATATATATATTATTTCATAAAACCCTAACCTAAAATATTCAGACCCCCTCTTCTCATCTAGAGCCGCCGCCGCAGCCAGAGAACCCCGCCAAGCCATCCAAACCATCTCGACGACTCCGACCTCGCGCACTGCAGATTCTCACACGAGGCACCTTCGCTCCGAAATTGTTTTCCGTCGACCCGCTCAACCAAACGCCGTTCCGTCTTCACCGGTATGCTCACCCCTTAACCCTCTTCCATAGTTGTATTATAGCCAACCTCGGAAAAAGTGTACCCCTAGACGAAAAACAGCATCCAAAGTGGGCGGAGCAGACCCAATTCTGGGATCGCAGAAAACTGCGGTGACCACCCATATTGCCGAGTTCGTATCTCCCACCACAGAGATCCGAATTCGGTGATTCTTTTTGATACCTGTAGAACACTTGACCTAGTTTATTTTTTGTCAAATAACCCTATGTTATTAGTTGCTGTGGACATAGTTAAATTCGTCACAAAACTGCGCGAACCCACTTTTTCCAGATTTCCAAAAGTTGGAAAACGGAGTGCGTCCCGCCAAACGGGACCGCCCCGCCGTGTACCAAGTGTACCGAATGGTGCACGCAGCGTAACCGGACACGTAAAAATTCGTGGGAACTGATTCGGACGTGTGTGCGCGCCGAAATCAGGCCGTATCCGCGGACACACCCCGTGTCGCAACTTTTGTGGAACTCGCACGTATTTTGTGCACGCTTGTCAGATTGCGACAAAACTTGCGCCACTGGACTCATGGTAACGCGCTGATTCCGTGACCTAATTTTCACGCAATTCTGAGACAGTTGACCAAATCGCCAATTGGCGGGCCCCATAGTTGACTTTTTGGACAAAATTGTGTTCGGCTCATCGGAATCCACATTTGGATATACCGTTGGGTTCGTATTGACATTTAGAGTTGTTTGACCTATAGTTTGTCCCATTTAGAGACTGTTACCCTCGACACACTTTTCGGTGCAAAGTGGGCCACACGTGGACCCCACTTTTGCCCAAAATTACCGTTTTGCCCCTGTGTCCAAATTGAACGAAAGGGATGTGCTTTCTAGCTATTTTGCTTATTCTGGGAACGTTGGTGATATTTATTTCAGCATCCGGAGATGTTCATTCTGAGATCGTAGCTTTTGACTCTTGGTGTTGACATTGGGACACTACATTTTGCAGCTTTCTTGCCAGGCAAGATACCTTGCCAAATTGTTACAGTACTTTTGCATGCTATTTATATTTTTTTATATTTATTGCATTTCTGTTTATTCTTGCATGTGTAGTTTTTCTTTCAGTCATTACTATGTATTAGATATGTTGACACACACATGGCACTTAGTATCATAGAGGACAATCATTAGGCGTATGGGCTTTTAACCACTCTGGTAACACCGTAGTCACTAGTACGCACTATGGTGGGTCGTGTCCGATGGTCGCTACCCCCGCGGTATGTCGATTGATGGAGTCCGAGGGTCGCTACCCCCGCGGTATGTCGGCTGATGATGTCCACTGACGAGCGTGAGGTTGTGAGGATTAGATCGAGTAGCCTACCCTTGCCCATACGTCGAAAAGTTATCCTCATTTGCATTCATATAGATTGTCTTGTACAGCGTACTTATTTATTTTCAAATTATATGCATGTTTACTGTATTCAAGTTGGCTCGTATTTTCTGTATCTTGTTACGTCCCTCTGAGGACCTGGTCCTCTGCCAGGTGTATCTGCTCTTAAGTATTTGCAGGAGTACGGGCCTGGACCTGACACATTATTTTCTGTCGAGGAGGTCTTACCTTCTGAGCATCGTTGATTATCTGGCGATAGATTCTTTTAGCTGATGCACTTCTGTCTTCACATTATTTTATATTGGAGATTTTATACTCCTCTCTCATTTTAGTTTTGGATATAGTCTTTGGTAGTGGATTTGTCTCCACCCGACTATTATTTTAGATATTTCATACTCCTTATTCTAGCTTAGTATTTCTTTTCTATGACTTGTTGTGTGGATGAGATTAGCATATCTGTGACTTGTGACATTATTTATACTACATGTGAGTTTATATTCATATTACAGCGTACGTATGGGTTATGGGTTCCATATATTGGAGTTGCCATATCCATGCGGCTGGCATGCTTACGTGTTCTTAGTCCTACGTATTTGGGACTGGGGCGTGACATATTTTTGTGGTGGCCCATGCAGGTCGAGTTAGCCATTTCGGTTACGTAACTGTACCGAGCGAGCCTGCACCTAGGATTAGAATTTTAGATCTCATCCACACTTGACTATAACTTACCTTCCTTCCAACATATCCTACTTAAGTTCTTGTATCCTGCTTGATTCATGTACTCTTCTTAATCCTTCGTCCATCCCTTGCAGAGATATGAATTTGCATAACGGGCATGCCGCCACCGGGGACAACACATCTCCAGGGGACGACGACCAACCACTAGGAGTGACCTCAACGACACCTCTTCTTCCCGGACCGGATGGACTGACTAACAATCAAATTCCATCAACTCCTTCCACGATACCTAATGGGACATTTCCAGCTCCACTAGTACCGCAAGATGGCCAAGCGCAGCTGTTCCAATTCTTCCAGATGATAATGCAAGAACAAAGGCAGCAAACAGCAGAGCAGAGGCTAGAATTTCTGGCAGCACTCGAGAGAATGGCTGCACTAGCCCCTGTACCAACCCAGGCACTAGCTTCAGTACCACAAGCTCGGGTTGGTTCAGTCAAGGACTTTGTGCAGATGGGCCCTAAGCCATATAAGGGTAATGAGAGTCCAGAGGAGACCACGAACTGGATTGCCAATACCAAAAAGTTGTTAGAGGCATCACAACTACCTACTGACCTATGGATGATAGGCGTGAGGACTCAGTTAGAAGGCAACGCGCATCACTGGTGGGAATCAATGGAGCGCCAGTTGGGTACGCGTCAGACTTGGGAACAATTCTTGGAATGCTTTGAGAGGAAGTACTTCCCGGATACTGTAAGGGACGCATTGTACGATCAATTCCTCCATCTAGAGCAAGGGGACAAGACGGTTGATAAGTATGATGCAGAGTTTAGCTGTCTCAGTAAGTATGGCACAGTCCTAATACCTAATGACTTAGAGAAGGCTAAGAGGTTTCACCGCGGGCTGACTCAGGAGCTCCAGCACTACACTAGCTCCCAGTCCCGGATCTCTTATGCCGAGCTATTGACAGAGGCCAGGATCCAGGAGGCCATCAGCAAAGGCAACAGAATTCAACAAAGAATTTATTAGGGACCAGTAAGGACACAGCAAGGAGGACCCATTAGACACCCTTTGACACGCCAGCAATCAGATAGTGCTGTACCATATCCAACCAAGGAGCTCCGTACTTGTCACTATTGTGGTAAGATAGGTCATATTCTAAGAGACTGTCATCGTCGATTGGGGTTGTGCATGATATGTGGATCAAGTCACCATCAAGCCCGAGAATGTCCTAAACAGAACCAGAGACCTATGGCATTAGAATCAGGAACACCGCATACACCCTCAAGTATAGAAGACCAAAGGAACCCCCCACTGCTTCTACAGTCTGCACAAATGGAGGGGACTAGACCCCAGTTGAACAACCAAGGACAAGGCCAAGCTCTCATTATGACAAGTATGGGAGAGCAGACACAGGAAGCCGTAGATACAGGTACGACCTTTTAGTTATAATTGTCTTTGCATACTCATAACCCCATTGTGACACAAGATCCTAGATGCACAAATAGATATAGAATTATATATATGGTAGTCTAGCAGTTATGAGGATATATTTCTATTCTACCCAGGTGGCATACACGCGATGCTAATGGATGACGTGAGTAGCAGTGTAGTATTCTTCCCCTATCCTTATCTCGCCCACTTGGGGTGACTCATCTCCTCCTTTATATTCATTCCTTATCTCGTGCGTAACTCTTCCTATCATAGTCGTATCTTTCGTGCCATTATGAATTGTTTGATTCATATCAATCTCACCCATATTTTGTTAGTTAAACATAAATGTGTTAGTAATGCTTGATAACTAAGGATTAGTTCTTAATATATATATGCACTATAGCAATATCTGTATTCTTTATTAGTTTAACCCTTAAGTAGCACCATGTAGCCTAGTAGAAATTGTTAGATCACTTGAGCTAGATCATACCCCTAATAGTTAGTCAAGACCTTAAGTATTTTCCTAAAACTTAGACTATGCCTAGGAAAGAGTTGAAGGCACTTGTTACGAACTGATGACTATGACAAATCGCTGGCGAGGTAGCGACAGTTGCCGCCAGACGATTATGGTAGAATAGTCGAATTACTTGCAGCCATACTGGCCAGGTGGCGTGGCAGTATTAGACTATGATACTTGACGGTTATGGGAAAAGTCATAGTTATGAGATTCTAGACAGGTATCCCAAGATTCTCGACCCAATAAATGTATTTACCTTACAAACACTAGACAATAGCTTCAAAGAAGGTGACCACTAGTAGAAATCTTGTAAGTTGGGTAGCGTAGACGAGTAGAGGATGATAAAAATAGTGGATGGACAATAGATGAGAAAGTGTTAGAATGGCAGACCATGAGTTCAGGAGTCCTACTAGATACCAATGTAGTGTAATAGTTATAGATATCATTATGAATATGGGTTAGTGTCAATTTCGAGGACGAAATTTTTGTAAGTTGGGTAGAATGTAAAACCCCTATTTATAAAAACCGTATTTATTATTTTTATTAGTAATTAATAATTTAAATATAGTATTTAGTGGCTAATTAGGAGAAATAGATTTTTATTAATTTTTATTTTAGGTGTTCGGGCACTTAGATGATTTATGGGACCATTAGGAATTTTTGGAATTTATTCCATGTAGGAGACCCTTTGGTCAGTTGCTAGCTTAATGGTGTGCAAAAATATATTTTTTAGATTTTTTTTCTATGTATTTATATATATATGTTCATTTAGAGAATTTATGGAGCAATTATAAATTTTTCCTAATTTATTCCATGTAGGAGACCCCTTGAGCAGTTGCTAGCCTAATGGTGTGCATTACCCTAATCCATGAATTTTCTTATGAGTATATATATAATATATATGTATACACAAATATATATATGTATATATATATTTAGAAAGGAAAAGGAAAGAAAGAAAAAGAATTATTAAATAGGAATTCAATAATAATAATAATAATACTAACAACATAACACTACTACTAATCCCATTCTTTAGCAACTTTGCTGCAAAGACCCGCCCCTTTAATATTTGATACTTCCAGAGAACCCCGCCCACTTTGCCTTTAGCAATTGCCAACCCAGGACCCGCCCCCCTTCAGCTTAGCCTCTTCCCTTTTCTTTTTTTTTCTTCCACGGACCGAACCAAACTCCTATTCTCTCTCCCTATTATATAATATATATATATATATATATATATATATATATATATATATATATATATATATATTATTTCCTAAAACCCTAACCTAAAATATCCAGACCCCCTCTTCTCATCTAGAGCCGCCGCCGCAGCCAGAGAACCCCGCCAAGCCATCCAAACCATCCCGACGACTCCGACCTCGCGCACTGCAGATTCCCACACGAGGCACCTTCGCTCCGAAATTGTTTTCCGTCGACTCGCTCAACCAAACGCTGTTCCGTCTTCACCGGTCTGCTCATCCCTTAACCCTCTTCCATTGTATTATAGACAACCTCGGAAAACGTGTACCCCTAGGCAAAAAATAGTGTCCAAAGTGGGCGGAGCAGACCCAATTCTGGGATCGCAGAAAACTGCGGTGACCACCCATATTGCCGAGTTCGTATCTCCCACCACAGAGATCCGAATTCGGTGATTCTTTTTGATACCTGTAGAACACTTGACCTAGTTTATTTTCTATTAAATAACCCTATGTTATTAGTTGCTGTGGACATAGTTAAATTCGTCACAAAACTGCACGAACCCACTTTTCCAGATTTCCAAAAGTTGGAAAACAGAGCGCGCCCCGCCAAACGGGACCTCCCCGCCAAACGGGACCGCCCCGCCGTGTACCAAGTGTACCGAATGGTGCACGCAGCATAACCGGACACGTAAAAATTCATGGGGACTGATTTGGTTGCGTGTGCGCGCCGGAATCAGGCCGTATCCGCGGACACACCCCGTGTCGCAACTTTTGTAGAACTCGCACGTATTTTGTGCATGCTTGTCAGATTGCGACGAAACTTACGCCACTGGACTCGTGGTAACGCGCTGATTCCGTGACCCAATTTTCACGCAATTCTGAGACGGTTGACCAAATCGCCAATTGGCGGGCCCCATAGTTGACTTTTTGGACAAAATTATGTTCGGCTCATCGGAATCCACATTTGGACATACCGTTGGGTTCGTATTGACATTTAGAGTTGTTTGACCTATAGTTTGTCCCATTTAGAGATTGTTACCCTCGGCACGCTTTTCGGTACAAAGTGGGCCACACGTGGACCCCACTTTTGCCCGAAATTACCGTTTTGCCCCTGTGTCCAAATTGGACGAAAGGGATGTGCTTTCTAGCTATTTTGCTTATTCTGGGAACGTTGGTGATATTTATTTCAGCATCCGAAGACGTTCATTCTGAGGCCGTAGCTTCTGACTCTTGGTGTTGACATTGGGACACTATATTTTGCAGCTTTCTTGCCAGACAAGATACCTTGCCAAATTGTTACAGTACTTTTGCATGCTATTTATATTTCTTTATATTTATTGCATTTCTATTTATTCTTGCATGTGTAGTTTTTCTTTCAGTCATTACTATGTATTAGATATGTTGACACACACATGGCACTTAGTATCATAGAGGACAATCATTAGGCGTATGGGCTTTTAACCACTCTGGTAACACCGTAGTCACTAGCACGCACTATGGTGGGTCGTGTCCGATGGTCGCTACCCCCGCGGTATGTCGATTGATGGAGTCCGAGGGTCGCTACCCCCGCGGTATGTCGGCTGATGATGTCCACTGACGAGCGTGAGGTTGTGAGGATTAGATCGAGTAGCCTACCCTTGCCCATACGTCGAAAAGTTGTCCTCATTTGCATTCATATAGATTATCTTGTACAGCGTACTTATTTATTTTCAAATTATATGCATGTTTACTGTATTCAAGTTGGCTCGTATTTTATGTATCTTGTTACGTCCCTCTGAGGACCTGGTCCTCTGCCAGGTGTATCTGCTCTTGAGTATTTGCAGGAGTACGGGCCTGGACCTGACACATTATTTTCTGTCGAGGAGGTCTTACCTTCTGAGCATCGTTGATTATCTGGCGATGGATTCTTTTAGCTGATGCACTTCTGTCTTCACATTATTTTATATTGGAGATTTTATACTCCTCTCTCATTTTAGTTTTGGATATAGTCTTTGGTAGTGGATTTGTCTCCACCCGACTATTATTTTAGATATTTCAGACTCCTTATTCTAGCTTAGTATTTTTTTTCTATGACTTGTTGTGTGGATGAGATTAGCATATCTGTGACTTGTGACATTATTTATACCACATGTGAGTTTATATTCATATTACAGCGAACGTATGGGTTATGGGTTCCATATATTGGAGTTGCCATATCCATGCGGCTGGCATGCTTACGTGTTCCTAGTCCTACGTATTTGGGACTGGGGCGTGAGAGTTTATACGAAACCCTTTCTTTGTTTACAAACAAGAAAAAGAGTACAATTAATCCTATACGAGGATGTTAAGTACAATAAAAATAATTCTGGTAAAAAATTGCTATAAGAGTCTGATCTGCGGTCGATCACTTTGTCCCTTGGACTACACGATGATGAAGAAGTGCTGTAGAAGAAGAAGAAGCTTCAAAGGTTGCAGGTGGGATTGAACTCTCGTTGCCAAAGTTATCAATCAACACTCTCTGTCCGTGCTCTCTCTCTCTGATCTCTTGATCCTCGATCGTCTCTGTGTGTCTTTGTATCTTGATCTCCGATCCTTTGATCCTATGACCAGGGGTCTCTATTTATAGAGATCGGTCATAATAACTGTCCAGTTGGCGTAGAAGCCCAACTGTGGAGAAAGTTGTACCTTTTATGCGGCAGTTATAATAACTGCTACCCACGTTCGAATGAACTTCAAAATCTGTGTATGACACGTGTCCCACTATAAGGTAACGCGTATAACTGCTTCTTGAAGGTCATGGCATGCAAGCCACGTAGGAAACTGCCCCTCGCGTAAAGAGGGTTGGCATAAAAGCCAAATAACTGTCTTGTTAGCGTAAAAGCTAAATAGCTGTCTTGTTGGCGTAAAAGCCAAATAGCTGTCTTGTTGGCGTAAAAGCCAAATAGCTGTCTTGTTAGCGTAAAAGCCAAATTCTGCGTAAAATTTGATGATGCATGAATAATAGATAACCAGCGTAAAAATAGCCAATTATCCTTTCTGACTGAGGTCTTGAGCGTATTCTGGGCGAAATAGCCTTATCACGTACCTTTGCAAATATAGCCTGAGTTGGTATATTTTGAGGAGATAGCATACGGCGTACTCCTATAGTTGAAAATAGCCTGGTTGGCGTAAAACGCAAGGATGGTGATATGAGCGTATTAGTCACAGTCTTTTAGCTCTCCCAGTCATAATTTTTTTTTAAAGAATAGAACCAAATCTCGTGCATTTAATGCAGAGATATGCCTCAATCTCGTGCATTAAATGCCGAGATATACGTCGAGTTCTGTACGGGAAACAGCTTTTAACGTAGCGTCTGACTTCGTCTCATCTTGAGCGTAAAAACTCATCTCTGCCTGTATAGAATAGGCAGTGTATTCCTTGAATGCGTAAAAATAACTCGTATCAAGGATATGTCACTAAACGACAGTCTGGGTCTCTGTGCAAAATTATCATCACAACCGTCCTCTCGATCGTCGTGCAGTACTTTTGTCAGGTGTCAGGTTCACTATTTTGTCTGACAGATTCATCCGAGGAATACGAAGAGTTCCTCGTACAACTTTACGTTGCATTAAAAATAAACATATTTTACGCCGGAGGGTATAGTAACCTTTTACGCCAAAACAGCCTTGAAGCGCTGCTTTACGCGGGCAGCTCTGAAGCTCTTCTTTATGCCAAACAGCTCTGAAGTTCTGTTTTACACGGGCTTCATGTATGTTGGGTTTTGACTGTATAATACGCATACAATTCCCCAGCGTATTTCATGCTTCTACAAGACCCCCTTCAAAGTTTTCAAATTCCTCGTAATTTGAAATACTTTGAATGAAGCATGAAACTGTCAAATTTGACTCGTTCTTTGAGGCTGATTTTTCGGCAATATTTAAGAAGTTGTTGGGATTTGGATGTTCTCTTCTGCCTATATAAGGGCAAGTAAATGAACTTGTTTTTCCATACTCCCTTCACCACAAAGATGGCTGCCGAGATTCATTGGGCTGACCTGAGAAAGAAGAAGATTATGCTCTTCCAGCATGTAAGAAGCCGTAAAAAGAGGCATCTTCAAGCAAATATCCTCTGCAATGATGGATCATGGAAGGATATTATAGCTTTCTTTGCTCGAGATAGTCAACAATTTTATATGGCGATTCCTTAAGGAGAGAGGAAGGGTCTCATTGGACCACACAGCTTGCTAGCTGTATTTTCCCCTATTATGAAGCTGGACCCTGGTGGGCAGCTTGGCCGTGTCTTCCAGTATTATGTTGGGTTTGAACCCCTAACACAAATCTGAGCATGGCCGCCAATAACGTATGGAGGGGGGCTTTAATAATTTATACAGACCCAGTTCTGTATCCTTCTGCCATTGACCATTTTCTTGTTCCTCGGCCGAAGAAGTGCCGTAGAAGAAGAACTGAAGATCTCCATCAGATGAGAACCTAGCGTAATAGATTCCCGTCGTGATCTTGAATATTAATGAAAAATCTTTTCTAAAATGAATTTTCATCATATGTAATCATGATTAATAAACTTGTCTTCTTTTGTGCACTATAGTTTTGCCATATTGTTGTGAGGAAGTCTGATAATACGCAGCTTCAACATGCCTGAGTAATTTTTACGCTGATTCTGACAAATATGCTTCCCGTCACGCTCCGACTTTTACACATAGAGGAATATACGTAAAAAGCTCTTCAGCATTAAATTGTCTTGATAATCCAATTGTCATGCTGTTTGTGGACGAGGAGTCACGTAGAATTCTGAACTGTCACTTCTCTAATACGAAGAATTTCTGTTCAGAACATCATCTTCAAGAATGGCTTCCCGAAAGTTTCTCAAAACCGGGCAAGAAATGTCCGCCGAATAGGCCATACTTGAACTAGATGTAAAGGATCTTGGCTAAACTTCGAATGAACTTCTAATGGCCAAGGAAGAAAAGTCATCTACAGTGAAGACAGACATTTTTAGGGAACTCCTTGGCCCTTCGTCTAATGAAGTCCTCCTGACTGAAGAAGAGGAGAAGTTTACTGAAGACTCATCGCCTGTTTGCAAATGCTGACATCTGTGTGTTTCAGGCACTTACAATATTTTATAACCCTAAAAGGAGCATTTTTTGCGTAAACCCTTGTAATTGGCTTTCTCGAGTGTAAGACCCAAATTATCAAGATATACGCATATCCTGCTAACTGCTCTGTCCCGCGTAATTTAAGATGCGCATAAAATCATAGATCCGTAGCATCTGAGCAAAAAATCGTAGATCTGTAGCTTCTGAGCGTAAAAGCTTTTGAGCGTAAAATCATATATCTGTAGCTTCTGAGCGTAAAATCGTAGATCTGTAGCTTCTGAGCGTAAAATTGTAGATTTGTAACTTCTGAGCGTAAAATCATAGATTTATAGCTTCTGAGCGTAAAATTATAGATCTGTGGCTTCTGAGCTTAAAATCGTAGATTTGTAGCTTCTGAAATTTTCTGAGCGTAAAAATCATAGATCCTGGCTTTGCGCGTAAAATCATGGATCCGTTACACAGCATGACTGTCCACCTTTATTTTCCAATGATCGGCGGACGTGGTCCCAAATCATAACCGACTATTAAAAATTGGATTTGGTTAAGGATTCGAAGAGTTATCTGAACTCTATAAATAACCCTAGGTCGTGAGAGAGAAAAACCCTTCGTCTCTTTCTGAAAACTCTTCGCCTTCGTCTCTTTTCTGAGAACTCAGATTCGTCATGGCACCGAAACAGGCCTCCGCTACTAAGGGAAAGAAAGCCGCTTCCTCATCTCGCTCATCTGCTCAAGCACGAGCGACTCCTACTAGGCCAAGCGAGCCTCGTCCTGAACGAAGTGCTCCGCCGTCTAGCTGTGCACCGGGCATCACAAGTAGAGACTTCGAGAGGAATAAAACTCTTCGCACACGTTGTACATGTATGCGCAAATATGCCCACATTCTTAATGTGTCAGCGTAAAAAACCATATTTTTACAGTCTGGCGTAAAAACTCAGACTGTCAAAATTTGGCATATACTACAAACCCTGTGTTTTATGCGCCGGAAGTAAGTTCCAGCGTAAAAATCAAATTTTGGCAGTCTGGCGTAAAAACACAGACTGTTAGGTTTTGGCATATACTGCAAACCTTGAGTTTTTACGCACTGGAAGTAAATTCTAGCGTAAAACTCAAGTTTTTTTGCAGTCTGGCGTAAAACTCAGATTGTCAAGTTTTGGCGTATACGGCAAGAGTGTAGCACTTTATGTTTTACGCGCTGAAAGAAAATTCCAGCGTAAAACTAACTTTTTCTCTTGCTTTTTGCAGTGGACCTACAGATCCCCCCCCCCCCCTCTGGCTGAAGTGATGGGCTCTGCTGCTAGAATGCTAAATTCCAACTACTTGGAGGACTTGTCCCATGTGACTTTCCCCATCTCTGGAAACGAGTATCCTCAAGAAAGGGGAACTCTGATCTCGGCCCAAGGAGAAAGAATGTTGCTGAGTATGATCAGTGGGGAACCCCTGACATACATAGACGGCACTGGGTATAAGAAACCAGCTTTCTTATTTGGGGATATTATTGATAAACAATCCCAGACAAAGCCCAAGAAAAAAGATTGGGTATTTTCTGCTGAGGGCACGATCCTGTATCTGCCAAAGATGCCCAGAGATTACCCTATCTCTATATTCTTCCATGCCACATATCCCAGAAAGATGGCATGGACTCTGACTCCTGATCTTCATGGCCAGCCAGGGAAGATCTTTTATAAGAAAGGATTGAACCAAGGATCCTTTATAAGCAGTCCCTCAGGCCCTGTCATGCCTTTCAGAGGATTACTGCCGGGCAGCGTCCCGAGTAAAAATACTTCACTGATCCAGCCGCTTCAAATAGCAACTTTCTGCAATAACTTTATGGGGCAGGGAGGAGTATACCCCAAGGTTAACCCTCGCACCAGTGGATGGCTTAGCCCCCAGGATCTTCGATGGGCCAGTTTAACTGCATGGGACCTGAAACACTTTCAGATGGAACTGGAAAGTATTGGCTTGTTTGGGGCTGTGAGTGCCACTAGTGTTGGGCTCCCTATCAACCCCAACTTGTTCTTAGCTTTGATGGAGCGATATAACTCGCTAACTGGGACTTTCGCCACTCCGATAGGTGAGTTGGGCCTGGCCCTTCATGAGATGGCAGACATCTCAAAGCTGCCAATGGGAGACACTCCTTATGAAGAGTATGTTCCCATAAATAGGGAGTTAAGGGATACCAACCCTAGGGTAGTGGCAGTGTACCAAGAGCTGATGAGCCACTATCTTGCATGCACCACCTTCTACAAAGAGCCCTCTGATTTGGCTCATATTAACAAGTGGGTATCCTACCTCTTCTTCCATCAGGCCAGAAATACCAAGCAGGACAAGGTTGTAGATAACAGAGATAAACCCTTGAACCCCTTGAGCATTCTTAATGCCAACACCATCGACGATCTTATTGAAGATACGGGGGCTCCAGATTGTGTTCTCGATGAAGAGATAGAGGGTTATCCTTCAGGAACCAAAGCCTACAGTTATATGAGGCATTGTCGAAAGCCTCTGTCAAGAGAAGCTCAACTGGCTGGCTTCCTTTCTATCTGGCTACGCCGATGGGTGGTGCCTGGCATCGTGTTTGCAGATTGCATTCATCGCAACACCTTATGGCCCGCAGTGCGTTTGATATTTAGAGCAAGATTGGGCCTGCTCCCTGCCATGGTATACAGGATTCAAGCTGGCCTGAGGGCCATTACTGAGGGACTGCTGGCTGATGATACACAGCGTGAAGGATATCCCACAGTGGAATTGCCATTCTTATATATGATGGGATGGTTAATCCTTCACAACACCAGAGTGATGCCTCCCGGATCGGCTAGTGGTTCGGGCAATAATTTCCAGTTGAATTACAGGAATTCTTCTTGGAATGTGACTAGCGTCATAGATTGTCGGCTAGCACTAAATTTTGCCCATAGTTGGAAGTTCTTATGCCTCGTCCCCCCCGTAGATATCAATCAACAGGGGACTAAACTTTAGGATGCGGGTCAGGGGAAGACTATTCTTTCTCCCGAAGCCTTTTACTGGTTGGTCTGCATTAGACCTTCCTATCTGCTGTACAGAAGTGAGGACCACTGCTACTTGGAGCCTTATCTGCCTAGCCGTTTTGCCAGACAATTTGGGTATGATCAGTTGCACGTGGGAAATTCCATGACCAGCTTCAAGTTCAAAGGTGGACTTATTGATGGAGCTAGAGGATGGCGGTACTTCATAATGGGTTATACTGGAGCAACCTTTGATGTGCCCGCGACTTCTCTCTCCATGGAGTTGCGCATTCTTCATTTGTACGTGCAGTTTTATGCGTCCATCAATACCTTCCATCATGATTTTGATGTACATGAAAGTTTCAGAATGCCCTCCTATAAGTCCACCGGAAGAGAGGAGATACCCTCTGTTTCCTCTGATGAAGGTGATGAAACCACTGGTGCAGATGATTATTTATTGATTTTACCGAGAGGCATAATAGCTCTGCCAGCAGAGCCTCTCATAATCTCCAGTAAACGAAAGGCTTCCACTCTGAAAGAGCCTTCTCCCTACAAGAAGAAGCATATTACCAGAGGTCCTAAAAGGACTTCCACCAAGGGGGCCTCTTCCAGGAGTGAGCCTATTGTTTCCCCTGTTGGGGATGATTCTTTGATCAGGGGTCCTTCGCCTTTTAGAGAGGGAACCTCCACAGTTCCAGCTGATAGTGCTGGAGATTCTTTGCCCGCTACTGTTGCTGCTACCACCGTTACTGGTAGTGCTTCTAGATCACCTTCGAGGCCGAGCATAATAAGGATCAATATACCTTTACCAAGACAAATAATGTGACTAGCCCCTCATTCGTCTGTAAGTATTTCGAGTGAGATTCCACCCGATGAACCTCGAGTAAATCTGGGTGACGACTGGGATGACGAACCTCAAGCGTCAGTTGGTGTACCCTCGTCTCCAGGTATGACAGCTTGTTTAGCATCATTAAGAAATGATTTAGCTATACAGGCTGCAGACGCAACATATATACCATTAGCCATGGGTAAATGTTGTCTTCACGTTTTTTAGGAAAATTTAACATCAAATTGATATTAACTTTCTCTTATCTTATTTTCAGGCGAAGACATCTCGGGGGAGGGCGGAGCTGAGACATCTTCCGATTTTGTTGCAGATCCAGCTGATGAAACGGTGGTGACCACCGTCGAAGAAGCATACTTTGAAACTGTTGATCTTGCAACATTTTCAAACATAATCCCGCCAACAGCAGTTCAAATCATATCAGAGGTGGATGAACCCACCATCTCGACTGTGCCTCCTTCGTCGAGCATGTCAGCAACTTCGACCGTTGTTGGTGTCTCTTCTTTTGTCGCGCCATCTGTTGAAGCGACGACTGTGGCAACATCCTCTGCCAACGTTCCAGAAAGGAGATTTACCGATATTGCGGCCACTCCCAGCGTCCATTCGACCTTTACTATGCTAGTTGAACAATATACTAGCATATTCTACCTCACTTTGAAAGAATTGATATACATGGTATTGGAGAAGAATCTAGGCTTTGATGCTCTGAAGATGTCCTCCAATTTCACTATAGCGCAGATTAAAAATTTCAGTTACGCTGAAAGAGCTAATGCGCTAGAGCAAATAGTTAATGGTTTAGAAAACCCATTAACGAATATTTGCAACTATCCTGAGGCAGCATCAATGACTTGGTTCAGGCTGAGTACGACTCCCTAACTGTAGATTTTGCTCAGAAGACTGAAACTTTAAACAAATCCATCCAGGAACATCAACAAGAGATGGAGAAAGAGCAAGCAGTATTGGTGGAGAGTATTCCTCAGCTAGCTCAGTGTCGGGCCGAATGTGAGGGGTATGAAGCGAGGGTTCGAGAATTGGAAGCTGAACTCGCTCAAGCAAGGGAGAGGATCATCAAAGCATCGCTAGTTCATGATGTCTTGGAGGGCCAAGTGAAGACAGCTCAACAGAACTTGACACATGCGGGTGTCATCCACGCAAGTTTTGTTGATTCTCTGTCCGAACTATCTCTCTTGAGCAATGACGAAGCAAGGCTGGAGTGGGCTCGCACTAACATTTTGAAATCCAGGAATGAGAGGATCGCTGCTTTGGCACAACAGATCCGCGATTTAACTGCTCCTCCCCAATGATGTACTTTTTTGCTCCTTTTGTAATTTGTTATTCCCAGAGGTAATAAAGATACATTTTTTGACTTTGTGGACCCATCACTTTAAAATATAAATGATAGGCTAAGATAAAAGTGATATCAGAGGTAATATGGACGTGATATACTTTCGGTAAGGTTTAGCTGAATATATCTATTCAGAGGTAATATGAACATGATAGAACATAATCCAACTAAATTTGTATACAAAACACTATCAGAGGTAATATGGATGTGATAGGTTTTGAAGTTTTAAATTAGTTAAACATATCTATTTAGAGGTCATAAGAACATGATAGAATATGCTCCAACCAATCTTTGTACATAGTATCGTCAGAATGAAATCTTCATCATACTCCGTTTAAGCAAGGGAGATCAAGCATAGTACTTCTTCAGGAATTTGTCGTTGATAGGAGCCATTATCAAATCTCCATTAGGCTTGGCTAATCTGTAAGCGCCATTTGAAAATATGGTTTCAATCACATAAGGGCCCTCTATTTTTTTACGATTGTTTGTGAACTTCAGATATCGTACCAGAAGTAATATGGACGTAGTACAATATCGTGTTTGTTGAGGATGTCCCGCTGGGGGATCTTTGGTGGACCTATTACTTCTTGTGCACGAGAGTGCAAGTAATAAGTTTAAGACAAGCCCTGCCAGAGGTAATATGGACGTGGCAGTTTTCATGGAACTAACACCACTGGCGTACTTAGAGTTAAGTACGGGTGTTAAGTTGAGATGACAACCGATATCAGAGGTAATATGGACATGATAATCGATAGCCAAACCCGGAAGGTTTGCTCAGAGGTAATATAGACATGACAAACTCAGCCTGAGAGAAATATTATGACAACAGTTCAGAGATAATATGGACGTGAACTAATGTCCGAAAAATTCTTTGAGGAGTAATTTTGTTGAGTGTGGTCTATCCGAACATGAAGATAGACCAAAAGATCGCTCCGCTGGGAAGATTGATGGGACGATAGCTCAGAGGCAAATATGAGCATGGCTAGCGTTTAACGAGGTTGGTTTGAATAGTCACTGTGGTAGTGTGTAAGTAGACCTAAGGATTGCTCCGTTAGGGAGATTTTGAGGGTCCCTCATCCATTGCGTATCCGGGACTCTTGGATACGGATGATGGCTTCAAGAATTTGGCTCTTGCTGGGGATGAAGATCCAGAGATTTGTACATCCGGGTTGTGGACTTATTATCCATGGCGTACCTTAAGTACAGATAATAAGTTGAAACGACTAGCACTACCAGGGGTTAGGCAAACGTAATAGTAGAAAGTCGAAGAGCAGAACTTTACTCATAGGTGATGTGGACATAAAAAGTTCTGAAAATATCTAACTCAGAGGTAATGTGGACATGGTTAGATATGACTCGGATGGGATAAAGAAAAATAGAACAGAGCCAATATGGAATATGACCATTTTTGTGGTGATAGATTTACTCTGTTGGAGAAAGTGGAGAGGCGTAGTTCAAAGGTAATATGGACGTGAACTGCTCAATAGAAACTGTAAACCCCCTCGACCAATTTAAAGTCCAATTCGAGTTTAATTGAGAGACTTAGATTTAATTGAACACAATTGGAATAATTGTGCAATAATTAATTTTCCTAATACACCTTGTCGTTGCTTCGAGAATGGAGCACCACACCAGTAGTTATCTTCCATCCAAGGTTCCGAACATCTCTTAGACATGCCAGGCTACCCATCTGACCATTGTGCAAACTTAGATACCCGTCATTGCGTCTCACCTTAGTTTTCACAATATTCGTAAGTGAGCGCCTTGCGCATTAATTGGTAATTTAATTAAGTTGAGGCCAAGTTCACCTAAAACAGGACTAGACCAAGCCGTGTACACCAAAAATGTGGACCAGTCCCACCCTAGAGCCCTGGCTAGCCCAAATATCAAGGATAGCCCACGAGAGCCAATATCTATAAATATACATACCCTCATATGAAACCCTAGTTTTTACTATTTATCAAAACCCTAATCGTTTCCCCCTTGCACCCGAGCCCCCCCGACTGCCGACTTCACCGGCCACCGCCAGCCACCGCGGTCAACGAACCCCCCTCCCTCGCCGCCGAACCACCCTGCCCACCGCCTGCCACCGCTGGCATCGGCACCAACCACCACCATCCCAACCTCCCAATTAACCCGACCCCTTAGCCGCTGCTCCCGAGCGACCCCGCACCGCCTTCAGTCGCCCCCGCCGCCTCGGTCACCGCCCACCACCATTCCAGGACTACCCCGACAGTTCCCCCACGACCGGTCAGTCACCCCCACCGCTGCCTAAGCCGCTGCCGCCACCGCTTGTTACATCCGCTGCGACTACTGTTGCTGCCGCTGCCGCTGCTGTCTGCCGCCGGCCGATGCCGGAGCCCACCACTCACCGGAGGACGACCCGTCAGCGAGGAGACCCTCGTCCTGTCAACTAGGTAAACACCTGACTCATCCCTCCTTGTATTGTATCCACATATGATCGTTGTGTTGTCGTGTCAAGACTTGTAGTATTGGACACAAACTCAGTTAACCCTAACTAGGTATATGATGGCATGTTGATTAACAAGATTTAGAATTGGTTAATAACTAACCATTCCTTAATGATAAGACTTGTTGTTAGAAACATGAAATTCATCAATAAAACTTAGACATCGCCAAGTATGCTGAATATGGGAATTTCAGGACCAACAATAGTACTAGACATAATGAAGCTTCATAAAACCCTAGACGTAGTAATTATTGTCTCAAGGCACATGTTAGCCGAGGACAGAACACGTGTACATCCTAGCTATGTGCACATGTGACGCTGCATTCGAGCAGCCATGAACTTGCGACAGTATTCAAGTATAGCGTTGTAGTCGTGTGTATTTAATGTTTAGTGTCTGATATCAGTATTTGTTATATTATATTGGTGTGTTTAGGATCATTGGATCAGCCGGGAGACACTGCAGGAGCAGGCTATTGGCTTTCACAGCTTCAGGACCCAGGCAAGATACCTTGCCATATTTACTGTTTAATTTATATTATGCATATGTTGATGATACTTGTTGCTTTACTTCATATGACTGTGTGCGTCCGAGATTGACTCGGGTGCATCGACAGTTGCGTCGATGATTTGTATATCTGACCTAGCCATTAGCAGACTCACCCCAGTTAGGAGGATATGTTGATATCTTCCAAGACCTGACACTTTTACATGTATTCACTGTGACATTCATATTGGGATGCGGGTCCGCGTATTCGACTAGCTATCAAATGCGGGTGACATGCATCACAGTTAGTGCGTAACTCAGGATATTTTATTTGTAGAGACTGGAATATAGATACGTGGTATGCACGTCGAGTATTCGACTGGTGTATTTACATTGGGCGGGGAGGACAACTAGTAGGCGTATGGGGTACATACATTGGAGCCGTGATTTTGGAGAAACCTCGGATCCAATAACTTCCTTTACACTGATGCCACGTTCTTCGGAGCGATATGGATGATATATTATACTGATGCCATGTTCTTCGAAGCGTTATAGACGATATACTGTACTGATGCCACTCTCTTCGGAGTATGGACGTTATGCCTACACCTACCCATACGTACCAGCGTTGTCCTCACATTGCATTCACTTAGATGGTTAGCACACCCTTATTGTATTTATTTTATTCAGTATTATATATATGGCATGTTTCTATATATCTTGTTACGTCCTTCTGAGGACCTGGTACCTTTCCAGATTTGGACGAGGCATATTACCCCCACAGTGTACGGCCCAGGACAGGAGACGAGGTACGCTACAGCTGAAGAACTAGAGGTGCAACTGTCAGAGCTTCCGTGATCACTTGGTAGGCCTTCTGTCTAGGATTGGGTGCATCATTATCTAGTCAGCCGATGCCCTAGTCATTACTCTTTTATCTATTATTTCAGTACATTTATTCCGTCATAGTAGTGGATTTGTTCCCACCAGACTTTATTGGTTGTACTATGATATCTTGAGACTAGTGTTTATCTTCCAGCAGTTTATTTAGTACTCCTTGCTGTTTTATATTGTGGATGAGATTATATTACTTGCTGTTGAGTTATATGGGACATGTTAGTATTTAGGACAGCGTAGCACTCTTTGTTAGGATCCATTAAATTGGGATATCCTTGGAGATGTGTCAGCTGGCTATTGCCATGTCACGCCCCAATTCCGTGGAATCGTTAGTCGTCCCCCGGGCATGACCGCCGTGCGGGCCTAGGTTACGTACCGCACAAGGCTAAGTATTTTTGTTTTGCATAGCGAGCACATATTCAGAGTACGCAGATAATTGAAACACAGATTGAAACATGGAAAAGTTCTCTTTTATTGATAATATGAACATCTATTACAAACTCCTTGAACTGAGTCATAAGGATTGCCTCTAGGGGCTTACAAAAGTGTTGACACAAAATAAGATAGCAGTCCTGTACATTACATCCTTTACTATAACTCAAAATATAAGACCTTGGGTCAGAACGACTGCCTTGCCACGAAGCTGCATGGTTGCTTGGTGGCTAGCTTCTTCTTGAAAAGGCTTCTTTTTCAAAATGCTTCTTCTTCTTGTGCTACAAAAGGTGGCACGGTCGAGGCGTGCCTACAGCTGGACTGGATTGGGGGTTTGTCTCCTACTCCTCGCTTGGTTCTCCTAGCGCGGGGAACCTGTTTCAACGAGGGTCAGTACATCGAAACGTACTGGTGAAGGCAAGCTAACCCAACTATACCAATCAACACGTTGTTTTAATGAAGCATGCACATTTATTGTGGGTTTCTATCTTGCCTTAGTTCATTTTTACAACAAGACATAGATATAGAATCATTGAAATAACCCGCCGCCGTTCGGTGACATTTACCTGCCCGTCTGAACCACCAGCAGAATACTTACCTTGCCTTCCCTGCCAAGAAGACACAAGTTAGTAGCAACAGGATTAAATGTACGAGGGGATCACTGGCTTTGATGCCATAATGGACAATTTTAGTCTCAGGCTAAGATGACGGAGGCACATGTATCGCTACACGCCATCCCGCCTATGGGAGAGACTAATCTTGAAGTTTCGTCGGTGCCAGTGCCCTAGCAACCGTCCGCAGGAACCTATAGGCCTTGTGCACAAGTTGTCCGTGATCAACGGCGTTTGTGTTAAGTTTACCCTTTATGTAGCTGAGGCAATGAAATCAGGGGATATGTAGCATTATGTGAAGTATTTTGCATAGTCTCCCTGAACAATTGATGCATGGCAAAGGGTGTTCTACATATAGCATATTTATAGAAGAAGAAGTAAGCATTCTAACTTGTATATATGCATATGGTAAACATTTTGAATAAGCAAGCATGTAGTAAGTAATCGTTCACAAGTTTCAATGACAAGCAAACAGATCCATGTCTATTCCCTTATTATCTTGATATCTTTTAGTTATTACTTGGTATCGTTTGATCGGGCAAGCACGAATACAAGATTTAGATGTGAAGACTAGTAAGAAGGGCTAGCTAATCGGGTTGGTAGCCACTCACTTTAGTAGTAGGAAGGAAGAAAGAAAGAAGTGCTTTAGGAGTCCGCTCGAGCGACGCCTACTGTGGGATCACCTGTATTGCCACGAACAGCTGATCAGTACTTCTTCCTCTCCTTCCATTATCGAAATTGAAGTACAGTCCTAAGAACGAAAGCAATGAAATCCATCGAAACCGTTCAAGAAAACCCAAGCAAATCCGAAAACCAACTCAAGGCACGAAAGCAACAAGCGACAGCGAAAACTAGGCAACAAAAGAATGCAGCGGAGAGGTCCCTCCTGACTCTGCCGCTAAGTCGATCCCGGGGGCACGGTCCACTGAATATGGGAATCGATTCCGAAGAAACAAATCCATAACAAGGACGAGTTCTTAATTCAATCTATCCCGATCGAACGATACCGTCTTGTATTTCTTAGCCGCGCTCCCCGAATAGGGGGAACGGGGCACTACATCCTACCCAACTAATTGGAAGTTTTGTCCCGAAACTTAAAGAATAGAACCACCACTAGGAAATAATGAGGGGAACCTTTCCCTCATTTCTGATTCAAGCTCCCAAGTAGACTCTTCGACAGAGTGATTTCGCCAAAGCACGCGCACTAGAGGAACCGAACGGGTCCGAAGCAGCTTTTCTTTTCTTTTCAAGATTTGTACTGGTTATTCTACATACGTCAAGTCGGCCTGGAGACTCAGCTGTTCGAGGTCTACCACGTGGCTTGGATCGTACACATATTTCCTGAGTTGGGAAACGTGGAATATATCATGTACGCCGGATAGGGATGGTGGTAGAGCAATCTGATATGCAACTGAGGCAACCCGCTTTAGTATTTCGAACGGGCCGACAAATCTCGGACTTAGCTTTCCTCTTGCCCCGAACCTGCTGACTCCTCGCATGGGCGAGACCTTGAGGAATACTCGGTCGCCTACTTGGAACTCTAGCGGTCTCCGATGTGTGTCCGCGTAGCTCTTTTGACGGCTTTGAGCTACCTTTAATCTCTCCCGAATCAGCCAGACTTTCTGGACGGTCTGCTCCACGAGCTCAGGGCCAAGTACTTGTCGTTCCCCAACTTTGTCCCAACAGATAGGAGATCTATACTTCCGCCCGTATAATGCCTCATACGGCGCCATTTGAATGCTTGATTGATAACTATTGTTGTAAGCAAATTCGGCTAAAGGTAGATGAAGGTCCCAACTAGTCTTCAAGTCCAAGGCGCAGAGTCGCAACATGTCTTCGAGGATCAGGTTGACATGTTCGGTTTGGCCGTCGGTCTGTGGATGGTAGGCGGAGCTAAACTTCAACTTCGTCCCCATTGCTGACTGCAGGCTTCCCCAGAAACGTGATATGAATCGACCATCTCGATCGGAGACTATGGTTACGGGCACGCCATGGAGTCGAACAATTTCGTTGAGATATATCTGAGCCAGGCGGTCGGCACTCCAAGTAGACTTGATAGGCAGGAAGTGAGCTGACTTGGTGAGTCGATCGATGATAACCCAGACTGCATCATGTCCCCGTTGCGTCCTCGGCAAGCCAACAATAAAATCTATCGTTATATCATCCCATTTCCACTCTGGAATAGCAAGGCTCTGTAGCTCTCCGCCTGGTTTCTGGTGTTCGGCCTTTACTCGTTGACAAGCCATGCAATGCGACACAAACTGCGCCACATCCCGTTTCAAGCCGTGCTACCAAAATGTCGTACGAAGATCCCGATACATCTTTGTGCTACCCGGATGAGAAGTATAGCTAGCATAGTGGGCTTCCGTGAGTATCTCTTCTCTGATGGCCGCGTCGCTTGGAACGCACAGTCTCCCCTTCACTCGAAGCATCCCATCCGTGCTTACCGCAAAGTCGGACGCCTTTCCTGCTGAGATAAGGGCATGAATCTTTTGCAGGAATGGGTCGTCCTTCTGAGCGGTCTTCACTCTATGTAACAAGTCGGGTTCGAGGCGCAGTTGTGATACTTGCGCCCACTTCTTATATCTTATTTTCAGTGTAATGCCCAGTAATTCAAGGTCCCGGCGCAGCATATCGTTGATAGGCAAGCTCCCTACGAACACTCGATTCAGTGCGTCAGCTACTACGTTTCCCTTGCCAGGCGTGTATCTGATCATGATATCGAAATCGCTAAGGAGTTCAAGCCATCGTCGCTGCCGAAGATTCAAATCCTTCTGAGTGTACAAATATTTCAAGCTCTTATGGTCCGTGTAGATTTCACACGGCACACCATAAAGATAGTGGCACCACAGCTTTAATGCAAACACTACCGCGGCAAGCTCGAGGTCATGCGTTGGGTAGTTCTGCTCGTGAGGCTTTAGCTGTCTAGACGCATAGGCTATCACTTTATCCCGTTGTATCAGGACACATCCTAGTCCCCTTCCTGATGCATCGCTATATATTTTGAAGTTATCCGGTCCGTTCGGCAAAGTAAGTACCAGGGCGGAGACGAGGCGCTGCTTTAACTCCGTAAACGAAGCTTCACAGTCGTCCGTCCAAGTAAACTTTGCACCCTTGCGTGTGAGCTGAGTCAAGGGCGAAGCAATTCTAGAAAAATTTTGTATAAACCTGCGGTAGTAACCTGCTAGCCCAAGGAAACTTCGGATATCGCTGGCTGACTCCGGTCGTTTCCACTGCAGGATTGCTTCTACCTTCTTCGGATCAACTGAAATACCTTCCGAAGAGATGACATGCCCTAAAAAGGATATACTGTCTAGCCAAAACTCATATTTACTTAATTTGGCGTACAACTTATTGTCTCGAAGGGTTTGCAGCACCATCCGCAGGTGTCCTGCGTGCTCATCCCTAGTCTTCGAGTACACCAAGATGTCATCGATAAAAACCACCACGAATTTATCGATGAAAGGTCTAAATACTCGATTCATAACATCCATGAATGCTGCAGGCGCATTCATCAGTCCAAACGGCATCACTGAAAACTCGTAATGACCGTACCGGATTCGAAAAGAAGTTTTGGGGGTGTCCTCAGGCCTAATCTTCAGCTGGTGATAACCCGAGCGAAGATCTATTTTTGAAAATACTGCTGCGTCCTGTAGTTGATCGAACAAGTCATCAATCCGTGGCAGAGGATACTTGTTTCTGATTGTGACCTTGTTCAATTCTCTGTAGTCGATGCAGAGGCGTAGAGTTCCGTCCTTCTTCTTCACGAAGAGCACAGGCGCACCCCAATGAGACACGCTCGGACGGATGAACCCACGATCAAGTAATTCTTAAAGTTGACATTTTAATTCCCTCAGTTCTGCAGGAGCCATTCTGTATGGAGGTTTTGAGATAGGCTGTGTATTTGGAAATGTGTCGATAGTGAATTCAATCTATCGGTCTGGCGGCATGCCGGGTAGTTCGCTCGGAAACACATCGGGGAACTCCGCCTCAACGGATGTAGACTCGACGTTTGCACAGTCCTGCCGTGTGTCCCGAACTGACGCTAGAAATCCCTCGCAGCCTGTGTAAAGCATTCGTCGAGCAGATTTTGCCGAAATCACCATGCAGGCCCTGGTCGCATCGTTCGCTGGACTACTGGTGTAACAGAACACGACTTCTCCGGGCAGACGAAAAATGACTCACTTCTCTGCACACTCAATAGTTGCCGCGCATGCACCGAGCCAGTCCATTCCCAAGATGATATCATAGTCCCTAACATCTAGAACTAAGACATCGAGCGACAGCTTCTTCTCTCCAATACAAATGTAACCGCCTAGGCATACTGAACGAACAGGTATTTTCGTACCAGAGGGGGTGCTAACATTTAAATCTAAGTGCAACGGAGTCATTTTTACATTGTTCTCCACGGCAAAATTTATGGAAATAAAACTATGCGTTGCACCTGAATCAAATAGAACACGAGCAGGTATATTATTGAAAAGCAAAGTACCTGACACGACGGTATCCGAAGCTAGAGCTTCTTCCCATGTCATGGTATAGACCCGGCCTTGAGCTTGATTACGCCCTTGCTGAGGCGCCGCTCGATTGGCCTGGGTTGCAGCATTATGGTTTTGTTGTGGAGGACGACGCTCTGAATACTTTGGACAGTTGGGAATGGCATGATCAGCAGCTCCACATATGAGGCATAATCCATGCTTTCGACGACATTCACTTTCGACGTGCCCTGTCCTTCTACAGAAATCACATCGTTGCCCCGAGTTTCCCTTTTTCGAACCGCCGTTGTTAGGGTGCTTTGCAGCTGTGTTTCCTCTATCGTTGCCTTGGCGTTTGTGATTGGGGGTTTGCACAGCGCCAGTGGCAACGTGAGGATACTGCGGTTCGAGGGAAAGGGCATGGTTTAAGACTTCCCTCATCGTCTGATACTGCGGAACGGATACGTGCCCGTGGATGCCAGGACGTAGCCCTCCCTCGAATCGTCTGGCACGACTCGCTGCATCCGGTAGATAAGCGATAGCAAATTTGGCCAGTTTGTTGAATTCTGCCGAGTATTGCTTCACCGTCATGCTGCCCTGCCGGAGTTGAACAAACTCGTTTTCCCGTTGACGGCGTAGAGGCGGGGGTATAAACTCCTCCTCAAACGTGGCACAAAAAGTCGTCCACGCGATCGCCTCCTCTCCATGGCCAAGTTGAAGAGATCGTCGATGCACGTCCCACCAGTCGTGCGCATTGAGGCGAAGCAGTAGTTGGGCACAGGTGACGCGCTTGTCTTCCGGCACCTCCAGGAGAGAAAAATGATCTTCAAGCTCGGCGAGCCAATCTAGGGCCACGATCGGGTCCTCAGTCCCATTAAATGGCGTATTGTAGACCTTTTTGAAGTTGCCAAAGGTGAAGGCAGTCACTTCCCTCGTCCTTGGCACTAGCGGTGTCTCGACTTCAAGTATTGGTTGTTCCACCGGGGTCGCTGTTGTAGCTGTGGACTGGTTGGTGGCCAAGGTCTGAACAAGTTGCTGCAGGGTATCTACCTGCTTTTGTTGGACTGAGAGTCGAGCCTCTAGATTGCTCTCGAACTTGGCTTGGTGGGCATTATCCCTCTGTCGTTGCTCGGTTAACATTTGCATCACTTGTTGAAGCAAATCTGTTTGAGACATGCCCCGTTGGCTCCGAGAGCTTCCTGATGTTCCGGAGCTGCTCTCCTGAGCCTGTGTCTCGCCTGGCGCTAGCGCTGATGGTTGCGCTTGCGTCATTCCTTCAAAAGAGATAAATTAGATCAGGATCATAATATATTATGGACTTATTGCATGAACGTATCTCATTTTGGCCTTAACGAGTTCAGGAGTTCGTATAGGAAGTTATCGCTAAGGGAACTTTTTCAGTTCATGAATCAAAGGAAATTTGAAGGTGTGCTCTGATACCAACATGTCATGCCCCGATTCCGTGGAATCGTTAGTCGTCCCCCGGGCGTGACCGCCTTGCGGGCCTAGGTTGCGCACCGCACAAGGCTAAGTATTTTTGTTTTGCATAGCGAGCACATATTCAGAGTACGCAGATAATTGAAACACAGATTGAAACATGGAAAAGTTCTCTTTTATTGATAATATGAACATCTATTACAAACTCCTTGAACTGAGTCATAAGGATTGCCTCTATGGGCTTACAAAAGTGTTGACACAAAATGAGATAGCAGTCCTGTACATTACATCCTTTACTACAACTCAAAATATAAGACCTTGGGTCGGAACGACTGCCTTGCCACGAAGCTGCATGGTTGCTTGGTGGCTAGCTTCTTCTTCAAAAGGCTTCTTCTTCAAAATGCTTCTTCTTCTTGTGCTACAAAAGGTGGCACGGTCGAGGCGTGCCTACAGCTGGACTGGATTAGGGGTTTGTCTCCTGCTCCTCGCTTGGCTCTCCTAGCGCGGGGAACCTGTTTCAACGAGGGTCAGTACATCGAAACGTACTGGTGAAGGCAAGCTAACCCAACTATACCAATCAACACGTTGTTTTAATGAAGCATGCACATTTATTGTAGGTTTCTATCTTGCCTTAGTTCATTTTTACAACAAGACATAGATATAGAATCATTGAAATAACCCGCCGTCGTTCGGTGACATTTACCTGCCCGTCTGAACCACCAGCAGAATACTTACCTTGCCTTCCCTGCCAAGAAGACACAAGTTAGTAGCAACAGGATTAAATGTACGAGGGGATCACTGGCTTTGATGCCATAATGGACGATTTTAGTCTCAGGCTAAGATGACGGAGGCACATGTATTGCTACACGCCATCCTACCTATGGGAGAGACTAATCTTGAAGTTCCGTCCGGATCGGACCGGTGCCAGTGCCCCAGCAACCGTCCGCAGGAACCTATAGGCCTTGTGCACAAGTTGTCCGTGATCAACGGCGTTTGTGTTAAGTTTACCCTTTATGTAGCTGAGGCAATGAAATCAGGGGATATGTAGCATTGTGTGATGTATTTTGCATAGTCTCCCTGAACAATTGATGCATGGCAAAGGGTGTTCTACATATAGCATATTTATAGAAGAAGAAGTAAGCATTCTAACTTGTATATATGCATATGGTAAACATTTTGAATAAGCAAGCATGTAGTAAGTAACCGTTCACAAGTTTCAATGACAAGCAAACATATCCATGTCTATTCCCTTATTATCTTGATATCTTTTAGTTATTACTTGGTATCGTTTGATCGAGCAAGCACGAATACAAGATTTAGATGTGAAGACTAGCAAGAAGGGCTAGCTAATCGGGTTGGTAGCCACTCACTTTAGTAGTAGGAAGGAAGAAAGAAAGAAGTGCTTTAGGAGTCCGCTCGAGCGACGCCTACTGCGGGATCACCTGTATTGACACGAACAGCTGATCAGTACTTCTTCCTCTCCTTCAATTATCAAAATTGAAGTGCAGTCCTAAGAACGAAAGAAATGAAATCCATCGAAACCGTTCAAGAAAACCCAAGCAAATCCAAAAACCAACTCAAGGCACGAAAGCAACAAGCGACAGCGAAAACTAGGCAACAAAAGAATGCAGCGGAGAGGTCCCTCCTGACTCTGCCGCTAAGTCGATCCCGGGGGCACGGTCCACTGAATATGGGAATCGATTCCGAAGAAACAAATCCATAACGAGGACGAGTTCTTAATTCAATCTATCCCGATCGAACGATACCGTATTGTATTTCGTAGCCGTGCTCCCCGAATAGGGGGAACGGGGCACTACATGCCACGTGGCCTGGTCCCGTGTATTTTGGAACTGGAGCGTGACATGGTTTTAGTGGTGGCCCATGCAGGTCGACTTTTCGCTTGTGGTATGGTAACATGCCCAGCGAGCCTACAATAGGATAGAAATTTTTAGGTCTTCTCCACTTTGATTGCATCTTTAAACTTCCTTCGTATTGTTTCCAAATATCTGCATCCTATTTGATTGATTTCGTACTCTTTTTAAATGAAGTCCTATCTCTTACAGCAAGATAAACTTGCGCAGTAGACGAGGAGCGCCCAGTGCCGCGGTGCCAGACAACACCACCCAAAGGGAGGAGATACCCCAAGGGCAACCATCGTTACAGACACCGCTGATACATTGGCACGAGACATCGCAGGGCGATCCTTCACCGCAGCCCGAGGAACAGACTTCTCAGACAATCCCCACGCAACAATGTGAGGGCCAGACTTCAGGAGCTACACCGATGTCACAGACTGAGAGGCCGACATCTGAGGAGACGCCTACTGCACAGCCAGAGATTCTGCTACCACCGCCTCCACCTTATCTACCCCAGATGCCACAGCTAGATGGACAGCCACAGATGCTTCAGTTCTTTCAGACTATGATGCAAGCACAGTGGCATCAGACGGAGACATTGAGACAGAGTCTGATGGCAGTACTAGAGAGGACACCTGTCACAACACCAGTACCATCACCTCTACCAGCCCAGACAGGTGGCACTATTAGATGGTTCCGACAGATGGGACCAAATACTTTCTCGGGCAATGAGACGGTAGAGCAGATCTTCGATTGGGTCACCAACATGGAGATGTTACTAGAGGCTTCACAACTGCACCCCGACCTTTGGATGACCGTCGTGAGGGCCCAACTAAAAGGCAACACCCATCACTGGTGGGATTCTATTGAGCACAGTGTAGGCAAAAACCAGACTTGGCAACAGTTCTTAGAGTACTTTAATGCGAAGTATTTCCCAGCTACAGTCAGAAATGCCATGTACTCCCAATTCCTATATCTAGAGCAGGTAAATATGACCGTTGACGCCTATGACGCAGAGTTCAGCCGCCTTAGCAGATTTGGTTCCGTCTTGATACCCAATGATCTAGAGAAGGCTCAGAGATTCCACCACTGCCTCACCTTCGAGCTACAGGGGTACACTACCGCACAGGCGAGGATCTCATACGAGGAGGTTCTTGCAGAGGCGAGGATCCAGGAGGCCATTATCAGAGGAGCTAGACGTTCCAGCACGACCACGCCAGCCCGAGTCCAGCCCGGAGCAGGAGGACCTATCCGTCATCCCGGAGCGCAGACACAACAGAGGATAGCACTATACCCATACCAGGAACTTTCGACTTGCCACTTCTGTGGTAAAAGAGGCCACTTCGAGAAGGACTGCCGAAAGAGACTGGGGATATGCATGATTTATGGAGCGAGCCAACACCTTGTCAGAGATTGCCCACAGCGCAGGGAGACAGCACCGTAGACCGGACAGAGGCCAGCAGTACCAGTTCCGAGGATACTACCCCCACCCGGAGGACAACACCCACCAGCACCCGGAGGATTCCAGAGGAGACTACCCTTGGCCCCACAGCAGGCACAGTTCGATCGAGCCCGACAGCAGACCGGAGGACAGAGACAGGGACAGGCCTTTGCATTAGCAGCTACTGAGGAAACAGAAGGAGAAGCAATCACAGGTACCATTTTAGTTGCATCATTACCTGCGAATGCATTGTTTGATTCTGGAGCTACATTATCATTTATATCTAGTAGATTTGTAGCAATGTATAGAGTAGCTACTTTCCCCTTACCTAAGAGTTGGAAGATTCTTACCGGAGGAGGTATCGTGCCGGTTACCAACACTATCAGAACGTGCTCAGTAATTGTATGTGGTAGAGAGATGAGAGCGCGATTCTTGGTATTGCCTATGCCATACTTTGATGTTGTATTAGGCATGGACTGGTTAAGCCAGTATAACATCGTACTGAACTGCCAGAAGGGTAGCATCATTTTTAGACCGCCAGATCAGCTGGAGTTCGAGTACATACGAGGGACCATCGAACAAGGAATAGGACAGACAGCTGGAACTTACATGGCTATGGAGATGGTACCCCCACCCATAGTTGCTGAATTCGAGGATATTTTCCCGGAAGAATTGCGAGGCCTACCGCCAGATAGAGACGTGGAGTTCACCATTGAGCTAGCACCCGGAGCAGCACCGGTATCTTCTTATGTGTACCGATTGGCGAAGAAGGAGTTAGATAAGCTAAAGTTACAAATATAGGAGTTGTAGAGCTAGGGATTTATCCGTCCTAGTGCATCACCATGGGGAGCACCAGTGTTGTTTGTACCTAAGAAGGATGGAACAGTATGCATGTGCATTGATTACAGAGCCCTTAATGCTTTGACTATAAAGAACAAGTACCCCCTGCCGCGGATTGGCGATTTATTCGACCAGTTGACAGGAGCAGTAGTGTTCACAAAGATCGACTTAAGATCGGGTTATCATCAAGTGAATGTGCGAAGAGAAGACATTCAAAAGACAGCATTCAGGACTCGTTATGGTCACTACGAGTTCTTAGTGATGCCTTTTGGACTGACGAATGCGCCTGCTGTATTTATGAACTTGATGAACAGAGTATTCCACCAATACTTAGACCAGTTCATGGTAGTCTTCATCGACGATATTTTGGTATATTCGAAGAGCCACGAGAAGCACGAAGAGCACTTAAGACTAGTGTTAGAGACACTAAGGAGAGAGAGGCTTTATGCCAAGCTGAGCAAGTATGAGTTTCTTCTGGATCGTGTCATTTTTCTTGGACACGTCATCTCAGGAGAGGGCACTTCAGTAGATCCGGCAAAGATTTCATCAGTAGAGACATGGCCAGCCCTTACCAATGTCTCAGAGGTGAGGAGTTTCCTAGGACTTGTCGGATATTACCGGAGGTTCGTGGAGAAATTCGCGAAGATTACAGAGCCGATGACCCGCCTGACCCGTAAGGAGCAGGAGTTCACTTGGACAGAGGAGTGACAGAAAGCATTCGATGAGGTAAAGAAGCGTTTGACTACAGCACCTATCTTAACCATACCTTCTGGACCCGAAGGATTCGTGATCTATAGCGATGCATCCGGAAAAGGATTAGGATGTGTCTTGATGCAGCATGGAAAGGTTGTAGCTTACGCCTCTAAGCAGTTAAGGACACATGAGAAGAACTATCCCACTCATGACTTGGAGCTTACAGCAGTGATCTTTGCCTTGAAGCTTTGGAGGCACTACTTATATGGAGAGAGAGTGGAGATATTTACTGATCATAAGAGCCTGAAGTACGTCTACACCCAGAAGGACCTTAATCAGAGGCAGAGACGTTGGCTCGAGGTGATGACAGACTTCAAGATTGAGCTGCAGTACCACCCAGGAAAGGCCAACGTAGTAGCTGATGCTTTGAGCAGAAGACCCATGGCATTCTTCTTGACTACGCAACAACACCTATTGAGAGATCTAGAGCAGATGGAGTTGTTATGCCCGGAGTAGATGGACAGTTGTCGAGTTTTCAGTTGCAATCGATATTGGTGGAGAGAATCAAGGTTGCTTTGCCGCCAGATGCCAGATTTCAGAGGCTTAGACAGAGGACAGAGGCTGGATTACAAACAGGACTGCGTATACATGAAGACGGAACCTTGAGATGTAGAGATAGTCTCTATGTTCCAAATGGAGAGCTTCGTCAGGAGCTGATGGCAGAAGCACACAGTTCAACCTACTATATCCATCGAGGAGGCACGAAGATGTATAGAGACTTGAGACAGTACTACTGGTGGCATGGAATGAAGAGGGAGATAGCATGCTTTGTGGCGAAGTGCCTGGTGTGTCAGCAAGTCAAGACTGAGCATCAAAGATCAGCAGGATTGCTTCAACCGCTCCCTATACCAAAGTGGAAATGGGAGCACATCACCATAGACTTTGTTACGGGCTTTCCGAGGAGTCCTAGTGGTCGCAATGCAGTATGGATAATCGTGGATAGACTCACCAAGTCCGCACACTTTCTACCCTTTAGAGTGGGGCAATCTACAGAGGTCTTAGCAGATATGTACATGAAGGGGATTATGTGCCTACATGGAGTGCCAGTTAGCATCGTGTGTGACAGGGATACGAGGTTTACATCTTACTTTTGGCGGAGTATGCAAGAGAGTCTCGGTAGCCGCCTGAAATTTAGTACAGCGTATCACCCCCAGACAGATGGCCAGTCGTAGTGCACCATTCAGACCTTGGAAGATATGTTAAGAGCATGCATGCTAGATTTCGGAGGGTCATGGGAGGACCATCTGCACTTGGTCAAGTTTTCCTACAACAACATCTATCAGGCGAGCATCCATATGGCTCCCTATGAAGTGTTGTATTGAAGGAAGTCTCGTTCCCCAGTATGCTGGAGCGATATAGGGGAGAGACATATTCTTGGCCCCGAGTTGGTTGTTCGTACAGTAGAGAAAGTAAAGAAGATCCAAGGGCACCTACGAACAGCACAGGACCGACAAAAGCATTGGACGAATGCGCATCGACGACCCTTAGAGTTCCAGGTTTGAGATCACGTATTCCTAAAGATCTCGCCTACTCGAGGGACTATCAGATTCGGAAGCAGAAGAAAGCTGAGTCCGAGGTACATCGGACCATTTGATGTGTTAGAACAAGTCGGAGAGGTTTCTTACGGATTAGCCTTGCCGCAGACTTTGGAAGGAGTCCATGACGCCTTCTATGTATCTCAGCTGAGGAGGTACATACCGGATCCAAGTCATATACTTGACCATTCCGAGATCACAGTCGGCCCGAGCTTATCGTACCAAGAGGAGCCTGTTGAGATCCTGGACAGGAGCGAGAAGGTATTGCGAGGTCAGACTATCCCTCTAGTTCGCGTCGCATGGAGGCATCACACACCAGGTGAGTCGACCTGGGAACGCGATGAGGATATTAGACAGCGCTATCCCCATCTTTTCGAAGGACTAGGTACGTATTAGCATTTTTATTCAGTCTGCAGTTCTTACCGTACGTATGTTTTAATTTCGAGGACGAAATGCTCTAAGGGGGTAGATTGTAAACCCCCTCGACCAATTTAGGGTCCAATTCGAGTTTAATTGAAAGACTTAGATTTAATTGGACACAATTGGAATAATTATGCAAGAATTAATTGTCCTAATACACCTTGTCGTTGCTTCGAGAATGGAGCACCACACCAGTAGTTATCTTCCACCCAAGGTCCCGAACATCTCTTAGACATGCCAGGCTACCCCTCTGACCATTGTGCAAACTTAGATACCCGTTATTGCGTCTCACCTTAGTTTCCACAATATTCGTAAGTGAGCGCCTTGCGCATTAATTGGTAATTTAATTAAGTTGAGGCCAAGTTCACCTAAAACAGGACTAGACCAAGCCGTGTACACCTTAAATATGGACCAGCCCCACCCTAGAGCCATGGCTAGCCCAAATATCAAGGATAGCCTACGAGAGCCAACATCTATAAATATATATACCCCCACATGAAACCCTAGTTTTTACTATTCATCAAAACCCTAGCTGTTTCCCCCTTGCACCCGAGCCCCCCCCGACTGCCGACTTCACCGGCCACCGCCAGCCACCGCGGTCACCGAACCCCCCCTCGCCGCCAGACCACCCTGCCCACCGCCTGCCACCGCTGGCACTGGTGCCAACCACCACCATCCCAACCTCCCAATCAACCCGACCCCTTAGCCGGTGCTCCCGAGCGACCCCGCACCGCCTTCAGTCGCCCCCGCCGCCTCGGTCCCGCCCACCACCATTCCAAGCCTACCCCGGCCGTTCCCCCGCGACCGGTCAGTCACCCCAGCCGCTGCCTAAGCCGCCGTCGCCGCTTGTTACTTCCGCTACAACTACTGCTGCTGCCGCCGGCCGACTCCGGAGCCCACCACTCGCCGGAGGATGACCCGTCAGCGAGGAGACCCTTGTCATGTCAACTAGGTAAACACCTGACTCATCCCTCCTTGTATTGTATCCACATATGATCGCTGTGTCGTCGTGTCAAGACTTGTAGTATTGGACACAAACTCAGTTAACCCTAACTAGGTATATGATGGCATGTTGATTAACAAGATTTAGAATTGTTTAATAACTAACCATTCCTTAATCATAAGACCTGTTGTTAGAAACATGAAATTTATCAATAAAACTTAGACATCGCCAAGTATGCTGAATATGGGAATTTCAGGACCAACAATTGTACTAGACATAATGAAGCTTCGTAAAACCCTAGACGTAGTAATTATTGTCTCAAGGCACATGTTAGCCGAGGATAGAACACGTATACATCCTAGCTACGTGTATATGTGACGCTGTATTCGAGCAGCCGTAAACTTGCGACAGTATTCAAGTATAGCATTGTAGTCGTGTGTATTTAATGTTTAGTGTCTGATATCAGTATTTGTTATATTATATTGGTGTGTTTAGGATCATTGGATCAGCCGGGAGACGCTGTAGGAGCAGGCTATTGGCTTTCATAGCTTCAGGACCCAGACAAGATACCTTGCCATATTTACTATTTAATTTAGATTATGCATATGTTGTATGATACTTGTTGCTTTACTTCATATGACTGTGTGCGTCCGAGATTGACTCGGGTGCATCGACGGTTGCATCGATGATTTGTATATCTGACCTAGCCATTAGCAAACTCACCCCAGTTAGGAGGATACGTTGATATCTTCCAAGACCTGACACTTTTACACGTATTCACTATGACATTCATATTGGAATACGGGTCCGCGTATTCGACTAGCTATCAAATGCGGGTGACATGCATCACGGTTAGTGCATAACTCAGGATATTTTATTTGTAGAGACTGGAATATAGATACGTGGTATGCACATCGAGTATTTGACTCGTGTATTTATATTGGGCGGGGAGGACAACTAGTAGGCGTATGGGGTACACACATTGGAGCCGTAATTTCGGAGAAACCTCGGATCCAATGACTTCCTTTACACTGATGCCACGTTCTTCGGAGCGATATGGACGAAATACTATACTGATGCCACATTCTTCGGAGCGTTATGGACGATATACTGTACTTATGCCACTCTCTTCGGAGTATGGACGTTATGCCTACACCTACCCATATGTACCAGCGTTGTCCTCACATTACATTCACTTAGATGGTTAGCATACCCTTATAGTATTTATTTTATTCAGTATTATATATATGGCATATTTCTATGTATTTTGTTATGTCCCTCTGAGTACCTGGTACCTTTCCAGATTTGGACGAGGCATATTACCCCACAGTGTACGGCCCAGGACAGGAGATGAGGTAAGCTACAGCTGAGGAGCTAGAGGTGCTACCATCAAAGCTTCCGTGATCACTTGGTAGGCCTTCTGCCTAGGATTGGGCGCATCATTATCTAGTCAGCCGATGCCCTAGTCATTACTCTTTTATCTATCATTTCCGTATATTTATTCCGTCATAGTAGTAGGTTTGTTCCCACCAGACTTTATTGGTTGTACTATGATATCTTGAGACTGGTGTTTATCTTCCAGCAGTTTATTTAGTACTCCTTGTTGTTTTATATTGTGGATGGGATTAGATTACTTGTTGTTGAGTTATATGTGACATGTTAGTATTTAGGATAGCGTAGCACTCTTTGTTAGGATCCATTAAATTGGGATATCCTCGGAGATATGTCAGCTGGCTATTGCTACGTGGCCTGGTCCCGTGTATTTTGGGACTGGGGGCGTGACAGCAACAACCTGGGAGGTTTGCTCAGAGGTCACTTGGACATGGCAAACTCAGCTGGGGAAAAAAATGTTTGGACAAAAATTCACTGGGGAGTGATTTGCAGAATAGGGATAGACCTGAAGGTTGCTCCGCTGGGGAGAGTTTTAGGGACTCATCATCCGACACTTTTTGAAGAAGCAAATTGCCACATGGGAGTGAGATCAATTTGCCGTGACCGTCTCCTCGTTTATAAATGTAAAGTGATGACTTTGGCGTCGATCAACTCCTGGATTCTCCTTTTCAGTACATAGCATGCCTTTGTGGGGTGATGAATGTACCGATAAAAAAGATAATATTCTGGGTCATCGACCTTGCCAGCCCTTTCAGGGTATCTGATGTTGGGTAGCCGAAGCTTGTTTTCCTTCATTAATATATTGAAGATTTTAATGATGTCATCATCATTGAAGAAGAAAGTCCCTTTTGGTTTTTGGGCTTCCGATACCTGAGTCGTACTGTCTCCAGGAAAGATGGTCATAGTTGTATCATCTTCGGACTCAGAGGGAATTCTACCCCGAGCTTTGGATGCTGCTCTATTTTATCGAGGGAGACTACCCCCAGACATGCCGTTGTCTGGTTCTTCTTCTTCTTTTTGTTTGTCTTTGTCCACAGAAGTTGATTTAGAAGGACCTGCCTTTGGTATTACAGGATCAGACTCTGGAGGTTTGGAGTTTGCAAGGGATGTGGTATACCCTAACCCAAAATGAGTTTGTTGACAGTAAGGATCACCATGCAACGGTATTCGTCTGCCTTTTCCATAATTGAGGCCTTACTTCAACTTCAAATCAAAACCCATGTTTTGCATAATCTTTAAAGCCTGTGGTCTATATCTGTGGATTTGCATTTTTCCAACATCAGACTCGTGAGATTCTTCTTGTACAATCGGTCTATTCCGCATTCGACCGGAGATTATTTGACGCTGATCGTTGCGAGTCGGTGGAACAATAAAGACAAATTCTTCATGTGGCCCATATATCATGACGATATTAGATGTTGACGCTACTTCCCACATGATCTCCCCACGCTTGGTAGTTAGGGGCACTAAATCTTGATTTTGACCCCTATATTTGTGTTTCTGGATCACGAAATTACGCAAATCAGGGGGATTAACAGAAGAAGAAGAAGAAGAAGAAGAAGGCTTACTCTGACTTTTTACATCAGTGGGAATGTGTAGATTAGGAATCATAACCCTTTCTCTGCCATAGGAATACAGCAGTTCACCCATATGAGTAGCATATGACCCATCATCCGTCTGAGGAGCGTATTTTCCCAAAAAATGGGTCTTCTTTACGTGGACAGACTTATCCTGGCATAATTTGGAGTTTTGCACAGGTTCGCGTAAAACAGGGATAGTCCTCAAGCGACCTCCAGCGTCACGCATAATCTGAAGAGTAGGCAATTTCTTCTCTTGTGGGCGTACAAGCCTAGAGGTTGGGAAACTCACTACTTGTTTTCCCTTGATGTGATCAAAGGGACCATCTGCCTCATCATAGATAGGAGATATATTTTTACGCACAGGGCACGTTTGAAATTTTCGAATTGGCACTGAGGCCTTGTCGAAAATTTTGTCTGCCATGTCACAGACGGGAGACGAAGTTTTATGCGCAGGGCACGTCTAAAATTTTTGAATTGGCACTGAGGCCTTGTCGAAAATTTTGTCTGCCACGTCATAGACGGGAGACAAAGTTTTACGCGCGGGGCGCGTCTTAGACTTCTGGATTGGTACTGGAACATTGCCAGAAGTTTTGTCTGCCACGTCACAGACGGGAGACACAGTTTTACGCGCAGAGCGCGTCTGAGACTTCTGGATTTGCACTGAGATATTGCCTGAAGTTTTGTCTGCCACGTCATAGACGGGAGACATATTTTTACGTACAAGGTGTGCAGGCTGTGCTATGACAACCTTGTTGATCAGAGAATGAGAGCTTGCAGGAAGGGTAGAGGATGTCTTAGGCATCCAAACTTTATGCAGCTTCCTGTTGTTCTGGACAGAGGGAGAATGAGAGCTACCCCCTGCACGAAGCATGTCTTCATAAGCAGATTGGTCGAATTGGACGACCAAAGTCTTCTTCGTCGATCCGACGGATACATCATCGTGTTGAGCAATTGCTTTCTCGTCAGATGAGAAAGTGATCCCCAGCAGAGTCGCCATCTTGTGTTTGATGATAAACAAAAAAATGAAACTAGGTTTATACGAAACCCTTTCTTTGTTTACAAACAAGAAAAAGAGTACAATTAATCCTATACGAGGATGTTAAGTACAATAAAAATGATTCTGGAGAAAATTGCTATAGGAGTCTGATCTGCGGTCGATCACTTTGTCCCTTGGACCACACGATGATGAAGAAGTGATGTAGAAGAAGAAGAAGAAGCTTCAAAGGTTGCAGGTGGGATTGAACTCTCGTTGCCAAAGTTGTCAATCAACACTCTCTGTCCGTGCTCTCTCTCTCTGATCTCTTGATCCTCGATCGTCTCTGTGTGTCTATGTATCTTGATCTCCGATCCTTTGATCCTGTGACCAGGGGTCTCTATTTATAGAGATCGGTCACAATAACTGTCCAGTTGGCGTAGAAGCCCAACTGTGGAGAAAGTTGTACCTTTTATGCAGCGGTTATAATAACTGCTACCTACGTTCAAATGACCTTCTAAATCTGCGTATAACACGTGTCCCACTATAAGGTAACGCAGTAACACATATAACTGCTTCTCGAAGGTCACGGCATGCAAGCCACGTAGGTAACTGCCCCTCGCGTAAAGAGGATTGGCATAAAAGCCAAATAGCTGTCTTATTGGCGTAAAAGCCAAATAGCTGTCTTGTTGGCATAAAAGCCAAATAGCTGTCTTGTTGGCGTAAAAGCCAAATAACTGTCTTGTTGGCGTAAAAGCCAAATAGCTATCTTGTTGGCGTAAAAGCCAAATAGCTGTCTTGTTAGCATAAAAGCCAAATTATGCGTAAAACTTGATGCTGCATGAATAATAGATAACCAGCATAAAAATAGCCAATTATCCTTCCTGACTGAGGTCTTGAGCGTATTCTGGGCTAAATAGCCTTATCACGTACCTTTGCAAATATAGTCTGAGTTGGCGTATTTCGAGGAGATAGCATACGGCGTACTCCTATAGTTGAAAATAGCCTAGTTGGCGTAAAACGCAAGGATGGTGATGTGAGCGTATTAGTCATAGTCTTTTAGCTCTCCCAGTTATGACAAAAATTTTAAAGAATAGAACCAAATCTCATGTATTTAATGCAGAGATATGCCTCAATCTTGTGCATTAAATGCCGAGATATGCCTCGAGCTCTGTACGGGAAACAGCTTTTGACGTGGCGTCTGACTTCGTCTCATCTTGAGCGTAAAAACTCATCTCAGCCTGTGTAGAATAGGCAGCGTATTCCTTGAATGCATAAAAATGACTTATATTAAGGATATGTCATTAAACGACAATCTGGGTCTCTGTACAAAATCATCATCACAACCGTCCTCTCGATCGTCGTGTAGTACTTTTGTCAGGAGTCAGGTTCACTGTTTTGTCTGACAGATTCATCCGAGGAATACGAAGAGTTCCTCATACAACTTTATGTTGCATTAAAAACAAACGTATTTTATGCCGGAGGGTATAGTAACCATTTATGCCAAAACAGCCTTGAAGCGCTGCTTTACGCAGGCAGCTCTGAAGCTCTTCTTTACGCCAAACAGCTCTGAAGTTCTGTTTTACGTGGGCTTCATGTATGTTGGGTTTTGACTGTATAATACGCGTACAATTCTCCAGCGTATTTCATGCTTCTACAACCGCAAACAGGAGTTGGAGGAGTCAGACCACCAGCTCCAGGAGGGTATCAGCAGAGACCACCATTGGCACCACAGGCAGCACTATTCTAGCAGGCTCGTCAGCAGAGAGGTCCATCTCAGGGACGAGGACAGGCATTTGCATTGGCTGTTGAGGAGGAAGCTACTGCATGAGAGGTTATAGCAGGTACTATATTAGTAGCTTCATTACCTGTTGTAGCTTTATTTGATTCTGGGACATCGCATTCATTCATAGTTGCTAGCTTCATAGCCACACATAGAGTAGCTACCGTACCCTTTCCGAAGACTAAGAGAATTCTTACTGGAGGTGGAATTATCCCAGTTAGTGACGTCTATAGATCTTGTTCGGTAGTAGTCTGTAGAAGAGAGATACGAGCCCAATTTCTGATCTTTTTTATGCCGGATTATAATATTGTACTTGGTATGGACTGGTTAAGTCAGTACCATGCAACCCTAGATTGCCAGCTTGGACGGGTTATATTTAGACCGCCTGGACATCCAGAGTTTGAGTTTCTTCGCGGAGCTATAGAGCAAGGTGTTCAGCCTACTCTTAGGGTACTATATGTAGAAGGGGAGTCAGGTTACCCAAGAGTTATATCAGAGTTTGTGGATATATTTTCTGATGATCTTCCAGGTTTAGCACCTGATCAGGAAATAGAATTCATAATAGACTTGACTCCAGGAGCAGAGCCTATCACTTCATCAGTGTACCGGCTAGCACCTAAGGAGTTGGTAGAATTGAATGAGCAAGTTGATGATCTTCTGGAGAAGGGTTTTATTCGGCCCAGTATTTCACCATGGGGAGCACCCATATTATTTGTGCCGAAGAAGGATGGGACAGTACGCCTGTGTATTGACTACAGGGTACTAAACGATGTAACCATTAAGAACTGGTATCCCTTGCCACGCATTGACGACCTATTTGATCAGTTGAGTGGTGCTAGGATATTTTCGAAGATTGACCTTAGATCCGGTTATTACCAAATTAGAGTGAGAAAGGAGGATATACTGAAGACATACTTCAGGACCAAGTATGGACACTATGAGTTCTTAGTTATGCCGTTTGGTTTAACCAACGCGCCAGCTGTATTCATGAATTTGATGAACAGACTTTTTTATCAGTACTTGGACAAGTTCGTTGTTGTATTTATTGATGATATCTTAGTATATTCCAAGAGCCACAAAGAGCATGAAGAGCATCTCAGAATCGTGCTAGAGACGCTGAGGCAGGAGAAGCTGTATGCCAAACTCAGTAAATATGAGTTTTGTATGGATAAGGTACCTTTTTCTGGGATATATCATCTCAGGAGAAGGACTTTCAGTTGATCCAGAGAAGGTTGCTGCAATAGAAACTTAACCTACACCTACATCAGTTGCAGAAGTGAGAAGTTTTCTCGGATTTGCTGGATATTACCGGAGGTTCGTAAAAAATTTCTCAAGGGTTGTGGAGCCTATGACGCGGTTGATGCATAAGGACCAGGAGTTTGCATGGACGAAAGATTATCAGAAGGCCTTTGAAGAATTGAAGAGGCGATTAACAATAACACCGATCTTGACTCTTCCTTCAGGATCGGGAGGCTTTGTTGTTTATAGTGATGCGTCAGGCAGTGGACTAGGATGTGTTTTGATGCAACATAGAAAAGTTATCGCTTATGCATCGAGACAGCTAAAGGTCCATGAGAAGAACTACCCGACGCACGATCGTGAGCTAGCTGCAGTAATTTTTGCACTGAAGATATGGAGGCACTATATTTATGGAGAGAAGGTAGAAATCTTTACTTATCACAAGAGTCTGAAGTATGTATATACTCAAAAAGAGTTCAATATGAGACAGAGACGTTGGCTTGAGTTGATGGTCGACTTTGATATAGATCTGCAGTACCATCCGGGCAAGGCGAATGTCGTAGCAGACGCACTCGGCAGGAAGCCTACAGCTTATTTCTTGATGATGCAGCCCCAACTATTAAAGGATCTACATGAGCTCAATATAGAAATTGTTTTGCCTCGACAAAGTGGGTTGATAGCGAATCTTGAAGTTAAGTCTTCACTTGTGGAGAGGATTAAGGCGGCATTGCCCACCGATGCTAGATTTTGAAGACTTAAAAAGAAGACGGAAGCTGGCATGCAGACGGGACTTCGCATTCATGAGGACGGGACATTAAGGTGCGAAAATCGCCTATATGATCCGAATGGGGAATTGAAACATGAGTTGATGACTGAAGCACATAGCTCCATGTACTCTATTCATCCGGGAGGAACGAAGATGTACCGAGATTTGAGGCAGTATTATTGGTGGCATAGAATGAAGAGGAAGATTGCATGGTTTGTGGCAAAATGTTTGGTCTGCCAGTAAGTTAAAGCCGAGTACTAGAGAACTGCTGGTATGTTACAGGCGCTTCCCATACCCGAATGGAAGTAGGAGCATATCACTATGGATTTTGTTACAGGATTTCCAAGAAGCCCCAGTGGAAAAGATGCAGTATGGGTTATTGTGGATCGACTCACTAAATCGACACATTTCTTGCCGTTTAGAGTTGGACAGTCCACGGAAGTACTAGCCGATATATACATACGACAGATCGTAAGATTATATGGAGTACCGGTTAGTATTGTGTCAGATCATGACTCAAGATTTACATCTCATTTTTGGTGAAGCATGCAAGAGAGTCTTGGCACCCGACTCAAGTTCATTACTGCTTACCATCCACAGACAGATGGTCAATCTGAGCGCACGATTCAGATCTTGGAGGATATGCTACGATCGTGTATGTTAGACTTCGGAGGGTCTTGGGAAGATTATTTGCACTTGGTGGAGTTCTCTTACAATAACAGCTACCAGGCGAGCATCCAGATGGCACCATTCGAGGCTTTGTACGGCAGAAAGTGCAGATCACCAATATGTTGGAGTGACGTTGGTGAGCGTCAAATACTGGGTCCAGAGTTGGTGATGCAGACTGTTGAGAAGGTGAAGCAAATTCAGAATCATCTTCGTGCAGCTCAGGACAGATAGAAGCATTGGGCTGACACACACAGACGACCTTTGGAGTTCAAAGAAGGAGAGCACGTATTCTTAAGGATCTCACCTAATCGAGGTACTATTCAATTTGGGAGCAGAGGCAAGCTGAGCCCAAGGTACATTGGGCCATTTGATATTCTGGAGCGCATTGATGAGGTAGCATATTGTCTTGTATTACCTCCATCTTTAGAGGGAGTGCATGATGTATTCCATGTCTCACAACTAAGAAGGTACGTGACTGACCCAAGCCACATAGTCGATCATTCTGAGATTGCAGTAGGCCCTAGCTTGAGATATGAAGAGCAGCCAGTTGGGATACCCGACATCAGTGAGAAGACATTGCGGGGTCAGACGATTAGACTGGTTCGAGTAGCTTGGAAACATCATTCCTCCGGAGAATCTACCTGCGAACGAGAGGATATCATACGCCAGCGTTATCCTCATCTGTTCGAAGATGCAGGTATAAACTAAGCATTTCTTTCGGTTACCATATTTTAATTTCCTTTAGTAGTTAATTCTTTTATTGCGAGGACGCAATCCTCTTAAGGAGGTAGATTGAAAATACCCATATTTTTCAGAAATTAAAAATAAAATTTCTGGAATTTTCTGTGAATTTTAAATAATTAAATAAATGTTCATCTGAATTCAATATTTTTAAGTATCAAAAATAAATATTAAAATATTATGAAAATAATATTTTTGGGTGTAAAATAAAATATTAGACTTACAGCAATTTTTCTGGAATTTATTAGACCCCAGAACTAGTTTTAAAGACCTAAAAACATAGTTTTAAATTAAACCCAAAATGAACCGGGTTAAACCACCCTAAATAAACCAAACCAACCGGTTTAATGAACTGAACCAGACCAACTAAATCGACCGAACCCAAACTCCTAGCGGGTCGGATTTGGACCCGACCCGCCAACCCAACCTGACCCGATCCACTACCCAAACCCGATATGCTACAGTAAAACCCAAATTAATTCCCGCAGCCACCTGCCCGACTTCCGCCGGCCGTTTCCCCCGCCGCCGACTGCTAGGCTTCCCTCTCCGCTGGCCGTCGCTCAACCTCCCAATGCCTCGCCTCCCGCCGCTCGTTCACTTCCCCACCGGCCGGCCGCCTGGCTTCCCACCCTCGCCTATATAAACTGACACCCCGGCCACCCCCTTCACCATCCACCACTCCACAGCTACCACCACCCCTCTACGAGCTCCCCCGTCTCCGACGACCCGACGAACTCCAACGACGACTTCCCACCAACCGCAGCAACCAGGAGCCGCCGCCGCCAGCAAGCCCGCCGGCCGAGCTCCGTCGCGGCGCCCTCACGTACGCGTTATATAATCGATTCTGAGCCATCGTTCCGGTGAGTTTTTCTCTCTCCTCGCTGCCTTATTTTTTGTTCTGTTGACTCGTGCACGAACCCTGCGTGACCTTCTCGAACCCCGTGCAACTCTTTTGGGGTATCACGTCCTGTGGTGATCGCAAACCGCAATGCAAAATCAGAAAAATAAACCCCCAATTCTAAAAATTCAGAATTTGTCCCGAACTCCTCAGTTCGTGACCGTTTTGAGCACAACCTGCTAATTGTTTTCAAAATCTACCTGAACAGTTATTTAGACTGTATAACGTAATTTTAAAACACTATATTAATGTAATTTATTATGCTATAATTTGTATTTAATTCGAGGGTGAAAATAACCAAAATATTGGTTATTTAAATATCCTAATTTTCTGGAACTGGGTGCGCCCCGCTAAACGGGACAACTTGGTCGTATGCAAACTTCACCGAAAGGTGTGTGCCATTAATACGGACGTGTGGGATTTCACGAAAGTTGATTTGGATGTGCATGCACACCGGAATCAACGCATATCCGTCGACAACACCCCGTATCGGCCATGTTCTGAAACTCGTTGTAACTTCGTGTACACTCATCGTATCGAAACAAAACTTACGTCATCGGACTTGTAGCAATACGCTAGTCCCGTGACCCAAGTTTGGTTCGATTATGAGAACGTTGACAAAATTCCGTATCGTGGGCCCCACGGCTCCGCTTGACAGGCAATTTTGTGATCGGCTCATCGGAATCCATTTCTGGACATTCCGTTGGGTTCGTATCGCCGTTCTAGACTTGTAGACACTAAGTTTGACGAATTTGGAGAACATTGTCTCTGGCACATTTTTCGGTGCGAAGCGAGCCACGTGGAATCCGCTTTGATAAAAAATTGCCACTTTTGCCCCTGTGTCCAAATTGGACTTATGGACAGGCATTTCTAGATATTTGATATCTTCTGAACCTGATGGTAGTGTTTATTACATCATTCGTAGGAGTACCTGCAGATTCTGCTGATACCGGAGCATGGTATCCAAACCCCAGGCAAGTGTACCTTGCCAGTCTTGCAGTTCTTGTTACATAACATTCCTTGATTTATTTATAAGTTGTATCTATTCAACCTAGGACCGTGTGACATTACTTAACGTCCGAATAATATTCGGGTGTCAACACCGTACGTGGAGTTGTGTAACGTCACCTAGAGATGGATATCGAAACCCTATACATTCTCGTGCTTGCCTTATCAAGTACGTCATACCCAGGACACCTAACACTATTCATGAGACAGAATCTTCCTGAGATATTCATGGTGATTCTGTATAGGCTACAGGATTGATGACATAGATTTTATATTCATAGCTATCATATGACTTGCTGCATTAGATATGATCTTCCGTGACATGGACATGAGACGTTGTGGACATGAGATATATGATTACATTGGGTGGGGAGAGACACACAGGCTACAAGCTGATTTTTATATATATATTTATTATTGTGAGACCGTAGACTCTACATCAGAGCTAGGCACATTACGTGATATTACTGCTACCGGCTCCCCGACACAGAGCTTGTAGTGGTCTCAGCCTGAGTACTAGTGATGCTCTCAATTGCATTTCACATAGATGGTTACATAGTTTACCCTATTGTTTCATTTATTATTGCATTGTATTTATTTTGGCTTGAGTTATTTTGTACCTTGCTATGTCCCCTGAGGACCTGGATCCGGATTATGTCCCCAGGTTTAACAGAGGAATTTTATCCCGAGGTATACGGGGCAGGAGCAGAAGTAGGAGAAAGAGCAGACACTGGAGCTGAACCGATCCCCGATGACGAGGTGATGGCCGAGGATTTCTCCTGAGTATCTGTTATCTATACTCAGTATTTGCTATTATTAGACTCTTTTATTTCTGGTCTGTTGAACCAGTGTATCAGACTTATTATCGGGTTGTTTCCCGATTTACTTTATTGAGACTTGATGACGGTTATATTTGATTTTGCTGATATTGATCATATTTATCTTCCATGGATGAGATTAGATTCTGACATGTTTAGTAGACTTTATTATTGTGCTACAGCTTAAGTACACCTTGATGGGTCCATTAAATTGGGTTTGCTCATTAGAGTGTGCTGTTGGCCATTGCCACGTGGCTAGTCCCTCGGTGTTATGGGACTGGGGCGTGACATCTAAGTGTAGTGATCCCATCTCTACAGGTGTCGAGAACCTTGAGCGTGCACGACACTAGCTGAATTTGGAGAAGTGACTAAAGCTCTTTCTATTTTGCAGTATTTTGAAGCCCGTTCATTTTGGAGGCATTCGGTTTCAAGTATATAAGGACGTAATGTATGGGATGACAAGTATTATCTTATGGCAGCTTGTTATATCTTTTATGTTATTTCAATCAATGTAGCCAAGACGGTTTATCAAATGTATTCAACTCTATGTAAATTACTCTACAAGTTATTAATGAAAACGTTGTTTCTTCCTATATACTCTGTGTTCAACTTTATGATGCGACGTGATTTTAACTTGTGTTCAAAAGAATTATCAAATGCACGTTCTTGCCTTGTGTGAGGCGCAACCTAGGCACGTACGATATCACATCCGGGGGACGACTATTGACTCTGCGGAGTCGGGACATGACATAGTCAATGACCTTCATGTAGACATGATGCATGCTAACAATGTCTTATGCAGGCATAGTAAGTTATTACTCAATTACAGTGATGACTAAACGACCGTGGATAAGAATCACCAAAGGGTGATATTATATGCATATTTTACATTTTTCGCTGATCATGAATAGTTCACATGCTTTACATTTATGTCGAATATAATCAATATACATGCTTTACATTCATATGAACTGTAATTGACTCTAAGACAACGGATCAAGATCACACTTAATAATGTTTCTATCACATGATTACTTAGTGTTGATTATAGGTAAGTTGGGTCAGCCATCTCACTAGTACGCGATATGTACTGACCTATGTTTGTGGGCTTCCTCAGGTACCTAGGTTCGAGTACACAGCTTAATCAGTCTTGAGGCATCGCAGGACTATTGGGTGTGCAGAAGCTCTTCTCGTAGAGATGATGACTTCTGTTATAAAGGACATAATGTATGGAACAGAGTATCCGTTAGCACCAGTAATGTTGTAAGCCGAGTCTACAAATTTCAATGTAAACCTAGATTGGCATATTTCAAGTTGGCTAATAAAAACCTTGTACACCTGTTGTAAATCTTGTATTCCGCTGCAAATATCAATAAAAGACCTTATATCTTGTTGTGACTTTAATTTGTTTGTTTACTTAATGTCGTTATTTCTGAGATACACCATTTGATTGTCTATCTCCTTTTCTTGTACAAGTGCAACATAGACTTGTACGATATCACGTCGAGTGACTACATTTCGATTTTATGGAATCGGGGAGTGACAGTCGGCTCACAAGGACAAATATCACCGTATACTTCAGGAAAATAACAAGTGTAGTTGTTCTATGCACGCAGGTGACTGATTTAAATGAATCGAAAGCCTCACCTCAATAAAATACTTCATAAATTGTCATTAACTACAAACCGAACATTTCAGCAAAAGAACTAAAGCTCACTAGAAGGTAACAAGTCCACATTATCACATTAAATACGGATAGAAATTATGATGCATAACAAGGTTTCTTACTTACTAGAGTACATTCTGAAGGAAATTTTAGTTGCTTTCTGATATCATACCTGTTTACTTGAGAAGAGAGTAAGAAAGTGAAAAGCAATCACAAAGAGAGTGAGAAGCAATATTTCACCAATTTAGACTCAGCAAGATGAACATTAGACAGAAGAAAACTGCTTCTACACTAGCCATAGAAAAAGATGAACATTAGACTCAGCAATATCTTGTTATATAGGATCCAATAATGACTATTGCTAGCATATATATTTCAGTTTACAAATTTGGGTTACTGTTCTCTTCTCAGCTATGATTTGTTTCTTCCTATAGCATTTAGTTTCATGGGTTAGGTTATTGTTCTATCTTAATCCTAGAAAATCAGGTTCAAGTTTATTAGTTACCACTTTTACTAGATTCTAGAACTTATCGAAATTTTTATGACTATTTTTGGTGGTCTCTTGAATCATTAACAGATATTGGCTAAGTTTCCATCCTTTTACAGTCGATATATTGAAACCTAGAAAGTTAGGTCTATCTTTAAATGGCTATCAAGTAGTTAAAGCCTAAAATTTAACATTTATTGGGTGGTATTGTTTTAATTGAGCAATCATGCTTTTACAGGGTGCGTCTTGGCTCATACTTGGAATATTTCCTTTTGACATTTTATAGTTATTGCTAACATATGAGCATGGTTTAATATAAAGTTCTTCTAGTTTGTGTATTGTACTTAAGGTAGTTTTATTGTTCAACCTGATATATGGGCTGAAGCAGGGAGCTGTAGGTTTGAGGATGAGAGTCTACGGTTGGATAATGTGCTTCGTGAACTGTCATCTTGCTGCACATTTGGAAGCAGTTAAAAAGCACAATGCTGATTTAGATCATGTGTACAGAACAATGATTTTCAGCAGAGTTAATACTACAACAGGTTATATCCCTAATTAGCACTGTGTGTGTGTTACAACTGTAAGCACATACATTGTTATACTCCTAGCGAACATATCCACAAAGATCTGTCACTAAAGCAGCAAGTAGAAGTAGGTAGCACGGACCCCAAATTGGTGTTGTGCCTGTGTCATCTCAGTTTCAGACATGTATAGAACACGACACACACTCCAGAAAATACTAAGACATGCCAATGGTGCCTTGTCTGTGTCACTATATCCATGTGTCTATGCAACATAGTACATAAAAGGCAAATTCTATTGGCACTACAAGGTTTTCTTAGGACAGTCCGATTTTTTTTTCAAATTAATTACAAGTTTGCCACTAATATATTTTGCTTGAGGGCAGCCCATATGTTCATATAAAAGTCAATGAAACTTTATATCACAATCTCTCTCTTCTCCCCATTCTCCCTTCTCCCTATGCTCCCTTCTTCCAAAACCTAATTTCTAACAATTCTCAAAATCCTAGACACTAAAGTGAAGATTGAAGATCAAAATCCTAGTCCACTACCAAAAAAAGTTACAGCATTCAACCGTTATTTGGTATGTCATCGATTAACTATGAAGGTTATGTTATTCAAACATTAGGTCCACATATAAATATTAAATTATATGTGTTTGATGTAGGAGAAATGTATCTCGAAGAAATCGGGCCATCTAATACCCTTAATTCTCTTTCGGCTACGGTCGAAGAACTCCTCGGTTCTTTCGAAACATGCTCGGTAAAGAATATGACAATTTATTTTCGAGATTTTTGACAGTCGGACTGTGGGACTATTTGACAGTCCTATAAATAATTATGACTGTCAAACCACTGACAGTCCTTGTTTTTCTTACGACTGTAAGTTAGGTTACAGTCCTGACAAACAATAGGACTGTGGGATTTCCTACAGTCCTAATTATTTTGAGGACTATCAGAATTTCCTACAGTCCTAATGTCATGCCGTCACTTGCCGATGTTGTTTTACATGTAGTTTTATTAACTTTAATTTCTATTGTAGGGGTTATCGTCTTCCGATATTGTGGTACTCCGCCAATTGCCGTTGATGTAGGCAATTTATTCTCGACCGATATTTGCTTTCAATCAGAAGAACAAGCGTTACATTGGTGCAGAGAAGTTGGTCGTAAAAATAATATAGTCATTGTGATATCAAAATCGGGCCAAAACCGTCTGGAACGCAAAACTAAAGAGCTTTGATGTGAAAGAGGTGGTATGTTCAGGTATCATGGAAAAAAATATATAGTTCCCCAAAGAAAAGTTCCAAACATAAGTGTGGGTACGAGGAAATGCGGTTATCCGTTCAAGATCTCTATTGTAAAAAATAGAAGATGTGAAGTGGATAGTCCAAGTGAAGAATGGAATCCACAAATATTCTATTGCCGAAACACTTATGGGTCATCCCTATGTCGAACGGTTGAACAATGTTGAGCGGAAGATAGTTGAAGATTTGTCCAGTTCAGGAGTTGCACCCAGACATATTTATTCTTTCATACGATATGAAGACGAGAATAAAAGATCAACAATGAAGTCAATCTACAACGCAATATCGAACTCAAATGACAATAGTAAGAAAACAAGAATGACGATGCAGCAAGTATTGAAGTTGCTTGTCGATAATCATTATGTGGAGTACCATAGAAGACATCCACGGAGTAATGAAGTCCTTTCAATATTTTGGACTCATCCCGATTGCACACATTTAGCTCGGTCCTTCGCTGATGTATTGGTTCTTGATTGTACATATAAGACAAATAAGTTCAAGATGCCTCTCTTTCACGTTGTTGGCTTCAGCTCTACTGGAAAAACATTTTCAGTTATTTGTTGCTTCATGAAGAGTGAGAAATTTGAGGACTATACCTGGTCGTTGGAAAAAACTAAAAGCACTTTACACCAGAGACAGAGAGCCGTCTGTTTTTGTTACTGACAGAGAATATGCCCTAATTAATGCTATAGCTATTGCCTTTTCTCACGCGGATACACTACTATGCACTTGGCATATCAATCATAATATCCAATCATAATGTAAGTTAAAGTTCGAAAAGGTGGATGGTAAAATTGACAAAGACCTTCTCAAGAAATTCTACGGTGATTGAAATCATGTATGGCGAGCCAGTACGAAAGACAGTTACGACGCGGCATGGTACTTGTTAAAAGAAAAGTGGGAGACGAGGGAGCTGGCATGCATTACTTATATCAAAGATACATGGCTAGAACCGCATAAAGAATACTGTCTTAGCATGGACGAATAAGGTGAAGCATTATGGCACAGTGACCACCAACCGGGTTGAAGGATCACATGCCAAATTAAAACATCTAAGGTCATCGGTCGGCAATTTTGTCTCAGTTTGGCAAGCTATCAATTTAATGCTAGATCAGACGGTGAACAAGATTAAGGCATCATTTGAGATAAGCCTAAATATTGCAAAGCATGAACATATAAATGAACCCCTCTTGTTTGCTTTAATGCATGTTATATCTCACAAGGCATTGGGCTTACTATTTGAGGAGATCGGTAGGTCAAAGAACGTGGGATTTGATCCCGAGGTTTGCAGCTGTTTACATCGACATACGCTGGGCCTCCCTTGTGCACACGAGATTAACGAATATCGTCGTCAATCTAGACCTATTTTGATAGATATTGTTGATCAATGTTGGATGAAGTTGTCAATAATGCCCGTGGTGAAGAGTGGCCATGATTTTTTTTCTTTGCCACAAGTGAAACTTCTTCACACAAGGTGGTGTGCCTCATTGGGAGAGGCGTAGGAGTCCATTGAGCTTAAAATCCAAAGAATTGCTAATCTGGTAAGTACTAGAATGCACGAGGCATCCGTTGTTTCTAATCCTAAGGGAAGACCTCAAACAAGATTGAGTAGTTCATAGAAAAAAAGCATAAAGTCAACTAAGAGAGATCCATCGTTCTTTGAGCTTGTTGAACGAAGTTTAGAACAAGCTCAGTCTACGAAACGGAAAAGTAAGCTAACTGTTCGAAGAAAAAAATAAAAAATGGACATGCCAAACGAATGCTTGGGTGTGTATATTGAAGGCTTCCTACCTGAGATACGCAGTTACATTTGGTCCATTATTGATGTTTCCACGTATAGCCATTGTGGATTTTATGTGCTTGCAAGATATCTTGGTTATTCCAAGAAAGAATGATGGAGACAGGTTCGGGTAGAGTTGTACGAGGAGTTGGAGTATCGTCTTTCATTCTACACAGGCATGTTAAGCGAAGAATATGTTGGAGATTTATTGACAAGCATTCCTTGCACTGATACCGTTGCAGGAGAAGACCACTACATGTTCAACCCGGTCGCCGCATATTTATTTTCTAATAGGTATAAGATACCTATTGTACTTATTTTAGATAATATAAACAATATATTCTTTTCGGTGTGCGTTCCGCCGGCTGAGAATAGACTATGTAACCTATGTACTATAGGACATATTGGGAACCACTTTGTCATACCAAAGTTGATCGGTCATTCTCCTATTCCTCCACCCTCAACAATTTGGTATAAACATGCACCAGACGTAGCGATCGCCTGGACGACACCTTTTATGGAGAAAATAAATCTCTATAAGAAGTTGTTGAAGATGGAGGAGCCCAGAGACATGCATGTTGGCCACTTTGATGTTCAAATCGACTGATACGAGTGGGCTATTTACATTTTGCACTTTTGTATAATTTTGTATAATTTTGTCACCTAGTTGGTTCATGTATAATTTTGTACCATTTTGTATAATGTTGAACCACTTTTGTATAATGGTAATTCACTTTTGTATACAAATAAAAAGTCATGAAAAATCTACTAGTGAAAAATCCACTTTTGTATATTGTTGAACCACTTTTCAAATAAAAAATATATCAGTCAAATGAAAAATCTATCAGTAAAAAACTAGAAAAATACAGAAAGTTTTATTTAGGACTGTCAACTAGATTGTCAACCAGTTGACAGTCCTAACTAAAACTTTATGTATTTTCCAAGTTTTAATTTTGACTGTCAAGTTGACAGTCCTATATGATACTAGGACTGTCAAGTGGTTGACAGTCCTAGCATCATGTAGGACTGTTAACTTGTTGGCAGTCATAAAGGGGTATATACAGAGTTTCAATTAGTGACAGTCCTAATTAATGTTAGGACTGTCAACTAGTTAACAGTCCTAATTAAACTTTCTGTATTTTCCAAGTTTTAATTTTGATTGTCAAGTTGACAGTCCTACATGACACTAGGACTGTCAAGTAGTTGACAGTTCTAGTATCATCTAGGACTGTCAAGTAGTTGATAGTTCTACTATCATCTAGGACTGTCAAGTAGTTGACAGTTCTAGTATCATCTAGGACTGTCAACTTGTTGGCAACCCTAAAGGGGTATATATAGAGTTTCAATTAGGACTATCAACAAGTGGACAGTCCTAATTGATGTTAGAACTGTCAACTAGTTGATAGTCCTAATTGAAACTTTCTGTATTTTCCAAGTTTCAATTTTGACTGTCAAGTTGACAGTCCTACATGACACTAGGACTGTCAAATACTTGACAGTACAGTCCACTACCAAAATATGATGAAATAGCGACATTTTTAGCGACGTCATAATAAAACGTTGTTAATACTAAAGACTTGAGCAACTCAAAAAATAAACATCGCTATACGTCGTTGTTGGCAACACATAGTGACGTTTAGCGACTGTACTTTAATTTTTTAAAGAATAGTCGCTATAAGCTTCTTTAACGTCGCTAAACGTCACTGAGTTTTTTGATTTAGCGACGTTTAAAGACGTATTTACCGACGTTGCTTTTTTTATTTTTAGCGACATTTTTAGCGACGTTGCTAACATCATAAACTTTTCAATTAGCGAAGTTTAGCGACTCCAACAATTATATGTCGCATGATATTTAAAATATAGCGACGTCTTGAGCGGACGTCGCTAAATTATTGATTATAGGTTTCCCTAGTCTATTCGACTTTTTATTTCTTTTCCTCCCAACATTCCCCAACATTTTGTTTCCCGCGCGCCCCCACCGGCGATCCACCATCCCCCGGCGACCCTCCGCAGCTCCGGCGACCCACCCACCCCCTCAACCGCCTCCCTCGTCTCCCACCCCGACGCGGCCGTATTCGCCCCCCAACCCCGACACAGGCGAAACCAGACGCAGCTCCTCCCCCTCCAGCGCGGCTCCTTCCCTCCAGCATGGTCCTCCTCCTTCGACCCCTCTCTCAGGCGCTCCTCCTTCCTTCCTTCCGGCTTGGTAAACCCTAACCCAGATCCTGACACAACTAGGACACACACACACATACAGGACACAATTAGGACACATGGACACACACAAGACACAACCTTAACCCTGACACATAGACCCGAACATATGGATACACACACAGGACACAATCCTACATGACACGATTCATACTAACACAGACTATGGTGGCCCTTGGATCAGCGAGATCCTCCATGCGCACCTCCAGACGAGACGAGGACAGAGATTTGGGCCGACGGTACAAAGTACGTCAATTAGTTGGTTTAGTATCATATATATTGTGTATTTCTTTATTCATCATATATTCATTTTTTCGATAAAAATAATTATCTATGTATAGATATCGTCCATCGTCGGTACAGAGATGCCTGGGCCACTTTCTGAGGTACAACTATGGTTGAGAGGAAGGCAATCTGGTTTGCGCACTTCAAAGTAAAAGTATATTTGGTTTTAATATCAATCATCTAATTTATGCATATTATATAACTTACTAAATTACTTCTTGTAGCAAACGTATTTCTATCCACCGCACCGGGCCGAGTTGATCGAGCAAATATTTCATGTCGTTGCCGCCAAGTTGATCCGTGATGCTCTGGATGATCAGAAGGCTCGTGATCGCGAAGAAAAATTGATCCAAGGTTGGATCACGCCTGAGAAGTGGACTGCGATGAGGGCTAGATTCGATGATCTGAGGTACAAGGGAAGGTCTGAGAAGGCTAAGGCGGCTAGGAACAAGGCAGCAAAGTGGTATGGTGGCTCGATTCTAATGACGGAATATTTCTGTTGTTTGGTATATTTTTTATTTCAGATATTTTATTTTAATGCAAGTACGATAAAATGGTAGTAGGATAAAATATTTAATTTTAGTACTAAATAATATATTTTTAACAGGTACAGAGGGGTGAGGATGCCAACATGGTGACCGTCTTCCTAGCCACCCATCGAAAGGACGAGAATCTCATTGATGAGAGGGCCTCGCAGACCTATATAAGTATTACTTTACTTTGTGTTAATTTTAATATAACTTAGGAAATATACAAATAAATATCCATGTAGTTAGTAATAAGTACCTTAGACACATTAGCAATGATCGAGTATCCAAACTTTTCTAGACCAAGTATCTTAGGCTGCATGAGCTGGCGACTACTAGTGCACCTACAGCGAGAGAGGATGGTACTTCCTCGCAGCCCTCTCTAGCTCCGTCGGAGGACGAGCTGTGGGTGACCGCCGCTGGTGGTCTCCAGAGAGGTGCGTACTACGGTACGGGATTCTATGGCGCCCTTATTGCGACGCAGTCCTCTAGGTCCTCCACTGCAAGTACGCATTCCCCACAGCCCTCGCAGGCGTCGGCCCGAGTCCAGGAGACCGTTGACAGTCATATTACGTCTCTCCGTGATGAGTTACTGCGAAGGATGGAGGAGCAGCCCCTGTCCCAGTCGCAGGCGGAAGATACGACGCTCATCGCATGATTTGATACGGTCGAGCGCAGCATCATGGAGCTCAGGGATATGACAGCTGATCTTAGAGCGTCGACAGAGCAGCGTGACGGAACTACAGGCATCACAGTTATCCATGGACGAGAGGCTGACGATGATGCTGGATTCAATGGTTCATAGTAGTACGAGGCTATTATCTACCATGGATTCATACAACCATCGACTAGCAGCGTTGGAGCAGATACGTCCTCCTGATGCGTCTTTATTGACACAGACTCCACCGACGTTACTGCCTTCTCCATCAACATCGGTGTCAATTTTATGGGAGCAGTATGATTTGTTCTTATTCCTGATACGCATCGGTGGTCATCCTCTGGCAGATTCGTAGTAGTCCTAGTTAGGATAGTTTACTGGTTGTTTGTGTTTTGGCCTATGATATTTGGTCATTTATGAATATTCTTTATCTTTTAGGCTTTCAGATTTATTTCTTGCACTCAGTTGTGTGGATATTTATTGTATTCTTTACGACAAGATTTTCTCCAGACTCGATTTGTAATCCCAATGTTTTGTTTTCTTCAAATTTTATTATATTATTCATATTAAATTTTTGTTAATTTATCGGTGTTGAGTGTTCCACCGAAGGGGTCGGCGAACCCAAGGAATTCAACAGAGGGTTGCTCCGGGTCTATTTATATAAATTATGAATTCATAAACTGCAGAAATATTGGTTTGGAAACCACTTTATATTCTTTTCTTTTTTTTACTGAAAATTTAGCGACGTTTAGCGACATTTATATACGTCGCTAAATACGTCAATGAATGACGCTAAATTATTGACATGGCAGTATTTGTCAGGTTAATAAAACGTCGCTAAATGTGTTGTAAAATGCCGCTAAACAGAAAAACTTTAGCGACGTTTAGCGACACAAAACATGTCACTAATTTAGCGACGTTGCGTCGCTAAATGTCGCTGATATAAAAAATATTAGCGACGCAAATACATCGCTAGAAAATGTCGCTATAGCGATATTTTGCGACGTTTATCCTGCCAGCGACTAGCTTAAACGCGACTTTATTGAAACGTCGCTAAATTTTTTTAGCGACGTTTCCAGACGTCACTAATTTGAGTTATTCTGGTAGTGGTCCTAGCATCATGTGGGACTGTCAACTTGTTGGCAGTCCTAAAGGGGTATATACAGAGTTTCAATTAGGACAGTCAACAAGTTGACAGTCCTAATTGAAACTTTTTGTATTTTTCAAGTTTCAATTTTGACTATCAAGTTGACAGTCCTATATGACACTAGGACTGTCAACCAATTGACAGTAGACTGTCAAGTGGTTGACAGTCCTAGCATCATGTAGGACTGTCAACTTGTTGGTAGTCCTAAAGGACAGGGGGTATAAAATTGAAATGACAGAGTTTCAATTAGGTGACCACCAACAATGCATGTTTTCCTACTATGATTTTGAAGTTTCATACAAAAATATTATAGAAGTTCCATACCAAATATTACATAAGTTTCATACCGACAAAGTTTCATAACAAAAGTTATAATATCTCCAAAAAGTTTTATAACGAAAGTTAATACAACCAAACTATTTATCATTTCTTCTATTCCTACGCTGCTCCGTAGAAAGGATGAAGTCAAATTCGGTAACAGAGCTGCCGATTGTTTCCATCTCTTCACTGATTTCTCTATAGTTTTTGTCCTTATGAGCGCGGAGACACTTTCCCAAATGCTTTACTTTTTTAGCCTGTTATGACACGACAAAAAATAGGTTAGTTTGTAAACAATTATAAATCTTTCAAATTTATAAATAATTTCCTCACCATATTAACCAAGGTAGTATACAATATATTTTTGGCTGGAAGAGGTGCCAGTACTCCAACAACATCGGGTCTTTGTATGGTAGGGTCCAACAACTTTGGATATCCGACATCAGCATAGTATGCCATGTAGTCGTCACTGTAGTCCGATATCTCAACCACTGCTTGTCTTTTATAATCTCCAATAACATGTCGTTGCCACTCGGTGAAGAAGTTCGAGACCCAGTTGAACTTGGCCGGGATATAGTTCAAGGGTTTCGTCCCTCCCGGAGCACTTATTACTTTCAATGTGCGACTCGGTACCATTTGTACGAAACTGAACTGACGAAGCACTCTATCAAGCATATAAGGCTCCTCGATATCATGGCAACTTATAAAGCCGTGAAATAAAGCTATTGGTTGCAATGGACGGCTACTCTATCGTAGATCCCGATATGGATGTCATACTATCTGTAACGTAATTTAGTAAATTAGTACGACCCAAAAGAATATAACAAAAATAGGCTCTCGTTTTACCTCTTCTACCGATATATCTTCAATTGTGTTGCGTATGGTGGCCAATGTTTCAGCATGTTTATCATCAGCCAAAGTTAGCTTCCATCGGCACATTCTAAGAAGTTGTTAGTCATAGTATCGCCACACCTCAGCCCGCTTCAGCATCGAAAAGTGCTCGTATATCCATACCTATACGCATAGTCAATAATTTAACAATGAAATATCATATTATATATAGAACTAAAGGAGCAAATATATTTCTTTACCTGGAGTAGAGTCTGGCATCCTGCTATTGCCTTTGTACCGTCGCAGGATGCTGCACCAAGCTCGCGGTAAAGGTATGCTAGTATACCGCTTCCCCAAGAATTTCATCCAAGGTATCCATGTCGAGAAAATTCAATAGATATCTGGCATGAATCGAAGTTCTGGACTTGTTCGAAATATCGACAACTCCTAAGACGAAAAGCAGATATGCACGGGCCGCCCTATCGACAGTTTCCCCTTCGGCCTCTTGTCTTTGAATGTCTCCTCCAAATATTTCGAAGGAAGACCATATGACTTCTTGAAATCTTGAAGGATTCTAAAACTACTATCGTCAACTCCAAGAGAATCTGATACAGTATCGATGACGTATTCGTGCCACGATAAGTCCTTCTCAACAAATATATCATTCATCATGACCCGACCTTGGACATTGAGGTCCAATATGTTATGGACTTCGTCCAAAGTAATTGTCATCTCCCCCATTGGGAGATGGAAAATATTGGTCTCTAGATGGCAACGCTCTACGAATGCTGATATAAGCGCAGTGTCCACCGTATGGTACGCGTACTTTTTCAAATTGTACAAACCGGTAGGAATAATTTTGTTCCTGACGGCTTTCCCCAATCTGTCAAACTGCCAACTACGGCACTTCTTCCCGTAATTCACGACCGTCGTGAACAAACGATAAGTCCTCTGTAAAGTTAATAATCAGAGGAAATTAGCTTCTTGAAATATATAGTAATCTAAATCAGAACTTTATTTTTCATAATGTAGTGTACATACCGGCTATTTCCATATTTTAAATGCAATATGATTGTCGAACGACAACAATATAGAGCAACCTTTTGGATGAGTCAAAATTGGACTAGTCGGCTGCCGAGAAGGTCCTGAACCATCATATGGTCGGGTTCGGGTAGTAGGCATGTCTTCCTCAGAGGAGGAAGAAGACGGAGGAGTAGTCGGAGCCACGTATTCCTTGGAAGAGGAAGAAGACGGAGGAGTAGGAGGAGCTGGTTTCTTCGAACGAGACTTGTGCGGCGGTGCAGCTATGTGGCTCTGGTTCGGCGATAGTGAGTGGTCTCTCAACCACACGGTCCACATCGTGTTCCTTGTGCGACGATGTTGTGGGTCATTTTATTTTCACAGCTACCGATTTACTGGAAAAAATATTCAGATATACAGATAAACAACTGGGACTGTAAAAAAATTCTACAGTCCAATTTATATGCAGTACTGTTGAAAATCCTACAGTCCATATGTAAAACAGGACTGTAGACTTTCCTACAGTCCTATATATACAATAAGACTGTAGTATTACCTACAGTCCTGAATATAGAATAGGACTGTAGGAAAGTCTATAGTCCTATATATACTATAGGTCTGTAGAATATTCCTACAGTCCTGTAGGCAAATAGCCCGACTGTGGACGTTGTTCGGTTTTTTGGAACCTCAATCCTAATTTTTTGGGTTCATTAGTTTGTTTATCAACCTTAAATTAGTTCTAAACAAATTTATCTAAGTATTTTAGGCATTAGCAAGGATTCATGAAAATAAAATCAAATTTACACATAAATAAAATCAAAACCCTAATGGAGGAAGAATATTGGATACATACATTGATTTTGAAGAAGGTTTGTGTGTCATTGTTTGGAATCAAAACCCTAATGGAGGAGTTGGAGAGAAAGGGGAAATGAAATTTGAATAAGAAAAGATAAAAAGAGGTTTGGGAATTTGAAGAGAGATAATAGAAATTTAGAATGAAGGATTTTGGAAAGGTTTGAGGGGGGGGGGGCGGAGCTGTCCTAAGTAAATTTTGGACTGTCCTCGGTAAAAATTACAAAAGTCTGGGCTGTCCTGAAGTAATGGACCGCTCCAAGCAAAAAACGTAGTGCCTATAGAATTTGCCTACATAAAACATTTTTCCTTCTTGTGAATATTTTTCTTCTTTATCTAAATAGTGATTCTTCTGTGCATCTGCATGCGCCTCCTTCACGTAGTTAAAAGGTTTTTGGAGACTGTAGTTTTATGGAAGAGGTGATTTTAATGGAATGAAAAGAAAAAAAAATGGGAATTATATTACTTAGTTTTAAGCAGCAACATGTCATTGTTTTGGTTTTCCCCTTCTGGGTGAGAGATTAGCTCTTTATTAGTTTCCATGTCACTGTGGAGTCTAGAGTATTAACAGATGGATTGTGGATGACTATTATATGTCCACGATTTTGCTATCATGCGCTTAAAATTGATTATTGTTAGTGGAACACGTGACAAATAACAATTTGCAACCACAGGTGTAGCCAGCAATGTGTATGAAACAAGAATCTTCAGGCTAAAATTATTCCATGCAAGTTGAATAATTTTCAATGTGAGGAGTACTAAGTAAGTTCATTGCTTTTCTTTATAGTGCATAGCTCTTTTGGTGGAGAAATCATTAGGTGCGAGCTCTTTGCATACTATAGCTTGATTCATCTTGTTCTGCTTTCTTCATGATATCTTCACCACCACTCTTTTTAAAGCAAGAAAAAAAAGGAAAAGATACGGACACATGGACGGTGAGAATCCCTTCTCCCACTCTCCTCCCTCCTATAAATTGAGGGCTACCATCTGCACTTGTATATATCTCGTGCTAAGAAATTCCAAGTGTTTTCTTCTGTAATTGTTAAATTTCTTCAACTTCACCAGCTAGCAACAATGTCTTCCTCGTGCTGTGCTTCCGGCTGCAAGTGCGGCGCTGGGTGTGGCTGCAACTCCTGTGGATGGTTAACCTCTCAGAAACTAATCTCTCAAGCCATTATCTAAAAAAATTCCGTTACTTTTTTCAGAACCTTGTCATGAATTTGTACTCTTTAATCCAAAACTATTGTAGTTCTAGCAAAACTTTACAATTCTATAGATATATTCTCCTTCTCCCAACGAATTATTAATCCTGTATGTTGTTGCTCATGTTGCAGCTGCAAAATGTACCCTGACTTGGCCGAGGGGAGCACCACCACCGCGCAAACCATGATCCTTGGTGTTGCACCTCAGAAAGGGTACGTTACCTGAAGTTCTTAATATCACTGTACTGTACTATATTGTAACATGCATACTATTATCAAATTTTCTTCTCAAATTGGCACTCTCATGGTCGATCAAGTGCAGACATGTCGAAGGAATTGTGTCTGCTGCCGGAGCAGAGAACGGAGGATGCAAGTGCGGATCGAGCTGCAACTGTGATCCGTGCAACTGCAAGTGATTCCAATTTGTGAGAGGAAGCAAGGAAGATGTAGTAGTCTTCTATATATCTACTATGAATAAATGAGGCCATGGATGGGCAACTATGATTTTGTTATCTTCTGATTGTGTCCCCATGCATGTATGCTCGATCTCTTTCATCAAATTAAATGAAAAAAGAAGCAATCTTCTTGATTAGTACAATCTCCTTCTCCGATTATTAGGGTGCAATGTGAAATTTGTTTGTGTTAATTTATTTCTACTTTGATTTTTCCTGGTGTTTGCAAATTTACTTTTAGATGCAGTAAACATGCAATTGTAACATTTGAACGAACCAAACAGTGTAGGGAGTATCAAATATATATATATATATATATATATATATATATATATATATATATATATATATATATATATATATATTTCGACACATCGCATTTGACCCCCATATCATAGAATGTGAAGATTGAGAATAAGTTTCACTTTGATTTGTTTGTTTGTTTTCCAAAGGAAAGCTCCAAATATCCCTTGGAAAAAGATCAAACTAAAACTTGTACGAGAGTGATCTACCAATTATAGGAATAGGATCCCTGACCAATCTTACTAAAAGTTTGCAAGAAACTAAGTTGCCCATATATAAAACAACATACACCAACTTTTCCTGTAACCTTGCATTTACTAACTTTATATTTATTCAACAGTACAATCCACTTAAAACTACTCTCTCCTTCTTCAGAGCATGGATGTGGAGTTGTGGGGTTGAAGAGTTTCTCCTTTTTCAGCTGCTACTTCAATGCAACCAACCAAGTTCTATTCTGGTTCTCTCTGAACTCTTTACTGCTGAGAGCATTCTCTTCGTTTTTTTTTAGTTCTGGTTAGATATTTGTGGGGGTTTTCCCTGTATTTGATTTATGTTTGTGCACTAACCTCAAAGAACTACACTTCCAAGTTCATGAGTTATATATAGTGAATTACGTTGCTAATTAGGATGTTAAAGTTGGTATATAAATTGGGACAGTAAAGCCACTTTTGGGACAAAGCCTAGTAAACTATGAGATAAGACTTTTTAATTAAGTCATTGAATTGGTCATAGGCGTTTGAAATTTTATACAGCTCCGCTATTTTTTCAAGAACCACCGCCTATATATGAAGTCCTATAAATATAATGGACTTCATGTTACGAGAGATCATCCCATCTTGAGTAAAGAGAAGTAAGCAAAAGAGAAGGACTATTTAGAGAGAGTGTATTATTTCCTATTATAAGAGAGAGGGTATTGTCAATTGTGCTCTTCTTATTTATAGAGAGAACGTGTTGTAATCCTTTTGTTATAGTAAAATCCTTCTACAGTTTGCATGTAGAATTATTGTGTTCATCATTTTTTCTCATTTTCACTTCAATTGTAGTTGTGTGGTATCAGAACCAGGTTGGTGGAAAAAAAAAGAGGCATCTTCAACAATGGCGACGAAGTGCGAAATAGAAAAGTTCAATTGGAATAATTTCTTATTCTAGAAAATGAGAATAAAAGCAAATTTTAAGAAAAGATAACTGCTTGACGACAATTAGAGATAGGCCCGAGGAGATCACTGACGACAAAAAGTAGAATGAGATGGAAGGCAATGCTATTGCTAATGTGCATTTAGCACTTGCCGACGGAGTATTGTCAAGTGTGGCAGAGAAAAAGACAGCAACCAAATCTTCTTGAAAAGAAGGCTATACACCCTTCGGATGATGGAGTTAACTCCAGTGTCCGACCACAGCAATACCCTCAATACTTTATTTTCATAACTTACGGCAATAGGGCATAACATAGAGATGGGTAAACGTGCTGAAATTCTACTTCACAGTCTACATGATTCATATGATCAACTCATCATCAATTTAATAAAGAACATAGAAGTTCTAGTCTTCGATGATATTGCAGTTGCGATTCTTGAAGAAGAAAGTCGGTGTACGAGCAAAGAAGATAGACTGGGAATCTCACAGCGTTGAAACTTTAAAGATGAAAGAGGGAGATCAACAGAACGTGGCCCCCGTAGGAGTCAAAATTAGAGTAGACCAAGATCCAGAAGTAAGAAAAATGTCAAGTGTCATCACTGTGGCAAGAAAGGACACTACAAAAAGGAGTGTTGGCATCTCAAGAAGGAAGAAGATTCGTTGTTGTCTGGCTTATGGACTCAGGAGCAACATGACATATGACTCCCCGGAGATAATGGTTATACCAATATGAACATATCTCAGGAGGATCTGTGCTCATAGGAGACGATTATGCCTTAGAGATTGCTGGCATTGGTACCATCAGATTAAAGATGTATGATGGTACAGTTCGCACCATCCAAGAGGTACGACACGTAAAGGGTCTGAAGAAAAATCTATTGTCTTTGGACAATTAGATAGTGGGCACTTGTGGTGATGAAAACAGAAAAGATAGCTGCAAATTTGTACATGCTTATAGGAGAAACACAACAAGAAGGAGAAGCATCTATTGCATCGACAAGTTCAGCAGAAGAATTAACGATGATGCGGCACTATAAACTTGGCCGAGGCTTGAAGCTTCTTGTTGAACAAAAGCTTCTTCCAGGGATCAAAAAGGCTTCATTGCCATTTTTTGAGCACTTTGTTACTAGTAAGCAGCACAGATTAAAGTTCAACAGTTCTAATGCCAAAAGCAAAGCTATCTTAGAACTGATCCATTCTAATCTTTAGCAATTACCAGTTTTGTCCCTAGGAGGTGCAAGATACTTTGTATCTTTTATTGGTGATTACTCCAGGAGATGTTGGTCCATCCAATCAAGAGGAAGGCGGATGTATTTCCAGTTTTCAAAATATTTAAAGAACGAGTGGAGCTTGAATCTAAAATGAAAATCAAGTGTTTGAGAACAAAAAATGGAGGAGAATATATGTCGCGTCCCAGTCACAAAATACGTAAAACTAAGAATACGAAAGCATGTCAGCCGTATATATATAGAAACTCCAATATATGAAAACTATAGCACATATGTACGATGTATTATGAATAATAATTCACAAGTGCTATATAATTGTCACAAGTTACAGGACATAACTAAATCTCATCCACAAAGATCATAAAGAAATAAATGATCAAAATATGTCAATGAACCAAATATGAACTAGTCGAGAAGAACTAATAGTTGGATGGAGACAAATCCACTACCAAACTAGAATATAAAAGAAAATATAATAAGTACATCATCTAATGATCAGAGAGGCTCGAAGGAAAGACCTCCTCGAAAGAGAACGAAGTAGCAAGTCCTGATCCGTGCTTCTGCGAATAGTCATGATCGTCTACACCTAGAAAGGGACCAGGTCCTCAGAGGAACGTAACAAGATACATAGAAGTATGCCAATAAAGTACTGAAAATAAACATACAAGGGTCGCATAATCGTCTATGTGAATGCAATTTTGAGAACAACTTTCCAACACGTGGCTAAAATGGGATTGGCATGATTCTCTCGGAGAATCAGGGACCTAAAAAGTATGACGTCTTTTGAACGTCAGAGGCCTCCTGTAGATATATAATATAGGGGTCATCTGACCACGCATCTCCGGCGAAGCGTACGGGTTACATAAGAAAAAGTGCAAAGGAGCCCAAACGCATTACTTGTTGTTCTCCCCACCCCATTCTCTATTCATGCCATATCCATGACATGATGATACCTCTAATAACTGCTAAATATTCTAGCATACAAATTTTGTAAACCCCTGATTTTTTCAAGAATTTTAAATTGGTTTTTCACAATTTTTCTGGAATTTTCAGGAATTTTTCTGTAATTAAAACCTAGGCATTTGGTAATTAAATAATTTTTTAATTACTATTAATTAATATTAAAATATTATAGAAATAATATTTTATGGTGTAAAATGGAAAACTGGACATAGGGTAATTTTTCGAGAATTTATTGGACTCCGGAAGCATTTATAAATCCCTAAAAACCAACGTAGAATTAAACCATAATCAAACCCTGAAATAAACCGGGTTTATTTGAAATAAACCGAACCAAAAACTGAACCGAACCAAGCCAACCCAGCATAGCGGATCGGGTCGGGTCGGATCCGAGTCAAACCCGACCCGGACCCGAAACCCACACCGAACCCTAATTCTATTCGGGTCGGAAACACTGTTCTGACCCGGCAGCGCGCACATATAAACCCCGCAGAAGCCTAGCCCCGCCGCCAGACCTCTCCCTCTCTCATCCCCCCAGCCGCCTACCTCCTCCTTGCACCACCCGACCCCGCCGCAGTCGCCGTCGATCTCCCCTGCACAGCCGATCGACCCCCACTCCATCTCCATCCTTCCGCCGTCGATCGACTTCCCCTTCTCCAACCTTCCGCCGCCGCTCGATCCCCTCAGCCGGTCGACCACCCCTCGACTCCCCCTTCTCCGTCATCCGCCTCCCATCTCCGCCGCTAACCCGAACTCCACAGCCACCCCCGCAGCCCCGACCCACTCCGACAGCAGCCGCCCGACCTCGCCGCTGCCACCTGACCTCGCCGCTGCCGCCCGCGAGCGCCTCCCCGCTCTCCTCGTCAACCCTCCCCGAAGCCCTAGGCCGGCCGCCCGCTGCCCTGGCAAGGACACAGTGGGCCGGACACAGCTCTCTGAGCCCGGACACAGTTGACGTAGGATACGAAACAGACGACCCGGACACGTGAAAGTCAGATTCACGGAGCCCCGTTCAGGTAGCATTTTCTCTCTCCTCGTAATTCGGTTTTCGATTCCGTCTATTGCAACGCGTAGACTGTATAACCCTCTCGATGTCCGTTCAACCCGCTCGGTGTGTCGCGTCTTGTGGCGATCATAAACCGCGATCCAAAAACAGAAAAACCAACGCCCTGTTTTACCCCGGAACTGAGTGCGTCCCGCCAAACGGGATGACTTGGTCGTACGCGGTCTTTACCAAAACGTGCGCGTCATTGATACGGACGTGTAGGATTTCGCAGAAGTTGATTTGGATGTGCGTGCACACCGAAATCAACGCGTATCTGCCGACAACGTCTCGTATCCGCCTATTCTGGAACACGCTGTAACTTTGTGTACACACGTCGGATCAAAATAAAACTTATGCCATCGGACTCGTAGCAATACGCTGGTCCTGTGACCCAAGTTTGGTTCGATTCTGAGAACGTTAACAAAATCGCGTATCGGGCCCTACAGGCTCCACTTGACGGGCGATTTTGTGATCGGCTCATCGGAATCCAATTCTGGAATTTCCGTTGGGTTCGTATCATCTTTCCTGACTTGTTGACACTAAGTTTGACAAATTTGGAGACCTTTGACCCTGACACATTTTTCGGTGCGAAGCGGCCCACATGTGGACCCCGCTTTGACCCGGAAATGTCATTTTTGCCTTTGTGTCCAAATTGGACTCAAGGACAGGCGTTTCTAGCTATTTGATATTTTCTGAATCTAATGATGATGTTTATTTCAGCAACCGGAGTAGTACCTGAGGATCACACTGAGACCAGAGCTACAGTTGGAGCCAGAACCATAGGCAAGTGTACCTTGCCAAAACTTGCAGTTCTTGTTACATATTTCTTAGATTTATTTACATTGTTGTGCATGCTTAATCTAGGACCGTGTGCTTTACTTAGCGTCCGATTATAGTCGGGTGCCAACACCGTACGCGGTGTTGTGTATTGTCATCTAGAGATGGACATTCGTGACCCTTTACACCCTCGTACTTGTCTTATCAAGTACATTATACCCATGACACTTGACACTATTCATGAGACAGAATCGTCCTGAGATATTCATGGTGATTTTGTATAGGTTACAGGTTTATGACATACACAGTTTATATGCTTAGATTTTATCCTGACTTGTTGCATTAGATATGGTTTTGCGTGGCATGGACATGAGATATCATGAAACTGTGACGTGAGATTATATTGGATGGGGAGAGATTTACCATACAAAAGGCTGAATATATATATATAATACTTTAATGGATTATGTCTTAGACTCTGACACAGAGCTTTGGTACCGTACTGGCCCTTCGAGAGAATACTGCTATGGGTTTCTCCGACACTTATCCTGTAGTAGTCTCAGCCCGAGTATGACTAAAACTATCACTTGCATATCACTTAGCTGGTTATATATTTACCCTATTATTTCATTTATTGCTGCAATGTATTTATTTTGGCTTGTATTATCTGTACCTTGCTATGTCCTCTGAGGACCTGGATCTGGATTATGTCCCCAGGATTAGCTGACGAGATCTATCCCGAGGTATACGGGACCGGAGCATTAGCATTAGCAGAAGCAGGTGCCTACATTGGGGCAGAACCAGGATCTGAGGGCGAGATCGTACCAGAGGACTTCTCATGAGTATTGGCTTGAGATACTCATTTATTTCTGTTTCTAGTTATTTTATTTTCAGTCTATTGCATTGATGTATCATACTTGTTCTAGAATTGTTCTCCGAGACACTTTTATTGAGATTTGTTAGTTTATTTTATTTGCATTTATTCTGGCATTTGATCTGTGATTATCTGTTGTGGATGAGATTAGTATAGACTGTGACTTGTATCATTGGACCTACTTATTGTTGTATTACAGCTTAAGTATGCCCCGATGGATCCATTAAATTGGGTTTGTCCATCGGTGTGTGCTGCTAGCCATTATCATGCGTCTGGTCCCACGGTATTTTATGACTGGGGTGTGACATGGTTTTTGTGGTGGCCCATGCAGGTCAACGACTAAATTGTTCGGTTTCAACTTAGGGACCGAGCAAGCCTGCAATAAGAATAGGATAAGTTTTTAGGATCTCATCCACTTGCTTGAAACGTTTTGATATCTATATCGTATTCGAATTAAATTTTCTTGCATCATGCCTTGATTCCTGTGCGCCTCTTATAGTTTATTTTTGATGCAAAGTAATGGATTCAAGAGCGAACAACGAAACTCCAGCAAATACACCAGTAGGTGTGGTAGCCACCTACGGAGAAGATGAAGTGGCGCCAATGAGTGGAGATCCCTCTACTCACCGAAGGAGCCAAGCAGATCAGCATGCTTCTAGATTTCGGCGTGATGACATCCTGCCGCCTCCGCAGTTCGTTCCACCAATGTCTGTATTCCCACCAGGACAGCCTATGGACGGGCAACATATTTTCCAAATAATCTACGCAATGATGCAAGCCCAATAGCATATTTATCAAGAAGCTCAGCGTCGCGAGGCAGATTACTTGAGGAACAGTCTAGTAAATGCACTGGAGCAGGCCAACCTACCAACTCGACGGCAACCGACGGGCTCTATCACCGACTTCCGCCAGCTGAAGCCTCGTACCTTCTCAGGCAAGGAGGAGCCCACAGAAGTTCATGAGTGGCTCACCAACATACGACATCAATTAGAAGCAGCTAAGCTTCCAAGGGAACGTTGGATGACTGCCGTCAGAATGCAATTGACGGGCAATGCACATCACTGGTGGCTATCTGAGGAGACACGGCTCGGACCAGACCGAGTCACTTGGGAGGAGTTCTCCAGACTCTTTCAAGAGATGTACATCCCGGCTACCGCTCGATCAGAACTTCGGGACAAGTTCAATCGCCTCACTCAGGATACTATGACAGTGGAAGAGTACAACGCAGAATTTATTCGTCTGAGTCGCTTTGCCCCTACCTTGATTCCGACAGAAGAAGAGAAGGCCGAGAAATTCTTCGATGGACTAAACTTCGAGCTACAGAAACTGATTGGATCCGTTGCACCTACATCTTACTCAGACGTCCTTGCTGCAGCCCGACGCCTGGAGCGCGTCACCAGGCGAGAGTCCAACCTGAAGAGGCCTTCCACATCAGCACCAGCCCGAGCACCACATGGAGAAGCTGCAAAGAAACCTTATCTGCATCAAGCACCACAAGGAGCTGTATCCAAATCACTGACTCTTCCTACTTGTTACTACTGCGGCAAGATAGGCCACGTTGAGAATGAGTGTAGACATAAATTCGGACTATGCTTAGGTTGCGGATCCAGGCAGCATGCAGTGAGGGACTGCCCTGAGCGTAGAGAAGGAGCACCAAGGGCAAACCAACAAGCTCTACCAGCACCAGGAGGATATCAACCAAGGCCACCTTTGGCACCTCGACCAGCACTCTTCCAGCAGGCCCAACAACAGCAGAGGGCACCCCCTCAAGGACGCGGACAAGCTTTTGCTATGACTTTGGAGGATGCGCAGATTCATGGAGTAGCTAATGCGCGTAAGTTTTTATAGTTTTTCTGTTTCTAGTATTATTTTATCTCGTGCCTATTGGTTCGTGACCCTAGCCTTAACCTAGTAATGTTGAACTTGCTAATAACCTAGTATGTTTTTTGATAACCTAGAATATTTTTATAATTGATAACCTAGTGATAACCTAGTTTTCTAAACTGTAGCCTTCTAGATCTCCATCATACGGGAGATTGCATAACTTTTAATGCTTGGGAAAATAATTTTTCCTATGTGTTATTCTTACACCCTCAACCTTAATTTTTCTTGATCATGTTGTGCTCCGAACAATATTGCAACCGTGTCATCTCTGTTGACCGATTATTCTTTGATTGCGAGGACGCAATCCTCTTAAGGGGGGTAGATTGTAAACCCCCTGATTTTTTCAAGAATTTTAAATTAATTTTTCATAATTTTTCTGGAATTTTCTGGATTTTTTTGTAATTAAAACCTAGGCATTTGGTAATTAAATAATTTTTTAATTACTATTAACTAATATTAAAATATTATGAAAATAATATTTTATGGTATAAAATGGAAAACTGGACATAGGGTAATTTTTCGAGAATTTATTGGAATCCGGAAGCATTTATAAAGCCCTAAAAACCAACGTAGAATTAAACCCTAATCAAACCCTGAAATAAATCGGGTTTATTTGAAATAAACCGAACCAAAAACTGAACCGAACCAAGCCAACCCAGCATAGCGGGTCGGGTCGGGTTGGATCCGAGTCAAACCCGACCCGGACCCGAAACCCACACCGAACCCTAATTCTATTCGGGTCGGAAACATTGTTCTGACCCGGCAGCGCGCGCATATAAACCCCGCAGAAGCCTCGCCCCGCCGCCAGACCTCTCCTCTCTCATCCCCCCCAGCTGCCTACCTCCTCCTTGCAACACCCGACCCCGCCGCAGTCGCCGTCGATCTCCCCTGCTCAACCGATCGACCCCCACTCCATCTCCATCCTTCCGCCGCCGATCGACTTCCCCTTCTCCAACCTTCAGCCGCCGCTAGACCCCCTCAGCCGGTCGACCACCCCTCGACTCCCCCTTCTCCGTCATCCGCCTCCCATCTCCGCCGCTGACCCGAACTCCACAGCCATCCCCGCAGCCCCGACCCACTCCGACAGCAGCCGCCCGACCTCGCCGCTGCCACCCGACCTCGCAGCTGCCGCCCACGAGCGCCTCCCCGCTCACCTCGTCAACCCTCCGCGAAGCCCTAGGCCGGCCTCCCGCTGCCCTAGCAAGGACACAGTGGGCCGGACATAGCTCTCTGAGCCCGGACACAGTTGACGCAGGACACGAAGCAGATGACCCGGACACGTGAAAGTCAGATTCACGGAGCCCTGTTCAGGTAGCGTTTTCTCTCTCCTCGTAATTCTGTTTTCGATTCCGTCTGTTGCAACGCGTAGACTGTATAACCCTCTCGATGTTCCTGCAACCCGCTCAGTGTGTCGCATCATGTGGCGATAGCAAACCGCGATCCAAAAACAGGAAAACCAACGCCCTGTTTCACCCCGGAACTGAGTGCACCCCGCCAAACGGGATGACTTGGTCGTACGCGGTCTTTACCGAAACGTGCGCGTCGTTGATACGGACGTGTGGGATTTCGCAGAAGTTGATTTGGATGTGCATGCACACCGAAATCAATGCGTATCTGCCGACAATGCCCCGTATCCGCCTATTCTGGAATACACTGTAACTTTGTGTACACACGTCGGATCGAAAGGAAACTTGCGCCATCGGACTCGTAACAATACGCTGGTCATGTGACCCAAGTTTGGTTCGATTCTGAGAACGTTGACAAAATCACGTATTGTGGGCCCAAAGGCTCTACTTGACGGGCGATTTTGTGATCGGCTCATCGGAATCTAATTCTGGAAATTCCGTTGGGTTCGTATCATCGTTCCTGACTTGTTGACACTAAGTTTGACGAATTTGGAGACCTTTGACCCTGACACACTTTTCGATGCGAAGCGGCCCACATGTGGACCCCGCTTTGACCCGGAAATATTATTTTTGTCCTTGTGTCCAAATTGGACTCAAGGACAGACGTTTCTAGTTATTTGATATTTTATGAATCTAATGATGATGTTTATTTCAGCAACCGGAGTAATACCTGCGGATCACACTGAGACCAGAGCTACAGTTGGAGCCAGAACCACAAGCAAGTGTACCTCGCCAAAACTTGCAGTTCTTGTTACATATTTCTTAGATTTATTTACATTGTTGTGCATGCTTAACCTAGGACCGTGTGCTTTACTTAGCATCCGATTATAGTCGGGTGCCAACACCGTACGCGGTGTTGTGTATTGTCATCTAGAGATGGACATTCGTGACCCTTTACACCCTCGTACTTGTCTTATCAAGTACATTATACCCATGACACTTGACACTATTCATGAGACAGAATCGTCCTGAGATATTCATGGTAATTCTGTATAGGATACAGGTTTATGACATACACAGTTTACATGCTTAGATTTTATCCTGACTTGTTGCATTAGATATGGTTTTGCGTGGCATGGACATGAGATATCATGAAACTGTGACGTGAGATTACATTGGGTGGGGAGAGATTTACCATACAAAAGGCTGAATATATATATATAATACTTTAATGGATTGTGCCTTAGACTCTGACACAGAGCTTTGGTACCGTACTAGTCCTTCGAGAGAATACTGCTATGGGTTTCTCCGACACTGATCCTGTAGTAGTCTCAGCCCGAGTATGACTAAAACTCTCACTTGCATATCACTTAGCTGGTTATATATTTACCCTATTGTTTCATTTATTGCTGCACTGTATTTATTTTGGCTTGTATTATCTGTACCTTGCTATGTCCCCTGAGGACCTGGATCTGGATTATGTCCCCAGGATTAGCTGACGAGATCTATCCCGATGTATACGGGACCGGAGCATTAGCATTAGCAGAAGCAAGTTCCTACATTAGGGCAGAAGCAGGATCTGAGGACGAGATCGTACCAGAGGACTTCTCATGAGTATTGGCTTGAGATACTCATTTATTTCTGTTTCTAGTTATTTTATTTCTAGTCTATTGCATTGATGTATCAGACTTGTTATCGGATTGTTCTCCGAGACACTTTATTGAGATTTATTAGTTTATTTTATTTGTATTTATTCTGGCATTTGATCTGTGATTATCTGTTGTGGATGAGATTAGTATAGACTGTGACTTGTATCATTGGACCTACTTATTGTTGTATTACAGCTTAAGAATGCCCCGATGGATCCATTAAATTGGATTTGTCCATCGGTGTGTGCTGCTGGACATTATCACGCTTCCGGTCCCACGGTATTTTGGGACTGGGACGTGACAAATTTTATTAGCAGTTATTCCCTATCGCACGTCCCAAACGTACAGGTGGCCAACCCGTCACGCAAGTACGTGTCCTACATGAGACTCACACTCATGTAACAGATGTGTCACGGCCAATAAAATATAATGATGTCTCCAAACTATGTGGTGGTTCATAAAACTAGGTCGACATGCATAATATATAATAAGGATAAAATACAATGCCACCGTCGTTGCATCCAAGTTATTCTTGGATGCGCAGTTTATATAGTAGTTAAAATATATGAACTAAATACAGGGCCGGCCCTGGCCCAGGGCGGGCAGGGCGACCGCCCAGGGTCCCATGGGCCATAAGGGCCCAAATTTTTTTTTTGTTTAAATATATAAATAATTTTGTACCAAAAATAGAACTAATATTTACTATTGACCTTTTTTATCACAAAGCAATTGTTGTGTAGTGGTTATTACATTAGACTTGGACACAAGAGGTTCCTAGTTCAAATCTTGGTGGAGGCATATTTTTTTTTTTACTTTTGTTTTATTTTTTTTACATTATGTATGGAGCCTCATTTTGAAAGTTCGCCCCGGACCCCTGTGAGCTCAGGGCCGGCCCTGACTAAATAACAAAAATAAAATACATGCACCATATGGAATGTAGATTATAGTACAATGGCAAGGTATACTTTTTTGCTCTAAAAAAGGATAAAGTCGCAACTCAAGACGTCGTCCGATCTACCCGTCACATAAATTAAACAAGTTAGGTTACAAAAGTGGGTAAATAGTTTTCTCCATTTTAATCTATTTTAATTTTGAATAAAATAATATAAAATAGTATTTTAATCTAATTTTATTGTTAAATCTTAATTTCGGTCCAAAGAAAGTCAATTTTATGGATTTGGGATCCCTGGAACGCAAATCGAGGCAATCTGTTGACCAAAAAGTCAACCAACTCAAATCATTGATTTGTGTGTAGAATTCTATAGATTTCAATACTACAAGAATACCGAAATTAACGGTTTCATAAAATCATAAGTCGGTAAAGAGTTATGGCCACAAGGGCGCACAGATGACAATTTTTGGTAGTTTTCTAGTTACGTCTACGTTGCACGAATTTTATAGTAGATTAAACTTGCATGTTAAATTATAAAAAATAATTTACGCAAGTTCATCATGTTAGCTTTTTGAAACTTCAAACGGCTCATAATTTCGAGTTTGGGATCTCCCAAAATCTCGAAAACACAAAAATGCGTCTGATTTCAGACAGCTGCACTTTTAGAATATTTTAGAAAAATAGGTTCATAAATTATTAAAATAATTTATATATTCAGAAAACTAACCTTGATATAGTTCTAACAAAAAAACTGGAGCACGTTTGGAGTCCGACGCTAGGAGACATCGTCTTTTTAAGTCGTTATAACTACTAGAAAATAAGGCTGAAATTATGACAAACTTTGACTGTTTTTGGACGAAAAAGTGAGGAGTTTGGGAAAGAAAAATATGAAAAATGAGTTTATTTCATAATTCTAATAGGTATTTATAATGGTGAAGACTATTTAATTGAATACGACTATTATTGGCTAATTTGGATATGATTAGAATCAGTTTAAATAAGGATAGGATATGCATGAAGTTGCTTTCCTAATAGGCTCAGGATTTGAATTAATTTAAAATATAGTTTAAATTTATCTCAATAATTTATAATCTTAAATATAATTAAAGATAATACAAATAATTTATATATAATCTTATTAATATTTATTAATACTAAATTAGCATCTATCTAATATTAAGACTTTATATATCCAAATAAATCCTCAATAATTCTAAAATCCAAAAATTCCTTAAAATTTTAAATAAAATACAGAAAAATATATTTAAATATTTTAACTCTAAAATAAATGTTTGGTAGTAACAACATGCAAGTATGGTCTCACAGTAAATCATGGAAGTCCTAAAAATTTAAGTTTCCTAGGTTTTAATTACCCAAAAAATCTTAAAAAATCTCCAAAAATCTAAAATAGCCTAAAAATAATTCTAAATAAATATTTATATAAGTAAATATATCAAAAAATTTATTTTTTAATTAACTAAAAGAATACTCTAAAGAAATTTAATATCTATAATAAATATAATAATATAAAATACACACAAAATATCTATTTTTGGTGAGGGGGTTTACAATCTACCCAACTTACAAGAATATCGTCCTCGAAATTAAAAATAAGGAATAATTTGTTAAATCCTTCACATTCGTATCTAAGGTAAGTCAACCGCGATCTTCTCAAAAATTTAAATGATAAAATCTATTCAAATCCATCACAATCTCTTCAAATTAAAATAACCACTGTTTAAATCAAAATTCAACCTATCGTAATCTCTTCTCGATTTTTAAATAATCAACATCCAAATTTAATTCAAATCTATATGACATTTTTAAGATTTAAATAACCTACCTCAAATTTTAAATCACGATTTCCAATTATCATAATCTTCTCTAAATTTTAAATAACCAAAAATCTATTGAATCCAATCTTATTCCTAGTTTCAAATTTAAGGATTTCGTAGTCATCAAATCTTAAATTCGATCTCCATCCTCAAAATTTCTTCTAGGTGATTCAACATTCAAAATTTAATATTTAAATTTAAATCCTCAAATTGTAAAATTTTAAATCCAATCCACCAATGTTCAAGGTTAAAATTCTATATTTATCCTCAAAATTTAAATCGATGATTCAACTTTCAATATTCAAAATTTAAATCATGTGCTCAAATTATAAATATCTGATCCAATATATTAAAGTTTTCAAATTTATTCCATAAGACATTCTTCTCTTTAAAGTTAAATCATTATCATCATAATCATCCTTCTAAAAATTCTCAAAATTAAAATGACTGAATTTTCTTGATCTTATCTTACTTGATAACCATCATAACCACCGTCTAAGATTTTTACCTTCATCTAAAATTTTAGCTCAAGTTGACAATGCAACTTTTACCTAACTTAGAATTTATCGATCTATCACAAGGGTTATTCAATATCCTCAAAAAAAAATTTAATCGTGTTATTCAATATCCTCAAAAAATTTAACACAAAATATATCACATGTTTCATGCCCTTACTCACAAAAGACAACCACGTAGTAATGCGTACCTAGTATTATCCATGTATCTAACTTTCGTCAAGTCCGATTGATTGTCTTTTCGAATATGAACAATAATTAGAGCTCAAGTAAGATGTAATCGATCTCAAATACAGAGTCAAAGGTGATTGAAGAATATAGGAGAGTTGCCAAGATGGTCATGGGTTGAGATTCTATTTTTGTAATTTTTATTCGCAAGCTCGTATCAGTACAGTTACGTAACCGATATGTTATGCTCTGGCCTGTCTAGATGACAGGCATATTCGTCTAATAAGCTAAGTCAACTTTATCTCAATCCACGTAAAATAGTCATATAAAAGGCGAACCAAGTGCACTAAGGTTGATCAGACCGTAATACACTGATTCTAAATAGACAAATATATTAGAGTGGCCCCCAATAACACATATGTCATGAACAAGCTCGATAAAAAGATAAGCTTGCAAAACTAGGCTATAATAGCAGCATAAGTCGAGGTAGTCCAGAAAATATAAGTACGCTGGATTATGATAAAGGAAGGTACAAAATAATTTAAGTTCAACAAGAAGATAAGACTCGTCCGGTGTTGTGCCTCTACAGTTGCCATACTAACTTCTTGTCTAAGTCTCTAGTCGACCAAATAGGGTATGGGCCTTTAAAGTTCTACAGTCTGGGTAAGTACTATCTTCTTATACAAGCCTATAGTTGGTATCGTTCAATTATACTTCATTAATGGGTCAAAAAGACTATGTGATACTAGGTTGTGAGGCATACTATCTAACTTACAAGAATCAACTAATATTGTAACTGCCTTAAGGGAATTCTATAAAATAACCTTGTCCTTGTAAATAAAGTAGAAACTCTTATTGGGGTATACGAAAAAAGGATCTTGGTACTTATTAAGGTATCTTATTGCATTATAAAATTCTATAGGTAATGGTCATCTGAAGTCTTAATCATAGTGCTTATAGAACAAAAGTGTTAATATTAAGAATGGAGAAGTTACTGGCTCTCAAGTGAAAGAGGATATAACTTGTATTGAGATGTGTGGAATAGAAAACTTGATTTAAAACTAAAGGATAATCATAAAATTATAATCTAAATGAACAACTCAAACTATCAAGTTCTAACTACTAAGCACAGAATTTCAAAATTCAAGATTAACAACTATAATCCTAGCAAACTATATATCCTAACATAAAAGGAATCACTTGGCCTACAATCAGAAGGGTTAGGTGGCATGAATTGAAATATGAAAAAAAAAATTAGTCGTCGCACAAATAGCGAGCGTTAAAGTTTCGGAGAAACAAGATATAAAATTAAATAAAGAGACTCTTGATAATATCATGGTTTTCTAAGGAAATATGGTATGCTAATCTCTGTGTTCGAGGTATGATCAAAAAAAATGTTATATTCATTCAATTGGTTTTAATTGGGTAAAGAGCTACGATAATTCATCTATGATGGAGGGAGGGATTAACTCAAGATGGAAAAGTATATAGATAGTTGGATGAGATGGCAGGGTCGATGACTCATAGAGACTCAAGTATGACTCAACGATGATCATAGATTCTAGGGGACCAAGTAAGCTGAAGGTAGGGTACCATTACTCTTACTAAGGTATTGGTTCATTCATCTTAGTTTCCTAAGGTACATCTATGCTAATATCAAGACAAAAATCTAAATTTATAGTTCTCTAATATTATCTCACTATGAAAGTTAGGTTTGGTCCTAATATTCAATCTTAAATTTCTATTGGTTCCTCAATACTAAGGTCAAACTATATGTTCAAATTTCTAATAACCCTAGTAGTGTCTATACTACTCTCAAGTCATTCGTAAATATATCAAGGGATAATAGTCAATTAATTTACAGGTGTTGGATGCTAGGGTTCATTAGGTATGCTAAACTTTTGGGAGCTGCCAATATTCTAATTTGTTTTTCTTAGTAGGTATGTTATCCTATTTATCTTCTAACAACAAGGATTCTTATATTCTGGCAGGAGGCTATACTCAAAGAATTATTAGGGAAGTACATTAAATAGGAAGAGGTGAGAAAACAAGGATACCAATGTCAAGAGAATTAAGCGTATACAATTTTTGAAGGTCAAGAAAGGTAGGTGAGTTCAAAGAATTTGGAACAAAAATAAAGAGGAAAGTCAAATATGTGGATGAGATCCTATACTCTAATCTTATTTGCAGGCTTGCTCGGTACAGTAACATAATCGAGACAATATACTCTTGACCTGCATGCACAAATTTATCTCTCTGCAAGAGATGGACGAAAGATTATGAGAAGTACATGAATCAAGCAGGAAGCAATTATTTAAATAAAATGGGTTGGAAGAAAGGTGAGTCATAGTCAAATATGGATGAGACCTAAAAATCTAATCCTAGGTGCAGGCCCGCTCGGTACAGTTACGTAACCGAAATGGCTAACTCGACCTGCATGGACCACAACAAAAATATGTCACGTCCCAGTCCCAAAATACGTAGGACTAGAAATACGTAAGAATGCCAGCCGTATTTATATAAAAACTCCAATATATGAAAATCATAACACATACGTACGTTGTATTATGAATAATAATTCACAAGTGGTATATAATTATCACAAGTCACAGGGCATAACTAAATCTCATCCACAAAGATCATAAAGAAATAAATGATCAAAATATATCTATGAAACAAATATGAACTAGTCGAGAAGAACTAATAGTTGGATGAAGACAAATCTACTGCCAAACTAGAATATAAAAAAAATATAATAAGTACATCATCTAATGATCAGAGAGGCTTGAAGGAAATACCTCCTCGAAAGAGAACGAAGTAGCAAGTCCTGATCCATGCTCCTACGAATAATCATGATCGTCTACACCTGGAAAGAGACCAGGTCCTCAGAGGGACGTAACAAGATACATAGAAGTATGCCAATAAAGTACTGAAAATAAATATCCAAGGGTCGCCTAACCGTCTATGTGAATGCACTTTTAAGAACAACTTTCCAACACGTAGGCTATCTGGCTAAAATGGGATTGGCATAATTATCTCGGAGAATTAGGGGCCTAAAAGTATGACAACTTTTGAACGTCAGAGGACGCCTGTAGATATATAATATAGGGGTCATCTGACCACGCATCTCCGACGGAGCGTATGGGTTGCATATAGAAAAGTACAAATGAGCCCAAACGCCTTACTTGTTGTTCTCTCCACCCCATGCTCTATTTATGCCATATCTATAATACGATGATACCTCTAATAACTGCTAAGTATTCTAGCATACAAATTTTATTAGCAGTTATTCCCTATCGCACGTCCCATACGTACAGGTGGCCAGCCCGTCACGCAAGTACGTGTCCTACATGAGACTCACACTCATGTAACAGATGTGTCACAGCCAATAAAATATAATGATACCTCCAAATTATGTGGTGGTCTCGTAAAACTAGGTCGACGTGCATAATATATAATAAGGATAAAATACGATGACACCGTTATTGTACCCAAGTTATTCTTGGACGCGTAGTTTATATAGCAATTAAAATATATGCACTAAATAATAGAAATAAAATGCATGCACCATATGGAATATAGATCAAATTACAATGGTAAGGTATACTTGCCTGCTCTAAAAAAGGATGAAGTCGCAACTCAAGGCGTCGTCCGATCTACCCGTCACATAAATTAAACAAGTTAGGTTACAAAGTGGGTGAATAGTTTTCTCTATTTTAATCTATTTTAATTCTGAATAAAATAATTTAAAATATTATTTTAATCTTATTATAATCTGATTTTATTGTTAAACCCTAATTTTGGTCCAAAGAAAGTCAACTTTACGAATTTGGGATCCATGGCATGCAAATCGAGGCAATCCGTTGACCAAAATATCAACTGACTCAAATCCTTGATTTGTGTATAGAATTCTATATATTTCAGTGCTACATGAACGTTAAAATTGACGGTTTTATAAAATCACAAGTCGGTAAAGAGTTATGGCCACAAGGACGCACAGATGATAATTTTTGGTAGTTTTCTAGTTACGTCTATGTTGCATAAATTTTATAGTAGATTAAACTTATATGTTAAATTCTGAAAAATAATTTTATACAATTTCATCATATTAGCTTTTCGAAACTTCAAATGGCTCGTAATTCCGAGTTCGAAATCTCCTAAAATCTCGAAAATTCAAAAAAGCGTCTGATTTCGGACAGCTGGCACTTTTAGAATTTTATGGAAAAATAGGTTCAGAAATTATAAAATAATTTATATATTCAGAAAACTAACCTTAATATGGTTCTAAAAAAATAAACTGGAGCACGTTTGGAGTCCGTAGCTAGGAGATATCGTCTTTTTAAGTCGTCATAACTACTAGAAAATGAGGCTAAATTTATGACAAATTTTAACTGTTTTTGGACGAAAAAAAGAGAAGTTTGGGGAAGAAAAATATGAAAGATGAGTTTATTCCATAAGTCTAATAGGTATTTATAATGGTGGAGGCTACTTAATTGAATACGACTAGGATTGGCTAATTTGGATATGATTAGGGTCAGTTTAAATATGAATATGATATGCATGAAGTTGCTTTCCTAGTAGGCTCAGGATTTGAATTAATTTAAAATATAGTTTAAATTTATCTCAATAATTTATAATCTTAAATATAATAAAAGATAATATAAATAATTTATATATAATCTTATTAATATCTATTAACACTAAATTAGCATATATCTAATATTAAGACTTTATATATCCAAATAAATCCTCATTGATTCCAAAAATCCAAAAAATCCTTAAAATTATAAATAAATTATTGAAAACTATATTTAAATATTTTAACTTTAAAATAAATGTTTGGTAGTAACAACATGCAAGTATGGTCTCATAATAAATCATGCAAGTCCTAGAAATTTACGTTTCCTAGGTTTTAATTACCCAAAAATTCTAGAAAAATCACCAAAAATCTAAAATAGCCTAAAAATAATTCTAAATAAATATTTGTATAAGTTAAATATATTAAAAAATTTATTTTCTAATTAACTAAAAGAATACTCTAAAAAATTTAGTATCTATAATAAATATAATAATATAAAATATACACAAAATACCTATTTTTGGTGAGGGGGTTTACAATATACTGGTGATAAATTTGATAATTTCAGTCAACAAGAAGGTATAAAGGTAGTTCACAGTAGCATACACTCCACAACAAAAAAGAGTACCAGAGCGGATGTGTCACTCCCCGATCTCCTGCAGGCTAATCTGTCGTCCCCGCTAGGCGAGAATCGCCGTGCCAGCGCTCCCGCAGGTCGATCGCTTGACCCATAAGGGCGTGATGCCGCACGAGTTAGGCTATTCAACATTATCATAAAACTGATCCTAAGGCAAGTAGAAAGATAACATAATAGATGGTGCACGGAACCTATATTATGTGTTTGGATTTATCGAGCGGGCGAGTAGCCTCCCCACCAGTGCATTTATGTACTGATAAACCACCAGATTGCTTGCAGGGTACGGAAGAACCTCATTCGGTGTGGATTCCTCCTTCGTGCGTACTAAGGCATGGAGTTCACTCTGGAGCCTTGGACTGCTGCGTCCGAAACTGAAGCACATATACAAGACATAATATTAGAACATCGTCTATACATTATTTCATAAATGTAACCACTTGGTACGCTTTTACTATTTCAGAGAGAGAGGCTTGAGCGACTTGTAATCTCGGCTATACGCCGCTGTAACACTTGTTCAATATAAATAAAGATTTTGTTTTACTTCTATACTTGTGTTATTCAATACTTCCGCTATTAACGACTTAGTAAACTTGTTACCAATCGCCTATGCATTTATAATTCGGCTGCACTCGAACAATCTGTGCGACTCTGTGGCTTAGACCTCTTACCGCTAGCCAATAAACCACGTCCTTGCACGGGCGCGGCTCACACTCGTACCGCATCATGTTCAGACGGGTCAAGCGATTGACCTGCGGGAGCGCTGGCACGGTGATTCTCGCCTAGCGGGGACGGCCGATTAGCTTGTGGGAGATCGGGGTATGACATATTGGTATCAGAGCTTGGCTATACGCCTTTGGACTTCGTTTTGATTCTTTCAGTTTTGAAAGCTCGTTCGTGGGTTATGTGCACGCTCTCTCTCAATGTCCCAATAGAATATTCCGATAATAAGTCTAAATACTTTCAAAAGTGTATTTGAATGATGTGATTGCTTGTACAAAATTGAAATGCTAAGGCCTTTGTGCCGGCCTGTGCTAGACCCTTTGGGATTAGACTCGTACTAGAATTGTGACTTATGTACGAACCTGAAATGCCTATACATGTTTTCCTAACTAGTTAGTTCAAAATCAAATATTGTCCTGAATGGTTAGCTATGCACACAGCCTTTCGGCTAATTAAGTATCGTGTGCCAAGATCCTTTGGTGCAAGCTAGTTACAACAAAATTGGGATATCGTTCAGGAATAAAAGACAAGTCAGACTTAGAATGCCAACCGATAGAAACATTATCAGATCATCGCTTAGGCGAATATGAGAATCGTGTTTGGATTTTGAGAAATAACTTGAACGGTATTTCATGTCAGAAGATACAACACGATTGAGGATTTGATTGGATGACTCAATTACGAGTGGTATATAGATTATTTAGAAATATCTAAACGGATTCATAGGTCTCGTGCGATAGTTGGATTGAACGATTTAGAGAATATCTTGAATGAATAATAAGGCTTATATCGAATTGAGATTCACGAAAAAATAAAAATTGATATCTTGGTTAAGGAAAACTTATTGGAAACCTGAGTATCGTGCGAGCGATTTCGGATTAAATCAAAATGAAAATAAAGCTTGAATTCAATATCGCTCGAATATAAGTTATCCCGAAAATAAATATCTTGATTCGAGGAAAAAGATGAACGATAATGGATTTGACTTTGAGTTTGGAAGAACGATCTTGAAATCAAGTTTGAAATGATAACTCTCAAAATCAGTCCCAACGAGAACGATTATCCTGCGAGAGCACCGGCATGGTAATTTCACATACGACGGGATGATCGAACTCACGGGAACATGTTCGATGATTATTCCAAACGAACTCGATGAATGGAACGTACCAATGATGGAATAAACTTGGGCTTGAATATTTGAAACTAGTTTCTTAAGGAATGATATAAGTAGACTATGGATTTACTGAACGGTAACAGTGAATGAATTATAATTACTGCATGAACGAACATAACTTGGATGGATGATAAGGTATTTTGATCATTTCGAAGATAACCATAACATTCAAACGTTCTTGCCTTGTGCGAGCATAACTCTATGCCCGTACATGCGTCACGCCCGGATTAGGAGATTATCCAGCGGGAGCGTTGGCGTAGGAATCTTACGTCTAACAAGGGTGGTCGAACTTGCGGGATACCGGAGTGTGACAAACCAATAGATCGTCTTAACTTTTGGTTCGACACAATAAGACAAATTTGGAATGCAAGTGAATCAAAAAGGCTTTGAGTATAAGTTAGCCTAGAACCTGAAATAAATCATGCTTGATGGTTTCGTGAATGGATACATGAATCAGGTTGAATGACTTGAATTATAATCTAAGATTTAGAATTGAATCTTGGCTTGGTGGACTAGACTTGGAATAAATAGGGATTCTATCAAAACATGTTTGGAGAGATAGACTATGCAAATCACTAGGCTTATCCTGTATCTTAAATATTATAGATTTTACTAAACGGACTCGAACCCCTGTACAAACGAACGTGTTATTGAGAGTAGAAAAAATATGTGCTCGATGTTTAGAAATCTGAGTAAAACAAGCTTGGATAGAATACCCCGTGCAAATGAACAATGGTTTGACCCTAGGAATTGGGGCGAGCATCGTGCGATGAATTTGCACGATGTATCGTGTGCTTGAACTTGTACCTATGGCCTTGTGAGCTGATCTAGCAAATAGGCAGACGACCCTGTGCCGAGTGAATGAACCTGTGTTACCGACTTTACCATATTGCTTGAACAAGCTATAGAGCTGGGGCAGCAAAACTTAGGGTTAGACTTGGAACGATAACGTGTACTATGTTTGACCCAAATAAATGAACGCTAGTCGGTGAATCAGATAGATCATGCTTAACGGTAGTGTAAATACTTGAGATTGAGTTAGAATGGAAAGTGGCTCAGATTTGATTGACCCTATCAAAAATATCCTTGTAATTGATAAACGAACCCTTAAGATTTTCGCAAGTAGCTTGTCCGATTTTACTATCTCTAAGTTTGATTGAATGCATATGTTTGAGGGATGCCTTGAACGTGTGAACGATCCAAGACTCAATAAGATGTGAAACTCGAGTGCTAAGACTTCGCTATCTCTAAGTTGGTTGACATGCATATGTTTGAAGGACGCTTCAAATATGTGCACGATCCAGACTCGCGATATTCTGATCTTAATTACTAGTACAAGTGAATATCCACCTGAATAAGAATAACGACTTGTATAAGTTTGCCTCAGCCTTAGATCATCATTCATGATCGATTAAAACTTACCCCGTGTTAAGCAATATATCATGCGCTAAGGCGCAATGAGATTGATCCAACATACACGCGACACAACGTAAGGATCGAGTAGGAGATTGTGTTCAATTGGATTTAGTGGTACCGATATCTACGCTTGAGATGGATTCGATAATGCGATAGTATTACCTGTACTCAAGAAGTCTCAAGGACAATACTTTTTCTGAGTGGTGTATGATGTAATGACCCGTTCCGCTTAAGCGGACTGCCGATTCAAACGACAAAAAGTGCAATATCCCAACCCGCTTTGCTCAGGCAAGAATACTCGTTTGAGGCAAAGGATTTCCAGACTTGGCCCTACAGGAGTTCCGGCTTAGGCTTTCAGAGGCTCACTTGGAGTATCGCTCAATCGAGGCAAATTAGCACTAAGGTGGGTGGCTATGGTAAATTTGTCTTTCCTTAGCCAGCATACTTAAAATATAAATGTTTTATGCTAGTCACTAGGTAAAACATCCCCTGCATGCTAATAAGAATCTAACGTACCTAGCTAAGGAAATAATCCTAATTTGTATCGCTTGTACTAGAATATGGAAATAAATATTACTTATATTCAGACCCTCGCATACTACCTTTGTCTTGTGCAACTAGACTTGCTATGCCTCGAGTAGAATAATATATGTATACTCAGTACTGCACTGTTCACTTTCCATACTGCACGAGATCATGTCTCTCGGTAAGTCCCTTTACGGTTTTACTTCTTTGCTTACCTTCAGGCCCAAGCTAACGTGAATGCTTATGTTTATAACAAATGCATGCTTGCCTGCTTATATATTGTCTCGATTCAATACTTGTCATATAATTGCATGCTAATATCAAGTGAATGCTATCTTGCCTTGTTTTCATCCAAACCACCGAAAGACTATCTAATAATCGTTCAGAGCCAAGTATAGAACATTGAAAGTATACGGGACCGTTAGGTCACAAAGGCATTTTCCGAACTAGGAAATTGCATCAATGGACAGTCAAGCAAGATAACAATACCTCAAGAGGAAATTGATACTCGTCGTGTACTCAATCTAATAACTCGGGGAGACTATCCAAGACAGATCATGCTATGTGATTGTCTCATGCTCGTATTGCCTTAGATTGCTTTAAGTCAAGTGCACACTGAACAATAATCATGTCATGTAAACCAATGAAATCATAGCTCGTGGAGCATACTTGTCCTGAACAAAATTGAGTTATCCTCTGAACCTGAAATCCAAGACCCGCATGGTCATGGACAACTTGTGCACAAGGGGGATTACAGCATCCCATTCCGCGGACGGTCTCGGGGAACTGGGACCGATCCGATCTAAACGTACTCCATATTGTTCTTTCCTTGTTTATTGGGACGGCACGCAATGCCCATATTATTTTACCGTTCGCACCATTCAGATACCCCATACTCATTGAGAGGCATCTCTACCTGTTCGGCGGGATGGCTTGCAAGGCCCTGTTCAAAGCCTTTCAAATAATCCGCTAGTGAGACAAACGTCCATTTGGCTATGCCAGTGACCCTCATGTTCATATAGATAAGTCATTCTCGCTTAGCGGCAATCCGCGTGCGAGTTATTGCATCATAGTCAATAAACCGAATCACTAAAATATCCTCTGTAACACTTCTGGATAACCTGTATGCTCGTGCACCCAAAATATAATCTCGCATGAAACACTTGTGTTTGCATATGCTAATGCCCTGATTTATTGCATATATGCTTGTTCTTGAATTAACTTGGTTTGCCTTGAACAGGGAAGGATAAATGGTAAGTTGGTAAGTCTCGCGGTATTTTCTCTTATATCGTATGGCGCACTGCCATACGAGTTAAGCTATTCAACATTGCCATGAAACCGATCCTAAGACAACTAGAAAGACAACATAATAGATGGTTCACGGAACCTATATTACGTGTTTGGATTTATCGAGCGGGCGAGTAGCCTCCCCACCAGTGAGTACTGATAACCCACCAGATTGCTTACAGGATGCGGGAGAACCTCGTTCGGTGCGAATGCCTCCTTCGTGCGTGCTAAGGCGTAGAGTTCAATCTGGAGACTTGGAGTGTTGTGTCCGGAACTGAAGCACATATACAAGACATAATGTTGGAACATAGCCTATACATCATTCCAAAAATATAGCCACTTGGTACACTTTTACTGTTTCAGAGAGAGAGGCTTGAGCGACTTGTAATCTCGGCTATATACTGTCTGTAACACTTGTTCAATATAAATAAAGAGTTTGTTTTACTTATATACTTGTGTTATTCAATGCTTCCGCTATTGACGACTCAGTGAACTTGTTACCAATCACATATGCATTTATAATTCCGCTGCACTCGGACAATCTATGTGACTCTATGGCTTAGACCTCTTACCACCAGACAATGAACCTCGGCCTTGTACGGGTGCGGCTCATGCTCGTGCGGCATCACGTCCAGATGGGTCAAGCGATCGACCTGCGGGAGCGCTGGTGTAGTGATTCTCATCTAGTAGGGACAACCGATTAGCCTGCAGGAGATCGGGGCATGACAGGATGAACATAACCTTGTTAAAATAGACAAGAGAAATGTTGAGAACTGCGGGGATGGCAAAGTCATTTTTGGCAGAAGCAGTAAAGATCGCCTGTTATGTGATTAATCGATCACCATCAATCATAATTAATCTGAAAATACCAATAAAGATGTGGACTGGTAAGCCAACTAATTACTCTCGCTTACATACATTTGGAAGTCATGTGTACGTTATGTACAATGCCCAAGAAACATCAAAGCTGGATCCAAAATCCAAAAAATGCATTTTCTTAGGGTATGCTGATGGAGTTAAGGGGTACCGCCTGTGGGATCCCACTACCTACAAGGTGATAATCAACAGAGATATGATATTTATAGAAGATAAAATACAAGTAAAATAAAATGATAGCACTTCAAAAGAGAAACCAAAGACTACTATAGCTCAAGTTTAAAATAGACAAGAACAAGAAGTTCTAGATTCTTCTGAAGCAGCACCAGAGCATGAAAAATAAGAGCAAGCAGAGATTACAACTCCACAAGTTCAATAGTCAATTCGGGAGAGGGGAGAACCAGCTTGGCATTCAGAGTATACTATGAAGGAAAATGTTGCATATTATCTACTAACAGAGGATGGAGAGAGTAGAATATTTTGGAGTAATTGTTATATTTTTTTATTAATAATCTCTTGGCTATTTATAGCCTTACAACCCTTTATCTTACATTAATACCCCAATAGAAATCTCTGTAGAATATTCTAATATCCCAACAAATATACCAAGAATATTCTAATATACTAACAAATATACCAAGAATATTCTAATATACCAACACTCCTCCTCAAGATGGACGAAAGATATTCACTAAGTCCATCTTATCACATCCTCTAATCATATCTGTAGAGCTAAGTTCCTTGGTCATACTGTCTACTACCTGCTCTTTGGTTGGAACATAACCTAGATCCAGTAGTCCATGGTCCAACTTTTCCTTGATGAAGAACCTATCGATCCTGATATTTTTGGTCTTGTCATGATGTACTGGATTGTTGGCGATACTGATGGCTGACTGGTTGTCACACCACAGCTTCATCTTGGCTCCTTGATCCAGCTTTAGCTCTACTAGCATACTCTTCAGCCATAGCATCTCTACAACTTCCATGGCCATAGCTCTGTAATCCGCTTCAGCTGTCGATCTGGCCACCACAGACTACTTTTTACTCCTCCAAGAGACCAAGTTGCCTCCTACAAATATGCAATAGCCTGAGGTAGACCTCCTGTCATCAGTAAAGCTAGCCTAGTCAGAGTTACAGTAGCCCTCGATGCTCAAGTGATCATTCCTTCTGAATATTAACCCCTTTCTGGGGGCACCCTTCAAGTATTTCAGAATCTGGTATACTGTGTCCATATGACCCTTCTTTGGGTCATGCATATAGCGGCTCACCACACTTACTGCAAAGCAGATATCATGACTTGTGTGGCTCAAATAGATTAACTTTTCTACCAGTCTCTGGTATCTGTCTCAGCCAACTGGTTCTCCAGCCTCAGTACACAGCTTGATCCCCTGGTTGATCGACGTCGCTGCAGATCTGCATCCCAACATCCATGTCTCTGTGAGAAGGTCCAGCACATACTTCCTCTGAGAAAGAACAATCTCCTATACTTCTCGAGCAATCTCAATCGCAAGAAAGTACAGAAGAAGGCCAAGGTCCTTCACCTCAAACTCCTTGCCAAACTTTTCCTTGAGTCGAGCAATCTTCTGCTCATCATCTCCTGTGATAATCATATCGTCCAGATACACTGCAAGAATGGTGATATGGCCTCCACTCCGACAGAAGAACAGAATATGATCAGCATTGATCTACTGATATCCCATCCCTATTGTCGCTCTCCTAAATCTGTCAAACCACGCTCGAGGAGACTGCTCCAGTCCATAGAGGGACTTTTTTAACCAGCAGACCTTGTCCATTATCTTATCGGTGCAGAATTTTGGTGGTATCTAAATGTACACTTTCTCCACTAGATCCCCATAAAGAAATGCATTCTTCACATCCAGTTGGTGTAGCTTCCATCAACCATTCTCTGCCAAAGAAATCAGGGTCCTGACGATGCTCACCTTCGCCACTGGTGCAAAGGTCTCATCATAGTCAATGTCGTACATCTAACTGTATTATTTTTCTACCAGTCGAGCCTTGTAGCGCTCTACTTTTTCATATGGGTTCTTCACAGTAAAGACCTACTTGTATCTAACTGTCATATTCTCCTCTGGCAGTTTTACCAGTTCCTAAGTGTTGTTCTTCTCAAGGACGCCTAACTTCCCGTGCATCTTTGCTTTCTACTTTGGATCATTTTTGGCAACCTACCAATTGTTAGGTACAATAATACTATCCAAAGATGTAATAAATGCTCCATGAGAAGAAAAGATATTATTATATAAAATAAACTGAGCAAGGTCCCAATCATATCTATCAGGAGGATTTCTTGCATTGCTGCGAGTGGTCCTCCATACTGATAATGGTGTGGGAGAAGTAGGAAGAATGATATCACCTGAAGGGAAATCTGGTGGTGGTGGTGTAGGTGTCTCAGGAGTTGAGACGGACGTAGGCAAGGGACTTGGCACTGGCACTGTAGGTACTGGTCCTGCAGTTTGCTTTCCTTTTCTGCTATAGGTAAGTAACTCCCCCTGAGACGTGGGCCTAACACCTCTCACCGCATTTCCCTGTTCCTCTTCACTCTCGTGCTCCTTCTAAAACGTTCCTCCATGCCATACTCCTAAATCGGTCACCACACTCTCACCAATCTTCCTCTCTCGCCTCATACTCTCAGTATCAGGTGAGTTGCTCATAGATGAGGTTCTCTCCTGACAGTAGTATGGCTCAAACTCCCTGAAGTGAATATCTATTCTCACAAACTTCTTCTTCTCTACTGGGCTCCAATACATGTACCCCTTCTGAGTCGCCGAATAGCCCACGAATACACACTTGACTACTCTGGGGTCAAGTTTTCTAATAGACGGTCTGTTGTCCTTCATAAAACATATGCAGCAAAAAACCATTAGTAGGAGAATTCCACTATTATTTTCTTACAATATCTCACATGGAGACTTCCATCCCAGTACCTTCGAGAGCATCCTATTGATCAATCGAGCTGTTGTCAATATTGCATGCCCCCACAGACTCTATGAGATATTTATGGCGATTATCATGCTCATTGCCACCTTCAGAAGGTGTTTGTTCTTCCTTTCTGCCACTCTATTCTGTGCTGGTATATATGCACAGATGGTCTAATGTTGTATCCCTTGGGCTGACAGGTATTCCTCAACTGCTTTATTGGTATACTATGTTCTATTGTCAGACCTTAGTATCTTCACCACTGCTCTGTACTGAGTCTGGACATGTTTATGAAAGTACTGAAAATAGATAAAGACCTTACTCTTATTCTTCATCAAATACAGCCAGGTGACACGAGATGAATAATCAATAAAAGAGATAAAATACTTGTAACCATTCATAGTAGTTATGGCGCACGGCCCCCAGATATCAAAATATATAGTATCAAAAATAAAAGAGCTTCTATGGCCCGCACCAACATATGAGCTCCTAGTAAGTTTGCCTAAATCACATATATCATATACTAGTTTCTTCTTATTTGCCTTCTAATAAATAGATGGATACAACCTACTCAAAATACCAAAAGAGGAGTGCTCCAACCGCTTGTGATGGAGTATCAGTGTATCCTCAACACTTATCTTTGGTCCTCATATTCCTGTCCTTTCTGCCATAGACACCAATGCTGAATGCAGTCCTTCCCAATCCAGGTACCACAGTCCACCATGCCAAGTGTCAGTCCCAAGTCTCCATCCCATCTCCTTCTCCTGGAAGATTACCTTAGGAATATCAAAAGAGATAATGCATTTTAGTTGGAGGATTTAGAACTAATGGACAAAAGACTGATTGAAAAAGAAGGAACATGTAAAATATTGGATAATCTTATTGAACATGTATAATCGACAGTACCATTACCGACCACTGGGTGAAAAATACCATCGGCTGTTTGAATATTGTCTGCAGATGCTAGGTGAGTGTAGGAAGAGAACTCACTAGCATTCTCTGTCATGTGTCGAGATGCACTCAAATCGACAATCCAGTCCGACAATCTAAGAGAAGACATAGATGCAAGGGCGAGTGAGTCATCAGTACCTTCCGATGGATGGCATACATGGTAGCGTTTCCCCTGACAAAAACTGAAGTGGACGCATCCTTAGTCCCACTCCTCATGTCTCCATCGCGTGACGCTCTTTGATTTCTCCTGAGTACTTTTAGCATATCCAATAGTGACTGATCCTACTTAGTATAAGTACCATTAGCTCCCTCCCCACCTTCTGCTACCAGCAGGTTCGCCCGATAACCTCTTCGATCACCCCTATCGACCCCTACTACCACGGCCACATCCTCTAAACTGTTCATGTCTGCCACCTGTATTGGGTGGTTTGGTACAAACATACCTCAGATGGCCCACCTTTTCGCAGTTGTAATATTGTCGAGGATCTCCCTTAGGTCATGTGTCGCATAAATTGGCAACCATCAGTGATGTATTCATTTCAGGAGGACTACATGTCCTTTCATGTAGCTTGATACGAGTCTCCTCCTGGATCATGGCCGAGATAGCCTCCTCAAGTGTAGGAATCTTCGGTTGGACTAGAAGTAGTATTGTCCTCTGAGCAAATACTGCGGCTAGTCCCTTAAGAAACTTTATCGTCCTCTCCTGCAGACATACATGTCTCTCCTTACACATTGGGTCCTCGCAGCTCGCCCAATCTGAGAAGTGATCATAATCCAACCACAGACGCTCCAACTCCGTGGCATACTCATGTACCGCCTTATCTCCCTGTACGGTGTCGTCGATCTCCCCCTTGATCTGAAAAACTCTCAAGTTATTCCCTACATAATCGTAGGTTCTCCTCAACTTCTCCCATATGTCTTGCACCATCTCAAGGCCATCCACTGTGGCAGCTATCGACTGGACTAAAGAATTGGGTAGCCAAATGTATACCACCATATGAGTGGACTTTCACTCGTCGCATCATGCCGAGCCCTCATCCGGCTATGTCTTCTCTCCTGACAAGAAACCCTCCAGGTTCTTCCCTGCGAGGGTTCTCTCCACCCATCGTGACCAACTCATGTAGGTGGCCAGTCTATCATGCTTCAGATCGATGGATGGAAGCTCCAACTTCGCCAATGTTAGTGTCGCGCTCTCACCAGCCGACAGTTTCATCTGCTTCATCAACGTTTTCACCTCCGCAGAATCTAACTTCTTGATGATCTCCTCTATTGATCCTCCTCTTCTCCGATCACCTCACACATGTTCCACGATTCATGTTTGCCCTCTTCATTCTCTCCTAGACCCGATCATGTCTCTCCCTATCAGATCTAGGCCTTCGATGTTAACGTCTGGAACGATCCGTGGGAGATGTCCGCAACCACAGCATAAGGCTCCTCGGGAGTCGTGGCTTCGCGGTGGTGGTGGCGAGCGATCAGCGACAGTGGTGGCGGGTGAGCAGTACGGCAGCGGTGGTGGCGGACGGTGTAGCAGCGGTGGTGCCTGGCGGTGGTGGTGGTGGCGGCTAGGGTTTGGGTGGTGGTGGCTAGGGTTTGGGCTCTGATACTATGTAGAATATTTTGGAGTAATTGTTATATTTTTATTGATAATCTCTTGGCTATTTATAGCCTTACAACCCTTCATCTTACATTAATACCTCATTAAAAACTCCTGTAGAATATTCTTATATCCCAACAAATATACCAAAAATATTATAATATACCAAAAAATATACCAAGAATATTCTAATATACCAACAGAGAGCCGTCAACTTCCCATGAAACTACAAAAAGCTAAGAAGCTTCTTTGTAAATAGCAACAATACAAAAAGAGATTGAATCTCTCCATAAAAATACGACATGGGATCTTGTTCCACTACTATAAGGAAGGAAGGCCATTGGGAACAAATGGGTTCTCAAAATCAAACAAGATGACAATGACCAAGTGGAGCGGTATCGAGCTAGATTGGTGGTGAAAGGATTCGCTTAGAAAGAAGGCATTGACTTCAACAAGATGTTCTCTCATATTGTTCGACTTACAACAGGTCTAGTATTCCTAGTGATGTGTGCTACATTTGACTTGTGCTTAGAGCAGTTGGACTTGAAAACTGTATTTCTTCATGGAGAACTTGAAGAAAAAATTTATATGCTCCAACCAGAAGGTTTTGAAGAAAAAAGAAAAAGAGAACTTTGTTTGCAGGTTGAACAAATCTTTATACGGTCTCAAACAGACGCCGAGATATTAGTATGAGAGATTTGATTCCTTCATCATGAGCCTTGGATACAACAAACTCAGTTCAGATCCTTGTGCTTACTACAAAAGATTTAGTGAGGGTGATTTTATTATTCTGCTGTTGTATGTTGACGACATATTGGTAGCAGGCACCAACAAAGATCGTATTAAAGAATTGAAGGCACGGTTGGCAGAGAATTTGAAATTAAGGGCTTGAGACCAGCAAACAAGATTCGAATTAGAGGCCATGATGTAGTGTCAATTGTTAGTAAATGTTAAGTTATATGTTAAAGGGTGGTTAGTGTTACATGTTAGTTGGGTATTGTTCTCAGTTTGTAGGTAAGTTAATACTTGATGATTGTTAGTTGATAGGTGTATGTGTTAGTTTAAATGGTTAGTTGTTTTGAATATTGCTTATTTTAGACTTTGATAAATAAAAGTATGTATTATATCAGTTATGATTTTTATAGTACGGTTAAGTTATGAAGTTAGGTGATAAACCACTGTATGTAATGTATGATACATACTATCATTTTTGTAGAAGTATCTAGAAATGGATATGAATTACTACTATCTGCGTCATCATTCGTGGATGTACAACCGTCATCCTGATAACATGTGCGGTGTACGGGATAAATTTATTGAGGGTGTACAGCAGTTCCTGCAGTTCGCCAAGGCGTTCCCTCAGTACATGGACGGTACCAAAATTAAGTGTCCGTGTGTGAGATATCGTAACAGAAAATATCATCCAGAAATGGAAGTCACATATCATTTATACTCGAAGGGCTTCACTCCGAACTACTATCAGTGGACCGCGCACGAAGAACTTGTGTTTCTAGCATCAGAGTCGGAGCCTAATGTGGAGCCGTATATGGATGTCCACGACCACGATGCTTACGATGACGGGTGGGTGAACATGGTTTATGATACGACGAGGCCTAGTTTCAATCCGGATAATTATGATACGGTGGAACCTAGTTGCAATCCGGACAATTATGATGTAGCTGAGGAGACACCGAATGCCGATGCTGCAAAGTTTATGGAGTTGCTGGAGAATGCAAGGACTCCACTATATCCTGGTTGTGAGGATCATTCACCATTGGAGGTGGTTATAAGATTATTGAGCATCAAGTTTGATTTTAACATGTCGTAAGAATGCAAGGACTCAAAGTATTCAATACGTCCGAAAAGCCTTCGGAAAAAATGAAGAAGAGATATTTGAATAACGACGAGCTAAGGACTGCTCAGTTGTATATATTACTCAATTGCGACGAGAATGAAGTGGAGAAGCTAGAGGGGTAAGTAATTAATATGTCCATGTTTACATCATCTCAATATAATAGGATAAGATACTATTATGCTACTAATCAGCAGTTGCTTCATTATTTTTCAGCACATATAATGATGAGTTGAGGTCTGTTAGACCCTACATAACAGACGAAGAAGTAGAACAAGAAATAAGATGCCATTTTCCTTTTTAGTTGAGCGCATATGTAAGATGCTTGGTAATTACTTTTTAATTCTGCACTTGCAAAATAAATAATTTACTATCGCTACTTTGGTATTTAGTTCGATCGTCTAATAATACCCGAGACTGAATCTATTAGAACTCTAGCCAAGGGACCAATTACTGCCTTTAAAATATGGCCAAGTTTCTGTATGAATGGGTTCAGGTTCAAGTCAACAAATGCTCCTATCAGAGATAACTTTCTGGATCTTGATTCCACAAAAACAGTTGTTTGTGTATCAAATCTTCGAACTACAAATACGTCGATCCAGGCAATAATTTTTTTGACATCTTACGAGAGATTGTAGAGTTGACATATAATTATGGCACAGAACCTGCTAATATCGTGCTATTCAAGTGTGAATGGTTCGATCCGATTTAAGATCAAGGTTGAAAAATTGACAAGCATGGCCTTGTAGATATAAACTATAAGCGTAAATATCAATGCTACGAACCATTTGTCCTATCAAGTCAGGCTCAGCTCGTGTACTTCATAACTTATCCTAGACGGGGGATAGCGAGGTCAGATTGGTGGGCAGTATGCAAGACTAAAGCTAGAAATACCTTTGACATTGACGAAATAGCTTATCAGGAGGATGATCTACCTCTTGTAACAAATATTGTAGATGTGGACTCAACGAAAGTTACTTATTACACGAGTAATAATATAGAAGATATAGAATTATCCGAAGATGAAGACGAAGTAGATGAAAGTGAAGACGAGGAGGAGGAGGAGGAGGAAGAGGGAGAGGAGGACGAGGAAGGCGAACAAGATAAATTTTCTGAAGATGATTAAAAATAAAATATTTTGCCTGTAGAATGTAACTATATTTTGACTTTAGAATGTACTATTTTAACAAATATATGTATTAAATTTTGACTATAGAATGCTTTGAGATATGCATCACATTTTGACTGTAGAATGTACTAAATATTTGTGTTTTTCTATATTCATCATATGTTATTATCAGGTATGACAGGACGACGCGGAGGATTCGGTAGGTCCCGAGGTAGACAGAGTGCTCCTCCGGTACTGCCTACTGTTGGTTCCGGATCATCGTCGTCGAGTACTCCAGTATATCGATCACTCACATCTTTGACTGTTAGGACGAGTAGTTCCAGGCGTGATAATACTCCCTCGTCCAGCGTTCCTCCTGTTGACGAAACCATGGGGACAGATGAGCATGTCGAGGAGGTCGTGCCCACGTTGTTCTAGCATCAGCAAGATCCTCCATGCGCACCTCCGGAGGAGACGAGGACAGAGATTTGGGCCGACGGTACAAAGTAGGTCAATTAGATAGTTTAGTATAATATATATCGTGTATTTCTTTATTCATCGTATATTGACTTTTTTGATCAAAATAATTATCTCTGTATAGATATCGTCCATCGTCGGTTCAGAGACGTCTGGGCCAATTTCTGAAGAACAACTACTGTCATGACCCAGTCCCAAAAATACATAGGACTAGGACACGTAAGCATGCTAGCCGCATGTATATAGCAACTCCAATATATGGAAACCAAATCCATACGTACGCTGTAATATGAATATCAAATCCACGAGTGGTATAAAATGTATTACAAGTCACAGGGTATAATCTAAATCTCATCCACGAAAATCAATTATAAATAAATAACCAATATCTATGAACTAGATCTAGACACAAAGTATCTGGAGATAATAGTTGGATGGAAACAAATCCACTACCAACTGGAATATAAGGACAATACAATATGAGGACAACACAATAAAACAATATAAGATTACCAGTTAATAATCACGGCTCGAAGAGAAGACATCCTCGAATATAAGTAGCCATCCGAATCTGCGCTCCTGCGAATACTCAATAACAGATACACCTGGAAGGGCCAGGTCCTCAGAGGGACATAACAAGATACATAAAAGCATGCCAATAAAGTACTGAAATAAATATCCAATGGTAGCCTAACCGTCTAAGAGAATGCAGTTAAGAACAACTTTCCCCACAAGTGAGCTATCTGGCTGAAAACTGGGATTTGGCATGGTTCCCTTTTGGGGATCCAGGGGCCTAAAAAGGCACGTCGTCTTTCGAACGCCGGAGGCCCGCCTGATAATAATATAATATATAGTGGTCATCACCACCCGTATCTCTAATAGAGAATCCGAGCGCACAGGAGAAAAGTGCAAAGGAGCTCAAATGCGGTACTTGTTGTTCTCCCCACTCCATGCTCTAAGCATATCACATCCAAGACACAATTTGGTTCATAGCCTATTCTCAGTACCCTAGCCCAATCCTGCAACCAAACAAGGACAAGGATGGGACCACCGTACTACAATAGGCTATGTCCATAGACCTCTAATAACTGTTAAGTCTACTAGCATGCAAAGTTTCTAACAGCAGTTATTCCTAACGCACGGCCCAAACGTACAGGAGGCCAAACCCTGCACGCCAGTCCGTGATCTATATGAGACTCACAACTCGTGTAACAACTGTGTCACGGCCAATGAACCTAAAGATGCTACATGATAATGGGGTAGTCTCGTGAACAAGGTCAATGCAATACATAAATAAAAATACATCGCGACGACACCGTCGCGCGCATTTTATATAACAGTTAAAATATATGAACTAAAGAGAGAAAATAAAGATGCATGCAACATATGGAATATGAATAACAGTACAATGGCAAGGTATACTTGCCTGGCAAGAAAGCTGCGATGTACCAATAACCTACTCCAGAAGTTGCGTAGAACAAATCAAATATCTTATGTACATATAATATAATACAATAAAATTATTAGTCATTACACTAGTACATACACAACAATATTTACACTGGACTCAGGGGGTACACTAGGGGTGGCACTAGTCATCTAACACGGTCAATTACGCGTTGAATTACGCAGGGTCACATCTTCAAGTGTTTGTACACAATCAAACAGTCAGCTGACAGGTGTCTAAGCCAGTGCGTTAATGTACGCAAGGCAGGCAATTCACAAGTTCTTAGGGTCAACATGGTTAAGGTAAGTACGGGATAGTCCACGGTGTCCTAGGGTCGTACAGTCTGAATACACCTACTCCTAATTTATTATTTAATTACATATATATCCATATAATAATAATAATATAACCAGCAATTATAACTATTGGAATACATATAGTAACTACGTATATAAATATATAAACCAGCTAATAATATGCTAATGACTAAATATACATATACTAGATACATTTATATATTTCAAACTGAATAATTTTTGCGTACGCGTACGTGCACGAATGTGAGGTGGGTTCTCCGAATCAGGGTCTGATGTACACTAACTGTGGTGGCTAAATACTAATGTCCTACTGGAATACACACAAACACACATAACAAGAAGAAGGTGGGACAGGTTCGTACCTCGGGGTACGTGTACGGGATCGGCTGGACGACAACGAAGAGTGGTTGACGACGATGATGACGATGATGGTGAGGACGACAATGAAGACGATGATTACGATTTCAGCGATGACGATGATGGATTGATGGTGAGATGACGATGATGCGATGCCGATGATGATGACGAGGACGATGGTGAGGATGGAGATGTTGATGGAGATTATGGTGATGGTGTTAGGGATGATGGTGGTGGTGGGTGGTGGACTGCCGGAGTCCGGCCAGGAGAGCTTCCGGCGAGTCATGGTGGTGGGGAAGATGATGAAGAGCATGGGGAGTTGTGGTGATGGTGAAGATGATCAATGATGATTGGCTGTTGGGTGTGCTGCTGACCGGGGCCGGCCTGGGGAGTTGCTCCAGCGAGGGGGGGAGTAATTAGGGAGCAGGGAGGAGGCCAGGGCGGAGCTAGATCGGGGTCAGGCGGATGGCGGCTGAGCAGGAGTACAGGTGATGATGACGATGATACAATGGTGGTGACCGCTGAACTCCGATCAGCGAGGGGAGGTGGTGATCGAGGAAGAGAGCGGAGGTTGCAGAGGGAGTCGGGATTGACGTGGGGGTGGTCGTGGTGTTGCTCGGCGCTACGGGGAAGTTCAGCAGCAGTTGAAGGTCGGAATCGGCTGTGATGGTGGTGCAGTCGAGAATGGTAGTGGTGACGGGCTCTGTGGGGCCTGTGATCGGGGAGGAAGACGACCGAAGGAGGTCCGGGGAAGAGGCTAGGATGGAGAAGACGACGGGGGAGGGGTGGATCCGGAGTCAGCTGTGGGGAGTCTCGGCTAGGCGGTGCCCGGGGTCAGGTGATCAGGAGTCGGGGGAGATCACCGGAGGAAGGAGTCGGAGAAAAGGGAGTGTTGGTGGTGTTAATGGAGATGGGGGTGATGGTTCGTCGACGTGGTGTCGTCGGGTCGTGCTCCGGGACATAGGAGCGGAGGAGGAGTGGAGGTGTTCGTGGTGGTTCGATTGGGGTGTCGGTCGCTGGCTCAGGCGGAGGAGAATGACTAGAGGGAGAGGAGGAGATCTGGCCGGATTGGTGTTAATGGAGGGAGACATCGACGGTGGAGGTTCAGCCGCTCCGGGGGTCGGGGTGACCGGAGCTCCGGCTGCGGTGTAGTCGGGAACTCGGGGACGATACCAAAGTCGCTCGGGGTCGAGATGACGGGGAGAGGTCATCGAAATGGTGGCGGTTCTGGTCGACAAGGTGGCTCGGCTTTGATGGCGGAGGTGCGGGGAGAGTTTCGGCCATGGGTGTTCGACGAGGAAGACTCGGGAGGAAGAAGGAGGATGAACAGTGCTGATGGTGGTCAGCTGAGTAATTGGAGTTGGTTTTTGGGTGTTTTATGTTTTAGGAAAAAAGGAAATCAAGGTGTATTTATAGGTGATGTTGGTGTTGACCTAAAATAGGTTTGACTGGTCAACCCCTCTTGGGTTGGGCCTTGGGCTTGCCATGGGGATGTTGGGAGGGCTAAAATTTGCATTAAATAAATGAAAGGGTAGATTTAATATACGGGACGATGTGCGCGCGTTGCACATGCTAAAAATTACGAAAAAAATCCACGTAAAGGAAAAAATAGATTTCTTTGTGAATTGTCCAATGATGGGGACACCTCAATGTGTTTTTGCATAAAAGCCCCCCAACAATTGTAAAATTGCACAAAGGCGGAAATTGGATTTAATTAATTAAATCGAACGCGCATGATGTTCTAGAATTAATTAGGAGTACATGGGATTAAATTTAGGCGGGCCACAAGTGTCAGGGGCGTAGAGGGTACAGTGTAGAATATTAATAAAATTTGGGTTGTACAAAACGGTCAGGGTTGTGTTTCCAATTTCGATTGGAACGCACAAGGGTACTGAGTTAGAATTTATTTCGAATTAAGAAATAAAGTCCGCGACGTTTATTGTGCAGCTAAAATATAGCACCAGAGAGCAATATTATAAGTTGCACAAGGGTCAGAATAGTAGGCGGGCATGTCTAGGATGAGGTTGTGAAATTCGTAGATAGGCAACGGCTAGTGAAGTGCTCCAATTATCGAAGCAACGGTAAGGTGCGCTACACGATATAAATTATTGCATAATTAAATAAATGTCGTGTTCTAATTCTACTTGGCTCGAACTAGCCCTATTTTTACTATCTAAGCAAATTAGGCCTAATTTTGGGTGAGGGGGTTTATAATCTACCCAACTAAAAATAATTTCGTCCTCGAAATTAAACTAGGGTAGGGTTTCTCTATCTAACCTCACTTGATTACAGTATAAAGAATTCTCCTTAAGTTAACATTGCAGTTTTTACCCAACTTAGAATTTACCCATCTATCATCTAAGGCTATACATCTAAGAAGGCTATGCCCTAAATTATTTAATCATGTTATTTAATCCTCAAAGTTTTTAACACCAACATAACAACTATGATATGCCCTTATTACAAAAGAATAATCCTCAAGTATATGATCGGCCTATGGGGTATATCTAGTACTCTCTGTGTATCAAACTTATACTAAGCACGAGGTTTTGTCTTTCCGTAATAAGGGAAGACGGAGATCAATAATAAAGAGTTCAAGGGAGAGGTAATAGGATAGAAGTATCGGGATAGAAGTATCGGGATCAAGGCGTTTAAATAATTCAAATGGGAATTGTCAAAGCAGTTGTGGATTGAAATCCTATTTTGGTGATTCTTTGTTCGCATGCTCGTATTAGTACAGTTATGTAACTGATACGATATGTCAGACATGTTTAGGGCAAGTATATTCGTCTACTAATCACTACATATCTCAATCCACGTAAAGTAGTATTACGAAGGGCGAATCAAGAGCACTAAGGTTAGCTAGACCTTAATACACTGATTCTGAAATGTATTAGTGTGTTAACCCACTAACACATATATCATGAACAAGCTCGATAGAAGAGTAATCTTACAAAACTAGGCTATAATAGCAGCATAAGTCAAGGTAGTACAACAATATAAGTACGCTAGATGATGATGAAAGGAGCTACAAATTAATTCAAGTTCACAAAAACAAAACAAAATAAGCAACAATAATAAAAACTCTACAATCTCTACAGTTATCATGCAACCTCCTTGTCTATGTCGCTAGTCGACCAAATGGGGGCAAGGACCTCTAAATTCTATTGTCTGAATACACACTGTCGTCTTATGCTAGTATACAATTAATGTCATCCAATTACACTTCAATAATGGGTCAGAAGACTATGTGATACTAGGGTGTGAGGTATACTACATAACTTATAACAATTGAACTACTATTGTAATTGTCTTAAGGATACCGTAGAAGCTCCTATTAAGGTCTACAAAAATGGGTCTTAGTACCTATTAGGGTATCTTCCTATATTACATAGGTCATGGTCGTCTTAAGCCTTAGTCATAGTGCTTATAGAACAAGTGTCAGTAGCAAGAATGGAAAAGTTACTAGCCCTTAAGAAGATATAACTTGTATTGAGTTATGGATACAATTTACGTGATCTACAACTAGGAGGATAATTATCGGGTCACAGTCTGCAAAAACAACTCAAACTTATCAAACTCTAACTACCAAGCACAAAATTTTCAAATTCAAGACTACAACTATAATCCTAGCAAACTATGAGCCCTTAACAAAGAATAAAATTACTTGGCCTACTATCAGAAGTGTCAGGTGGCACGAGTTGAAATATAAAAAAAGAAGAACATAATTTATTCGTTGCGCAATTAACGAACGTTAAGGTCGCAGAGGAACAACATATGAAATAGAGAGGCTCTAGATAGCATCATAGTTTTCTAAAGGGGAGTGGGGTGCTAGTCTCTGTATTTGAGGTATGATTAGAAAAATATTCTATGCATTACTCTTGGCTTTCTAAGGTACTGTCTGCTTATCTTAAGACAAAAATCTAAATGTATAGTTCTCCAATACTTATCTAACTACGAAGGTTAGGTTCAGTCCTAATATTCAATTTTGGTTTTCTATTGGTTCCTCAATACTAGGGTCAAACATTATGGTAAACTTCTAACTAACTCTAGTAGTATGTATACTACTCACAGGTCCCCATAATACATCAAGGGGTAATGGTAAACCAATCTATAGATAAGAAATTCTAGGTTCACTAGATATTTTAAACTTAGTGGTGTGTCTATATTCTCGTTGTATTCTTAATAGGTGTGCTACCCTAATTATCATCCTATTAACAGGGGTTCCTATATTCTAGCAGAAGGCTATACTCAAAGAACTATTAGGGAAGTACAGGAATCAAGCAGGATGCGATTATTCAGATAGAACGGATTAGAAGAAAGATGAATCATAGTCAATTGTGGGTGAGATTCTATACTCTAGTCCTAGGTGCAGGCTTGTTCGGTACAGTAACATAACCGAAACAATATGCTCTTGACCTTCATGGGCCACCACTAAAAACATGTCACGCCCCAGTCCCAAAAATACGCAGGACTAGGACACGTAAGCATGCCAGCCGCATGTATATGGCAACTCCAATATATGGAAACCAAATCCATACGTACGCTGTATATGAATATTAAATCCACGAGTGGTATAAAATATATTATAAGTCACAGAGTATAATCTAAATCTCATCCACAAAAATCAATTATAAATAAATAACCAATATCTATGAACTAGATCTAGACACAAAGTATCTGGAGATAATAGTTGGATGGAAACAAATCCACTACCAACTGGAATATAAGGACAATACAATATGAGGACAACACAATAAACACAATATAAGATTACCAGTTAACAATCACGGCTCGAAGAGAAGACATCCTCGAACATATGTAGCCATCCGAATCTGCGCTCCTGCGAATACTCAATAACAGATACACCTGGAAGGGCCAGGTCCTCAGAGGGACATAACAAGATACATAAAAGCATGCCAATAAAGTACTGAAATAAATATCTAATGGTAGCCTAACCGTCTAAGAGAATGCAGTTAAGAACAACTTTCCCCACAAGTGAGCTATCTGGCTGAAAACTGGGATTTGGCATGGTTCTCTTTTGGGGATCCAGGGGCCTAAAAAGGCACATCGTCTTTCGAACGCCGGAGGCCCGCCTGATAATAATATAATATATAGTGGTCATCACCACCCGTATCTCCAGCGGAGAATCCGGGCGCACAAAAGAAAAGTGCAAAGGAGCTCAAATACGGTACTTGTTGTTCTCCCCACCCCATGCTCTAAGCATGTCACATCCATGACATAATTTGGTTCATAGCCTATTCTCAGTACCCTAGCCTAATCCTGCAACCAAACAAGGACAAGGATGGGACCACCGTACTACAATAGGCTATGTCCCTCGACCTCTAATAACTGCTAAGTCTACTAGCATGCAAAGTTTCTAACAGCAGTTATTCCTAATGCACGGCCCACATATACAGGAGGCCAAACCCTGCACACCAGTCCATGATCTATATGAGACTCATAACTCATGTAACAACTGTGTCACGTCCAATGAACCTAAAGATGCTACATGATAATGGGGTAGTCTCATGAACAAGGTCAATGCAATACATAAATAAAAACACATCACGACGACACCGTCGTACGCATTTTATATAACAATTAAAATATATGAACTAAAGACAGAAAATAAAGATGCATGCAACATATGGAATATGAATAATAGTACAATGGCAAGGTATACTTGCCTGGCAAGAAAGTTGCGATGTACTAATAACCTGCTCCAGAAGTTGCGCAGGACAAATCCAATATCCTATGTACATATAATATAATACAATAAAATTATTCGTCATTACACTAGTATATACACAACAATATTTACACTGGACTCAGGGGGTACACTAGGGGTGGTACTAGTCATCTAACACGGTCAATTACGCGTTGAATTACATAGGGTCACATCATCAAGTGTTTGTACACAATCAAACAGTCAGCTGACAGGTGTCTAAGCCAGTGCGTTAATGTACGCAAGGCAGGCAATTCACAAGTTCTTAGGGTCAACATGGTCAAGGTAAGTACGGGACAGTCCACGGTGTCCTAGGGTCGTACAATCTGAATACACCTACTCCTAATTTATTATTTAATTACATATATATCCATATAATAATAATAATATAACCAGCAATTTATAACTATTGGAATACATATAGTAACTATGTACATAAATATATATACCTGCTAATAATATGCTAATGACTAAATATACATATACTAGATACATTTATATATTTCAAACTGAATAATTTTCGCGTACGCGTACGTGCATAAACGCGAGGTGGGTTCTCCGAATCAGGGTCTGATGTACACTAACTGTGGTGGCTAAATACTAATGTCCTACTAGAACACACACAAACACACATAACAAGGAGAAGGTGGGACAGGTTCGTACCTCGGGGTACGTGTACGGGATCGGCTGAACGACAACGAAGAGTGGTTGACGACGATGATGACGATGATGGGGAGGACGACAATGAAGACGATGATTACGATTTCAGCGATGACGGTGATGGATTGATGATGAGATGACGATGATGCGATGCCGATGATGATGACGAGGACGATGGTGAGGATAGAGATGTTGATGGGGATTATGGTGATGGTGTTAGGGATGATGGTGGTGGTGGGTGGTAGACTGCCGGAGTCCGGCCAGGAGAGCTTCCGGCGAGTCATGGTGGTGGAAAAGATGATGAAGAGCATGGGGAGTTGTGGTGATGGTGAAGATGATCGATGATGATTGGCTGCTGGGGGTGCTGCTGACCGGGGCCGGCCTGGGGAGTTGCTCCGGCGAGGGGGAGAGTAGTTAGGGAGCAGGGAGGAGGCCAGGGCGGAGCTAGATCGGGGTCAGACGGATGGAGGCTGAGATGGAGTACAGGTGATGATGACGATGATACAATGGTGGTGACCGTTGAACTCCGGTCAGCGAGGGGAGGTTGTGATCGAGGAGGAGAGCGGAGGTTGCAGAGGGAGTCGGGATTGACGTGGAGGTGGTCGTGGTGTTGCTCGGCGCTGCGGGGAAGTTCAGCAGCGGTTGAAGGTCAGAATCGGCTGTGATGGTGGTGCAGTCGAGAATGGTAGTGGTGACGGGCTCTGTGGGGTCTGTGATCGGGGAGGAAGACGACCGGAGGAGGTCCGGGGAAGAGGCTAGGATGGAGAAGACGACGGGGGAGGGGTGGATCCGGCGTCAGCTGCGGGGAGTCTCGGCTAGGCGGTGCCCGGGGTCAGGTGATCAGGAGTCGGGGGAGATCACCGGAGGAAGGAGTCGGAGAAGAGGGAGTGCTGGTGGTGTTAATGGAGATGGGGGTGATGGTTCGTCGACGTGGTGGCGTCGGGTCGTGCTCCGGGACATAGGAGCGGAGGATGAGTGGAGGTGTTCGTGGTGGTTCGACTGGGGTGTCGGTCGCTGGCTCAGGCGGAGGAGAATGACTGGAGGGAGAGGAGGAGATCTTGCCGGGTCGGTGTTAATGGAGGGAGACGTCGATGGTGGAGGTTCAGCCGCTCCGGGGGTCGGGGTGACCGGAGCTCCGGCTGCGGTGTAGTCGGGAACTCGGGGACGATACCAAAGTCGCTCGGGGTCGAGATGACGGGGAGAGGTCATCGAAATGGTGGCGGTTCTGGTCGACAAGGTGGCTCGGCTTTGATGGCGGAGGTGCGGGGAGAGTTTCGGCCATGGGTGTTCGACGAGGAAGACTCGGGAGGAAGAAGGAGGATGAACAGTGCTGATGGTGGTCAGCTGAGTAATTGGAGTTGGTTTTTGGGTGTTTTATGTTTTAGGAAAAAAGGAAATCAAGGTGTATTTATAGGTGATGTTGGTGTTGACCTAAAATAGGTTTGACTGGTCAACCCCTCTTGGGTTGGGCCTTGGGCTTGCCATGGGGATGTTGGGAGGGCTAAAATTTGCATTAAATAAATGAAAGGGTAGATTTAATATACGGGACGATGTGCGCGCGTTGCACATGCTAAAAATTACGAAAAAAATCCACGTAAAGGAAAAAATAGATTTCTTTGTGAATTGTCCAATGATGGGGACACCTCAATGTGTTTTTGCATAAAAGCCCCCCAACAATTGGAAAATTGCACAAAGGCGGAAATTGGATTTAATTAATTAAATCGAACGCGCATGATGTTCTAGAATTAATTAGGAGTACATGGGATTAAATTTAGGCGGGCCACAAGTGTCAGGGGCGTAGAGGGTACAGTGTAGAATATTAATAAAATTTGGGTTGTACAAAACGGTCAGGGTTGTGTTTCCAATTTCGATTGGAACGCACAAGGGTACTGAGTTAGAATTTATTTCGAATTAAGAAATAAAGTCCGCGACGTTTATTGTGCAGCTAAAATATAGCACCAGAGAGCAATATTATAAGTTGCACAAGGGTCAGAATAGTAGGCGGGCATGTCTAGGATGAGGTTGTGAAATTCGTAGATAGGCAACGGCTAGTGAAGTGCTCCAATTATCGAAGCAACGGTAAGGTGCGCTACACGATATAAATTATTGCATAATTAAATAAATATCGTGTTCTAATTCTATTTGGCTCGAACTAGCCCTAGTTTTACTATCTAAGCAAATTATGTCTAATTTTGGGTGAGGGGGATTACAACTACGGTGGCCCTTGGATCAACTACTCTGAGGCTCCGAAGGAGAGGAAGGCATTCTGGTTGCGCACTTCCAGGTAAAAGTATATTGAATAAATCCTCTAATTTATGCATATTATATAACTTATCCGTGATGCTCACTTACTAAATTATTTATTATAGCAAACGTATTTCTATCCTCCGTACCGGGTCGAGTTGATCGAGCGGCTCTTTCCTACCGTTGCCGCCAAGCTTATCCGAGATGCTCTAGATGACCAGAAGGCTCGTGATCGTACTGGAAAACCGATCCAAGGTTGGATCATGCCTGAGCAGTGCACTGCGATGAGGGCTAGATTCGACGATCCGAGCTACAAGGAAAGGTCTGAGAAGGCCAAGGAGGCTAGGCGGAATGCTGCCAAGTGGTGTGGTGGCTCGATTCTGATGACGGAATATTTTTGCCGTTTGGTATATTTTTTCTTTTAAAATATATTATTTTAATGTAAGTACCATAAAATGGTAGTAGGAAAAAATGTTTAAGTTTAGTACTAAATAATATATTTTTAACAGGTACAGAGGGGTGAGGATGCAAACATGGTGACCGTCTTCTTGGCCACCCATCGCAAGGACGAAAATCTCATTGATGAGAGGGCCTCGCAGACCTATGTAAGTATTACTTTACTTTGTGTTAATTTTAATATAACTTACGCAATTATCGAGTTTTCAAACCTTTCTAGGCCGAGTATCTTAGGCTGCGTGAGCGGACGACTGCTAGTGCACCTACACCTGGAGAGGCTGGTACTTCCTCGCAGCCCGCTCCAGCTCCGTCGACGGACAACCTGTGGGTGACCGCAGCTGGTGGTCTCCAGAGGGGTACGTACTACGGTACGGGATTCTATTGCGTCCTGGTTGCGACGCAGTCATCTAGGGCCTCTCCGATAGCTGCGTATTCCACATAGCCCTCGCAGTCGTCGGCCAGAGTCCAGGAGGCCGTTGACCGTCAGATTGCATCTCTCCGTGACGAGTTGCTACGAAGGATGGAGGAGCAACCTCGGTCCCAGCCGCAGGCGGATGATCCGACGTTCATCGCACGATTCGATATGCTCGACCGCAGCATCACGTAGCTCCGGGATTTGACAAATGATCTTAGAGCCTCGACAGACCGCAACATCACGGAGCTGCAGGCATCACAGCTATCGATGGGCGAGAGACTAACGATGATGCAGGATTCAATGGTTCATAGCAGTACGAGGCTGTTATCTACCATGGATTCTTATAACCAACGACTCGCAGACTTGGAGCGGGTACGGCCTCTTGGTGCGCCTACATCGACACAGACTCCACCGACGTCACTGCCTTCTCCATCGACATTAGTGTCGATTCCACGGGAGCAGTATGAGATATTCTTATCCTTCATACGTGCCGGTGGTCAGCCTCCTGCAGATCTGCAGTAGTATAGCTAGTTACTGGATATTTATATTTTTTATATTATTTAGGATGAGATTGTATGGATATATATTTGTCGTATTCTTTACGATGAGATTTATTGGATGCTTTCTTTTCTTCAAATTTTATTATATTATTCATATTAAATATATTATTTTATCGGTGTTGAGTGTTCAACCCAAGGGGGTTTGCAAACCCAGAAATTCAACGGAGGGTTGCTCCGGGTCTATTTGTACAGATTGTGATTTAATAAACTGTAGGAATAATAGTTTTAAAATAATTCAGTATTCTTTTTTTCTGTAAAATTTGTGACGTTTTTAGCAACGTTTAGCGACGTGTATACACGTCGCTAAATACGTCGCTAATTAGCGACGTTAATAAATGTCGCTAATGACGTCGCTAAAAATGTCGTTGTACTTCGCAAATTGCTGACATGGCAGTATTGCCAGGTCATTAAAGACGTCGCTGTAACGTCGCTATATAAGTCGCTAATTAGCGACATTTAGCGACGTTAATTAACGTCGCTAATTAGTGATGCTGCGTCGCTGAACGTCGCTAATTAGTGACGCTGTGTCGCTAAACGTCACTAATTTAGCGACATATTTAAGTCCCTAAAAAATGTCGGCATAGCGACATTTAGCGACATTTTTTCTTTCAGCGACGTACTTTATTTCGACTTCTTTAAAATGTCGCTAATTACGTCGCTAAAAGTGATTAGCGACGTTTTTAAACGTAGCTAATTTGACTTTTTCTTGTAGTGTATATATACGGATCAAGAGTTCTGCTTATAAAGCCTCCAAAAAGTTTTGTTAAGGTGGTCTGTTGGATGGTACTTTAAGTCATCTAATCTTGACCGTCAACAGTCAAGATTAGATGACTTAAAGACGATCCAACCTGTCACGCCCCAGTCCCAAAATATCGAGGGACTAGACACGTGGCAATGGCCAGCAGTACACACCGATGGACAACCCAATTTAATGGATCCATCGGGCATACTTAAGCTGTAATATAGGTCTACAACAATAAGTCAATAATTAATCTCATCCACACACAGAATAATAAGATCAACAGCAAATAAAGAAAGTACATCAATGTCCAGTCACAGCAAAGTATGTCGGGGAACAACCCGATAAAAGTCTAAAAATACTGGTTCATCAGACCAGAACAAAAGAGTCCAGAAATAAGTATCTGATGAGTACAAATATCATAATCTCAAGAAAAGTCTTCAGCCATCACCTCTGCTTCTAAGATTGGTTCAGCTTCAGCAACAGCTTCTGGTACAGCTTCAGCTCCTGTCCCATAAACCTCGGGATAATGCTCTTCTGCTAAACCTGGGGACATCATCCGGATCCAGGTCCTCAGGGGACATAGCAAGGTACAGATAATACAAGCCAAATAAAATGCAGTGAAATAGTAAATAGCATAAGCAGGGTATCTACATAACCATCTATGTGAAAATGCAACTGAGAGCATCACTAGTACTCAGGCTGAGACCGCTACAAGCTCTGTGTCGGGGAGCCGGTAGCAGTAATAACAAGTAATGGGTCTAGCTCTGCTCGAGAGTCTACAACCTCACAATAGTAGTATATATATATATATAACAGCCTGTAGTCTGTGTGTCTCTCCCCACCCAATGTAACCACACGTCTCATGTCCATGTCACGTGAGATCAGAGCTAATACATCAAGTCATAATCTAAGAATAAAATATCTATGTCCATCATGTATCCTACACAGAATCACCTTGAATATCTCAGGAAGATTCTGTCAATGTTTGGTGCCAAGTGTCCTAGGGTATAATGTACTTGATAAACAAGCACAAGAATTTAAAGGTCTCGAATGTCCATCACTAAATGATTTACACAACTCCGCGTACGGGGTTGGCACCCGACTGTGATCGGACGCTAAGTATGTCAAACGGTCCTAGGTTTAAGCATGTACAACAGTCACAGAAATAAAGCAAGAGAACAAAATGAAATAATAAACTACAATTTATGGCAAGGTACACTTGCCTGGGATTGGAATACTAGTAGCGGTCCTTGTATCAGTGGGTCCAGCAAATACTCCTCCAAAAGCTGAAATGAACATTACCAACAGTCTCAGAACATAGGAAATAGCTAGAAATGCATGTCCTTAAGTCCAGTTTGGACACAAGGGCAAAAATGACATTTCTGGGCCAAAGCGGGTCCATATGTGGGCCGCTTTGCACCGAAAACCGGGTCAGGGTCAAAGGTCTCCAAATCAGTCCAACTTAGTGTCAACAAGTCAGGAACGTTGATACGAACCCAACGGAACTTCCAGAATTGGATTCCGATGAGCCGTTCTCAAAATCGCCCGTCAGGTGGAGCCTGTGGGGCCCACGACACGCAATTTTCCAACGTTCTCAGAATTGAATCGAACTTGACCCACAGGACCAGCGTATTGCAAAGAGTCCGATGGCGTAAGTTTCGTCTCGATCCGACGTGTATACACTAAGTTACAGCGAAATACAGAAAAGTCGGATACGGGATGTTGTCCGCGGATACGCACTGATTTCGGTGTGCACGCACATCCGAATCAGCTTCTGCGAAATCTCGCAGGTCCGTATCGACGACGCGCACGTATCTGTGAAGACCGCACGCGACCAAGTCGTCCCGTTTGGCGGGGCGTACTCGATTCCGGGGTAAAACAGGGCTTAGTTTTCCTGTTTTTGGACCGCGGTTTGCGATCACCACAGGATGCGATGCCCCGAGCGGTTTGCACGGGCACCCAGGGGCCTTACAGGCTACGCGATAAAACTGACGGAATAGGAAACAGAGCAACGAGTAGAAAGTTATGGTTACCTGAACAGGGTTCAAAAAGTCCGATTGCGCGTGTCAATTTCGAGTCCCCGTGTCCTGGATCCGTGTCCAAGCCGTGTCCTGGCTAGGGCAGGGTTTCTGCGACACTGGAAGTAGGGTTTAGGCCGGCGGTGGTCGGGAAAGGCTCGAGGAGGTCCTGGGCGGCCGGCCGGTGAGGTCCTGAGGCGGAGATGGGTTCGGTCGGCCGGACTCCGAGCGGTTCTGATCGGAGGGAGGCTGCTGCGGGTTTGCTGGTGGTGTGGCGGGGCTGCTGGAGGTCTGAGCGGTGGCGCCGAGGGCTGGCTGGAACGGAGAGGAGGTCGCCGGGGGTTCTGAGTTGCAGCGCCGGGTGGTCGGAGACGGGAGGGAGGTCGCCGGAGTCGATGGTATGGAAGGGGATATCCGGCGGAGGCTACTGCGGCTTATATAGGGTCGAAGGGGATGGGAACTGGCCGGAGCTTGCCGGAAGTCGAAGGGGAATGGTCGTCGGTTTCATAGGAGGTGAACCGCAGGGTCGACCGGCGGCCACGGCGGCGGGAACGGCCGCCGGCCAGGTGAAGAGTCGGGGAGTTAATTTGGGGGTTAGGGATTGAAACGGGTCGGGTCCTGGCGGGTCGGGTCTGACCCGGATCTGACCCGCTAAGAGGGTTGGCCCAGTTCAGTCAGACCGGCCGGTCCGGTCCGGTTCAGACTTGGGTTCGGCTTGGTTTATTTATTTTAGTGATTTAATTAATTAGTTAAATTAAAGATTAGTTTATAATGCTTTAAAAATTCATCAGGGATCCAATAAATTCCCGAAAAATTACCCCATGTCCAGTTTTTAATTTTACATTAAAAAATATAATTTTTATCACATTTTAATATTTATTTATTATCTTTTTAAAAATTCATTTTAAATCAGACTACCTTAATTTATTGGTTTAAAAATTACAGAAAATGCTAATTAATTCCAGAAAATTAAATTTAAAAATTTTTAAAATTTTCAGGTGATTACAATCTACCCCCCTTAAGAAAATTGCGTCCTGGCAATTAAAGATAAAGCTACTAATGAACAGAACTATGGAAATAACAAAAATTACTTAAGATATACCTGCATCCTCGAATAAATGGGGATATCGCTGGCGCATGATATCCTCCCTCTCCCAGGTAGATTCACCAGGAGAGTGTTGCTTCCAAGCCACACGAACCAGTTTAATTGTCTGCCCTCGCAGTGTCTTCTCACTGGTGCCGAGTATACCTACTGGTTGTTCTTCATATCTCAGGCTTGGGCCTACTGCGATCTCAGAATGATCAACTATGTGACTTGGGTCAGTCACATACCTTCTCAACTGTGAGACATGGAATACATCATGCACTCTTTCTAAAGATGGAGGTAATGCAAGACGATAGGCCACCTCACCAATGCGCTCCAGAATATCAAAGGGCCCAATGTACCTTGGACTCAACTTGCCTCTGCTCCCAAAGCGAATGGTTCCTCGAGTAGGTGAAATCCTCAGGAATATATGTTCTCCTTCCTTGAACTCCAGGGGACGTCGGTGGGTATCAGCCCAATGCTTCTGTCTGTCCTAAGCTGCACGAATATGATTCTGGATTTGTTTTACCTTCTCCACTGTTTGCATTACCAACTCTGGCCCCAATATTTGACGCTCTCCGACGTCACTCCAGCATATTGGCGATCTGCACTTCCTACCGTATAACGCCTCGTAAGGTGCCATCTTGATGCTTGCCTGATAACTGTTGTTGTATGAGAACTCTACCAAATACAAATGATCTTCCCAAGACCCTCCAAAGTCTAACATACAGGATCGCAGCATATCCTCCAAGATCTGGATTGTACGTTCTGATTGACCATCTGTCTGGGGATGATAGGCAGTGCTGAATTTTAGTCTGGTGCCAAGACTCTCTTCCATGCTTCGCCAGAAATGAGAGGTAAATCTCGAATCTCGATCTGATACAATACTAACCGGCACTCCATGCAATCTTACTATTTATCGCATATACATGTCGGCTAGTATCTCTGTGGACTGTCCAACTCTAAATGGCAAGAAGTGTGCCGATTTAGTGAGTCGATCCACGATAACCCATACCGCATCTTTTCCGCTGGGGCTCCTTGGGAATCCAGTGACGAAGTCCATGGTGATATGTTCCCACTTCCATTCTGGTATGGGAAACGGCTGCAACATTCCTGCAGTCCTCTGATGCTCGACTTTCACTTGTTAGCAGACCAAACATTTAGCTACAAATCTTGCAATCTCTCTCTTCATTCCATGCCACCAATAATACTGTCTTAGATCTCGATACATCTTTGTTCCTCCTGGATGAACAAAGTATATAGAGCTATGTGCTTCAGTCATTAGCTCCTGTCTCAGTTCTCCATTTGGAACATACAGACGATCTCCGCACCTTAATGTCCCATCCTCATGTATGCGAAGTCCCGTCTGCATGCCTGCTTCTGTCTTCTCTTTGAGTCTTCGAAATCTAGCATCTGTAGGCAAAGCTTCTTTAATCCTTTCCACAAGCGATGACTTCGCTTCTAGATTAGCCAGCAAGCCACTCTGTCTTGGTAGAATAACCTCTATCTGAAGCTCCTGTAGATCTCTCAATAGCTCAGGCTGCATTTTCAAGAAATAAGCTGTAGGCTTCCTGCTGAGTGCGTCTGCTACTACATTTGCCTTCCCTGGGTGGTACTGCAGATCTATATCAAAGTCCACCATCAACTCAAGCCAGCGTCTTTGCCTCATGTTAAGCTCCTTCTGAGTATATACATACTTCAGACTTTTGTGATCAGTAAAGATCTCCACCTTCTCACCATAAAGATAATGCCTCCAAATCTTCAGTGCAAAAATTACTGCAGCAAGCTCCAGATCATGCGTTGGGTAGTTCTTCTCATGAATCTTAAACTGTCTCGATGCATAAGCAATAACTTTGTCATGTTACATCAAAACACATCCTAAACCACTACCTGACGCATCGCTATAAACAACAAAATCGCCTGACCCTGAAGGAAGAGTCAAGACTGGTGCTGTTGTTAGACGCCTCTTCAATTCTTCAAAGGCCTTCTGACATTCTTCTGTCCATGCAAAGTCCTGATCTTTCCGTGTCAACTTCGTCATCGGCTCCGCAATCCTTGAGAAATTTTCTACGAACCTTCTGTAATATCCAGCAAGTCCTAGAAAACTCCTCACCTCAGCAACTGATATCGGTGTAGGCCAAGTCTCAATGGCAGCAACCTTCTCTGGATCAACTGACAGTCCTTCTCCTGAGATAATATGCCCTAAGAATGGCACCTTATCCATGCAAAACTCACATTTACTGAGCTTAGCATAAAGCTTCTCCTGCCTCAACGTCTCTAGCACGATTCTGAGATGCTCCTCGTGCTCTTCGTGGCTTTTGGAATATACCAGAATGTCATCAATAAACACAACCACAAATTTATCCAAGTATTGATGGAAGACTCGGTTCATCAAGCTCATGAACACAGCAGGCGCGTTGGTTAAACCAAACGGCATTACTAAGAACTCATAGTGTCCATACTTAGTCCTGAAGGCTGTCTTCGGAATATCTTCCTTCCTCACCCTAATCTGGTGATAACCGGATCTAAGGTCAATCTTCGAAAATACCCTAGCTCCACTCAATTGATCAAATAAGTCATCAATGCGGGGCAAGGGATACCGGTTCTTAATGGTTACAGCGTTTAACGCCCTATAATTAATGCACAAGCGAACTGTTCCATCCTTCTTCGGTACAAAAAGTATAGGTGCTCCCCAAGGTGAAACACTGGGCCGGATGAAACCCTTCTCCAGAAGTTCATCAACTTGCTTCTTCAACTCCACTAACTCCTTAGGTGCTAGCCGATATACAGATGAAGTGATAGGTTCTGCTCCTGGAGTTAAGTCTATGGTAAATTCTATTTCCCGATCAGGTGGTAAATCTGGAAGATCATCGGGAAATACATCCACAAACTCTGAGATAACTCTTGGGTAACTTGACTCCCCTTCTACAGATAATACCCTAAGAGTTGGCTGAACACCTTGCTCTACAGCTCCTCGAAGAAATTCAAACTCTGAGTGTCCAGGTGGTCTGAATATAACTTTTTCAAGCCGACAATCAAGAGTAGCATGATACTGACTTAACCAGTCCATACCAAGTACAACATCATAGTCAGGCATAGAAAAGATCAGAAATTGGGCTCGCATCTCTCTTCCACAGACTACTACTGAACATGATCTACAGATATCACTAACAGGTATAATTCTATCTCCCGTAAGAATTCTCTTAGTCTTCGGAAGGGGTGCAGTAGCTACTCTATGGGTGGCTACGAAGCTAGCAGCTATAAATGAGTGTGATGCCCCAAAATCAAATAAAGCTACAGCAGGTAATGAAGCTACTAAAATAGTACCTGCTATAACTTCTCCAGCAATAGCTTCTTCCTGAACAACCATTGCAAATGCCTGACCTCGTCCCTGAGCTGGACCCCTCTGCTGACGAGCCTGTTGGAATAGTGCTGCTTGAGGTGGCAATGGTGGTCTTGGCTGATATCCTCCTGGAGCTGGTGGTCTGACTCCTCCAACTCCCGTCTGCTGTGCTCCCACTGCTGGATAATCTAGCCTTGGTGCAGGTAGAGCTAGTCGTGGTGCTCCCTCTCGGCGTTCTGAGCAGTCCCTGGATAGATGCTGGTTGGATCCGCAAACCAGGCACAGTCCCAATTTGCGTCTGCACTACTTTTCAATGTGACCCAACTTGCCGCAGAAATGACAAGTAGGTAGGGTTCTTGGTGCTGCTCTCTGTGGTAGATTCCTCTGGAGTCGCTTTGCATAATCCCCTTGCGCTGCCTTGGATGGTACTGAGGTGAATGGTCGCTTCAGACTTGACTCCCTCCTGGTGACGCGCTCCATGCGTCGTGCTGCAGCAAGGACGTCGTGGTATGATGTAGGTGCAACAGATCCAATCAACCTCTGAAGTTCGAACCTGAGTCCGTCAAAGAATTTCTCCGCCTTCTCTTCTTCGGTAGAAATTAGAGAAGGGGCGAAACGACTCAGGAGAATGAATTCGGCATTATACTCCTCCACCGTCATATTGCCTTGGATGAGGCGGTTAAATTTGTCTCTGAGTTTTGATCTAGCAACGGCTGGGATATATATCTCTTGGAAGAGTCTGGAGAACTCTTCCCAAGTGACTCGATCATGTCCGAGCCTCCTCTCTTCAGCTAGCCACCAGTGGTGCGCGTTGTCCGTCAGTTGCATTCGGACAGCAGTCATCCATCTCTCCCGCGGAAGTTCAGTTGCTTCCAACTGATGTTGTGTGTTTGTGAGCCACTCATGCACTTTAGTTGGTCCTTCCTTGGCCGAAAAGGTACGGGGCTTGAGTTGACGGAAATCAGTGATAGTTCCCGTCGCTGGTCGCCTAGCTTGCGGGTTTGCCTGCTCCAATGCATTTACTAGGCTGGTTCTCAGGTTCTCTGCCTCCTGACGTTGCGCCTCCTGTTGAACTTGTTGTTGAGCTTGCATCATGGCATAAAACATCTGGAACATTTGCTGCCCGTCCATTGCTTGCCCTGGTGGAAAGGCAGGCATCTGTGGAGTGAACTGCGGCGGAGGTGGGATGTCGTCACGCCTGAACCTTGAGTTATGCTGCTCAGCTTGTCCACTTTGAGAGGATTGACCTCTGATCTCTAGTGTAACTCCATCTCCATAGGTAACCACAGCGTCTTGTGGTGTACTCAAAGGAATTTTATCTTCATTTCTTGGATCCATCTTTCTCTCTGCACCCAAAAATTAAACTTTATGAGAACGTTTAGAAGAGTCAAGCAGGATGCAAATCAAGTACTTAATTCGAATGCGATAGAGAGTTTCAAAAACCGATTCAACAAATGGATGAGATACTATAACCTATCCTATCCTTTTACAGGTTTGTTCGGTTCCTAAGTTGAAACCAAACAATTTGTCGTAAACCTGCATGGGCCACCACAAAAACCATGTCACGCCCGTCCCAAAATATCGAGGGACTAGACACGTGGCAATGGCCAGCAGTACACACCGATGGACAACCCAATTTAATGGATCTATCGGGCATACTTAAGCTGTAATATAGTTCTACAACAATAAGTCAATAACTAATCTCATCCACACACAGAATAATAAGATCAACAGCAAATAAAGAAAGTACATCAATGTACAGTCACAGCAAAGTATGTCGGGGAACAACCCGATAAAAGTCTAAAAATACTGGTTCATCAGACCAGAACAAAAGAGTCCAGAAATAAGTATCTGATGAGTACAAATATCATAATCTCAAGAAAAGTCTTCAGCCATCACCTCTGCTTCTAAGATTGGTTCAGCTTCAGCAACAGCTTCTGGTACAGCTTCAGCTCCTGTCCCGTAAACCTCGGGATAATGCTCTTCTGCTAAACCTGGGGACATCATCCGGATCCAGGTCCTCAGGGGACATAGCAAGGTACAGATAATACAAGCCAAATAAAATGCAGTGAAATAGTAAATAGCATAAGCAGGGTATCTACATAACCATCTATGTAAAAATGCAACTGAGAGCATCACTAGTACTCAGGCTGAGACCGCTACAAGCTCTGTGTCGGGGAGCCGGTAGCAGTAATAACAAGTAATGGGTCTAGCTCTGCTCGAGAGTCTACAACCTCACAATAGTAGTATATATATATATAACAGCCTGTAGTCTGTGTGTCTCTCCCCACCCAATGTAACCACACGTCTCATGTCCATGTCACGTGAGATCAGAGCTAATACATCAAGTCATAATCTAAGAATAAAATATCTATGTCCATCCTGTATCCTACACAGAATCACCTTGAATATCTCAGGAAGATTCTGTCAATGTATGGTGTCAAGTGTCCTAGGGTATAATGTACTTGATAAACAAGCACAAGAATTTAAAGGTCTCGAATGTCCATCACTAAATGACTTACACAACTCCGCGTACGGGGTTGGCACCCGACTGTGATCGGACGCTAAGTATGTCAAACGGTCCTAGGTTTAAGCATGTACAACAGTCACAGAAATAAAGCAAGAGAACAAAATGAAATAATAAACTGCAATTTATGGCAAGGTACACTTGCCTGGGATTGGAATACTAGTAGCGGTCCTTGTATCAGTGGGTCCAGCAAATACTCCTCCAAAAGCTGAAATGAACATTACCAACAGTCTCAGAACATAGGAAATAGCTAGAAATGCATGTCCTTAAGTCCAGTTTGGACACAAGGGCAAAAACGACATTTCTGGGCCAAAGCGGGTCCATATGTGGGCCGCTTTGCACCGAAAACCGGGTCAGGGTCAAAGGTCTCCAAATCAGTCCAACTTAGTGTCAACAAGTCAGGAACGTTGATACGAACCCAACGGAACTTCCAGAATTGGATTCCGATGAGCCGTTCTCAAAATCGCCCGTCAGGTGGAGCCTGTGGGGCCCACGACACGCGATTTTCCAACGTTCTCAGAATTGAACCGAACTTGACCCACAGGACCAGCGTATTGCAACGAGTCCGATGGCGTAAGTTTCGTCTCGATCCGACGTGTATACACTAAGTTACAGCGAAATACAGAAAAGTCGGATACGAGGTGTTGTCCGCGGATACGCACTGATTCCGGTGTGCACGCACATCCGAATCAGCTTCTGCGAAATCCCGCAGGTCCGTATCGACGACGCGCACGTATCTGTGAAGACCGCACGCGACCAAGTCGTCCCGTTTGGCGGGGCGTACTCGATTCCGGGGTAAAACAGGGCTTAGTTTTTCCTGTTTTTGGACCGCGGTTTGCGATCACCACAGGACGCGATGCCCCGAGCGGTTTGCACGGGCACCGAAGGGGCCTTACAGGCTACGCGATAAAACTGACGGAATAGGAAACAGAGCAACGAGTAGAAAGTTATGGTTACCTGAACAGGATTCAAAAAGTCCGATTGCGCGTGTCAATTTCGAGTCCCCGTGTCCTGGATCCGTGTCCAAGCCGTGTCCTGGCTAGGGCAGGGTTTCTGCGACACTGGAAGTAGGGTTCAGGCCGGCGGTGGTCGAGAAAGGCTCGAGGAGGTCCTGGACGGCCGGCCGGTGAGGTCCTGAGGCGGAGATGGGTTCGGTCGGCCGGACTCCGAGCGGTTCTGATCGGAGGGAGGCTGCTGTGGGTTTGCTGGTGGTGTGGCGGGGCTGCTGGATTTCTGAGCTGTGGCGCCGAGGGCTGGCTGGAACGGAGAAGAGGTCGCCGGGGGTTCTGAGTTGCAGCGCCGGGTGGTCGGAGACGGGAGGGAGGTCGCCGGAGTCGATGGTATGGAAGGGGATATCCGGCGGAGGCTACTGCGACTTATATAGGGTTGAAGGGGATGGGAACCGGCCGGAGGTTGCCGGAAGTCGAAGGGGAATGGTCGCCGGTTTCATGGGAGGTGAACCGCAGGGTCGGCCGGCGGCGGTGAAGAGTCGGGGAGTTAATTTGGGGGTTAGGGATTGAAACGGGTCGGGTCCTGGCGGGTCGGGTCTGACCCGGATCTGACCCGCTAAGAGGGTTGGCCCGGTTCAGTCAGACCGGCCGGTCCGGTTCAGACTTGGGTTCGGCTTGGTTTATTTATTTTAGTGATTTAATTAATTAGTTAAATTAAACATTAGTTTATAATGCTTTAAAAATTCATCAGGGATCCAATAAATTCCCGGAAAATTATCCCATGTCCGGTTTTTAATTTTACATTAGAAAATATAATTTTCATCACATTTTAATATTTATTTATTATCTTTTTAAAAATTTATTTTAAATCAGACTACCTTAATTTATTGGTTTAAAAATTACAGAAAATGCTAATTAATTCCAGAAAATTAAATTTAAAAATTCTTAAAATTTTCAGGTGATTAAACAACCGCTAGAAAATACAGAACTTTTTGGGAACTTTATAAGCGAGACTCTTGATCCGAATTCTCTCTCTCTCTCTCTCTCTCTCTCTCTCTCTCTCTATATATATATATATATATATATATATATATATATATATATATATATATATATATATATGGGTAAACGGGATATGAGTCATGTACATGTGGACAAATAGAAATTGATTCCTACATCTCATGTGCATTAGTACACTCCATTCATATTGGTCCACATGTGCATTGGCTCATGAAAGAATATGAGCATATGGCTCATATTACTTTTTTCATATATATATATATATATATATATATATATATATATATATATAACCCTAATTCAGTTCTCTCTACATTTCATTTTTTGTGTCGTCACTATGAGCGATCTCGCTTCTCTCCCTCAACTCTCCATACTGTCCCGGTGAGTCTCTCGAGTCTCTCCACTCTCCATAGTGTTTCCTCTCTCCCCAGACTCCAAAGCCCTCTCTCAACCTAGATCCAAACCTACATCAAGCAACCAAATCTACGAAGTCTTTGCTCCAACAGCTAGATCGAAAATCTAGTGATCCAACAGCCAGATCGAAAGCTTTTCACTAAACGAGTTTTTCCGCTGCCTGCTTCTCCCACATGTTCTGGATATGGAAGCTGAAATCGTATATTCTTACGTTGCTGCTCATTTTTTCCACTGTCACTTCTTATTATTTGTAATAATTAGGTTTTTGGGTTTCAATTTATTTGTTATAGATGAAATCATGGAAGGTTGTACTTTGGTATAATGCTTTTGTTGGATCCAGTCTGAAATTGGTAACAGCAAATTTTTGAGTCCAAATATGATAAAAATTTTGATTTGATACAATTTAAAAATTTATATTAAATATCTTATTTGGTTAGATTTATAAATTTATATCAAATATTTAATTTGACCATATTTGGACGTCTATAATTGGTGTTTGCTATTTTAGGTAATAAATTTTCTATTTTTGGGTTCCTATTTAGGAATTCCTATGACATAAACTAGGATTTCTCATCTTATTTATATGGGTGAAGGTGTAGGCACAAAGAATATATAGCACAAAGGTGGAGATTCGGGGTGTTCATCCACAGAAAATCTAAGAGAAAGTTCTTGCTTTGCTCTTAGGACTCGTCATCCAATACAGAAGGAATAGAAGATTTGATCGAGAAGTCATCGCCTTCGTTCAGAAAAATTGCTACGGGGTTTAGTGAGTAATTTCAATTGTAATCATTGTCTTTTCTTCTTGAGTGTAGTGTAGGGGTTGAACATATTAGGGCAAAAGGGTTCAACATTGGTTTTGTCAATCTTGTAATTTCACCTGAGTTATATAAATTAGGATTTGTCCAGGTGACGTAGTCACCGACATATACGTTGCATTTATCTGTGCTTGGTGTTCGTTAGACAGGGGTTGGTTATCTCAGGTGGGTTGGCCTAAGTTTTCGCTGTGGTCAATCTCAGACACAGCATCGGAGCTCTTGGTTCTGGTCTGATACCAACATCTGGTATCAGAGCTCTCAGATTCTCGAGAGGGAATATACAACCATGTCTACGGAGCAGATGAACACACGTATGATCACCCTTACAGGAGGAAACTTGACGATTTGGAAGCCAATGATGGAGGATCTACTCTGGTGCAAAGACTTGCATGGTCCGTTGGAGGACGACAGCGCAAAGCTATCGGACAAAGCTACTGAAGACTGGAAACGACTGGATCGAAAGGCCATTTTCAGCCATTGGTGGATGAATCCAATGGCCTTCCGATCAAGTCGTTTCTAGTCTTCAGCAGCTTTGTCTGATAGCTTGACGTTGTTTCACCACGTATCCATGGAGAGTTCGGCAAAAGCATTGTGGGAGAAGCTGCATTCGTTGTACAAAAGGAAGACAGCTAGCAACAAGATATTTTTTTATCTGCCAACTCGTCAACTCGAAGTACACGGAAGGTGCCTCGGTGGCACATTTGAACGAGGTTCGGGGTATCATCAATCAGCTGTCTGCTATGAAGACGGTGATTGATAACGAGCTTCAGGCCCTTCTTCTTTTGAGTTCTCTGTCGAAAAGTTGGGAGATGTTGGTGGTGTCGGTGAGCAAGTCCGCACCTGATGGAGTTGTCACGATGGAGGCAGTCAAAAGTAGTTTGTTAAACGAGGAGGTCTGGCGTAAGCAAGTTGAATAGTCGCAGGAGTCCGCTCTAGTTTCTTCCTACAGGGGGGTAAGACCCAAGTCAAAGGCGATGGCAGGGAGAGTTCTCGGGATCTTGCGACTGTGGACCGCAAGGAGGGATGCTATCACTGAGGTAAAATAGGTCATTTCAAAAGAAACTGTATAAAGCTCAAAGCTGAGAAGGCCAAAGGGAAGGACGATCAGGAGAATCTCACGGCTATGGGAGATATCATCATTGCAGCAACCGACGCAGAGGAACCTTGTGGCATGTGGCATGATGGCGATTGGGTCATGGACACGGGCGTCGTATCACGCCATTCCACATAGGAGGATCTTCACATTATACCACGGCGGAAGATTTGGACGTGTGAAGATGGACAACAAGGGAACGACTGCAGTTTTAGGCATCGGTGATGGGAACTTGATTACGGAGCTTGGTGAGGAGCTCGTTCTCAAGGGTGTGCGACATGTACCGAGTTTGTGCTACAACTTGGTTTTGGTAAGGAGGCTGGCAGATGATGGCTGTCGCAGTTTGTTTGGGGACAAATATTGGATACTTACGAAGGATTTTCAACAACTGGCTCGAAGAGATTTACGTTGTGGCATGTACAGGCTCAAGTCGTTGAGCTGTATAGGTAGGCCACAGACATCGGATGAAGGCTCGAGAGGTGTTCGACGGGAGGAGGATTGTCGAGAACTTGCTGAGGAGGGTCGTCGAGATATTTGAGGATTACGGAGGATTCGGTTCATCGAGACAAAGCGACGAATGGTGATGAGCCAAAGATTGAGGGTCAGTATGTCCGTCCCATGATAGCTAGTCGATCTCCAGGTGGGGGTTGTTCCACGGATCCGATTTTGGCGAATGGTGGTTTGTCAAAACTTTTTGGAGCAACATTGGTTCCAGTAGTTCAAAGCCAGGGAGGAGATCAAGGTTTGCAGCAAACTCAATCTGAGGTAGGTGCATCTCCATTCACGCAGTTCCGGGGCAGCTGTGGGTTATCGACGGCGTGCACAATGCATGATGTTCTGTTCGAGGATACATGTGTACGAAGGAGCTTCAGTGTCGGACCCGAAGGTGGGCAGGTTCATTAGTCTGAATCTCGATGAAACCGCATTGTCCGCTTGGTTGGACTAACCAAGGGTAAAGAAACTTGTCGGAACGGTAACACGTTCCGGTGGAAGACGAAAGTCGGGACAAGCAGCCAAGACTCACGGTGAGGCTGATCGTCGGGGACTTCGGTCTTAGCTGTGTCATTGATGTCGGCATGATCTCACTGGTGCCGGAGGTGCTACGCATGGCAGCTAGCGTCGACGTGACGGTCGAGGAGCTGGAGATAAAAGAAGATGCAAAGCAGCTCGGAGATCGGTGGCATGGGGGACCAAAACTCTGTCGCGGGACGACAGACATGGAGTTCAGTGGAGGAGCCATGGGGTCAACACCCTCTCATTAAACCAGAGGACGAGTATGTTGGGTCCAGTCGGGATTTCGTAACAGAGTAACAACAAATTTTGGAGCCCAAATATGATAAAAGATTTGATTTGATACAATTTAAAAATCTACATTAAATATCTTATTTGATTAGATTTACAAATTTGTATCAAATATTTAATTTGACCATATTTAGACGTCCATAATTGGTGTTTGTTATTTTAGTGTTTGTTATTTTAGGTAATGGATTTCCTATTTTAGGTTTTCCTATTTAGGAATTCCTATGACCTAAACTAGGGTTTCTCATCATATTTATATGGGTGAGGATTGAGGCACAAAGGTGGAGATCCATGGTGCTCGTCTACAGAAAATCTAAGAAAAAGTCCGTGCTTTGCTCTTAGGACTCGTCATCCAATACAGAAGGAAGAGGAGATCTGATCGAGGAGTCGTCGCCTTCGTTCAGAAAAATTGCTACGAGATTTAGTGAGTAATTTCGATTGTAATATCTGTTTGTTCTTCTTGAGTGTGGTGAGAGGGTTGAACCTATTAAGGCAAATGACTCAACATTGGTTTTGTCAATCTTGGAATTTCACCTGAGTTATATAGATTGAGATTTGTCCAGGTAACGTAGTCACCGACATATACGTTGTCTTTATCTGTGCTTGGTGTTTGTTAGACAGGAGTTGGTTATCTCAGGTGGGTTGGTCTAAGTTTCCGCTGCGGTCAGTCTCAGACACGGTATGGGAGCACTTGCAGGACGTGTCCGATCCCAATAACTTTAAGTACTTCACCTTGGGCCGCTGGTATATTGTTGCTTTGAAATGTTCATGACAAATTAAGGATGATGTACTATTCTAGTACTAGGCGTCTTTCATTAAACATCGATTATCCAAGCTCTTAAGGTCACTTGCTAAAAATTTAAGATAAGTGGAATTTTTTGTGATTGATAATTTTAAGTTGTTATCATCTTCTTGGTGGGGAAAACAGATGCTTTGCAATTGTGTCAAGAGTTCTCTGAAATCTCTGAATGATAAGTGAAACAAAATGTATTTATTTTTAATTTTTAACACATTAATTATTGATCCCGAATGATATGTTTTTCACTTTTTTGTATTTTTTTGGTGACAGTTCTCTGAGTTCGAGACACATTTAACTTGCTTGTCTGTGGGAAAAAGGTGGTGGTGGTGGTCTCGTTTTTCTTGGATTTCCTATTTCTTTTACTACTACTCTCAGGTGATACTTATTACTCCCATATAATATGTTTCAGAGTTTTGCTTCAGTTTCTTCATTCATTTTGTACATATTTGTTAATTGACATTCTTGATTGGCTAGAGCTTGTTTCTTGATTCATACCCATACTTTTCTTATAATTTCTTCAAAATATATATATATATATATATATATATATATATATATATATATATATATATATATATTGGTGTTGCTGAGAATGATTTTTATATCATGATAGCTGAAAATTGATTCTTGTATCATGGTGGCATGCATATTGCATTGAGTTAATAAAAGAAAATATATGTGTTAGCTTCAAGTGAGTGATGAGAGATCAGAACTCTAATGTGTTGGGTGAATTGGAGAATCATTGTGCCAAAAAATTTGTATTGGTGATTTGGTCTTTTGATTTATTTTTTTTTAGACGCATGATTTAGCTGTGTTCCAACTTCACCACACTGAAAAATAAAGGATCATGTATTTTTCTCTGTATATATGCAAATTTGATTTGATTTGTTTAGAAAGTGTGTTGCGTGGATCTATGAGATAGAGTTGAGATGGAAATTAAGCCAATATTATCAGTGTGCTATGTTCTCTCTCCTTTACTATTAAAACTTTTAGAGAGAATCTCATTTACGAGGAATTCAATGCTTGAATTCAATAAAGGTTAAAAAAAAGTTTTAGTCTCTTTGGCTTTTCCTGGTTTATATTCTCTTCTTCTTCCAACAGACATGCTTCTTTATTGTTTTGAGTTTGCATCAGAATTATATTGTTTGAGCCATGCTTTCCCCTCTCAAATTTGTGCCCCTGAAGTAGTGGTATAGCAACCTGTTGTAGTTCTTAGAAGTTCTAAACTAATTTTCTTGGCAATTTTTTAAGTTATTAGATTTCCTTGGCAACTTATTGAGAACTTGAATATTTTCTTCTAATAAGTTTTGCACACATTACTGTATACAAATATATGTAGTTTTCATTGATCTTGTTATGTGTACAAATTATAATCAATTTCTGTTAATTGAATTTTATTAATGATATGGATTTGCATCTCAACTCCAACTTGTTATACTTGGGTAAGCAATCTATTTCTCTTGGCTCCCTTTTTTTTTATCATTGGGTTGATCAGTTAGCTCCTATTTTGATCATTGAAATTTGTATATTGCAGGTTGTAACTTACAAAAAGCTTCAGTGGAATACTGATCAATACTGTGGGAAGGAAAAATGTTTCAATGGTTTTGTATATTGTAGTTCATTTGTTGATTCAGGGAAGGGAAAATGCTATCAATAGTTTGTAATTTGAGAATCTTTGTAATAGTTTTAACTAGAATGACTGTAACTATCTGAGAGCGAGAATTTTTATAATTTGCATATTAATGATATCTGTAACTATTATTTATGAGTCTATAACTATCATTTATGACCCTTTAATTTTTTGATATCAATGTGAGTATTTATAATTTGTATAATAATATTTTTTGTATAGTTTAATGATCATATAATTGTTATTTAATAATATAGGCCTGCTTTGGAAATTTTTGGTAATATCGCATGATATTTTGATTAGTTATTTTTTGGTAAATAGCAACTTTGGTAATATGGGTCTGCTGCATTGATTAAGTTTTTTTGGTAAATAGGCATACTTTAAAAAAAAACTAAGGATTTAAAAAAATATTCATAAAATCCCAGCCCATCCCAACCAAAATAACCAAACCGAAATTCTATACAGTTTGGTTCTCAGAAAAGTCGGTTCAGTCGTCGGTTTTCAAACAGGTTTGGTTTTATTCGATTTTAGGTTTGAAACTGAACCGACCAAATGCTCTCCACTAGCTCCATAAGATAATAAAGAGCAGTAAATAAGCCAATACAATGTAGTCTACCATTTCTGGTCGTTCTCATAGTTTATATCTATCTTGCATTAATTTGGACACAAATACGGATACGAACACAAGTTAAGGATTTGAGATACAAACATTGTTAGATGTACACAATATATAATCATCTATGTTGAACGAATATGGACATGGATACGAGTATTAACATGATACAAATAGACGTCATTTACCGTGCTTGTGCAATATAGATTATTATTTCCATCCCTTTCCACCGATAAAAGACATCAATTTGACCTAATACGTTGGGTTAGTGGGAGTGCTTGCGGACATGACATAGTTGTGTAACATGATAACTGATTAATTGTAAGTGTCCGTTTAATTGTTATGCAGTAGGTGACCACTTACTCGGCCCGCTTCCTTTAATTTTCCCAGTTGATAAGGGCACTACACAATTTATTTGGGACTAGTCCAGGATTAGGACTAGTCCATTAATGAATGAAGTTTACTCATACTAGCCCAAAAGTTTACTCATACTAGCCCAAACTCTTCACCTCCCTCCTCCTGCTCTCCCCGTCCTCCACCGCCGCCTCCCGTCGCCGCCTCCGCCTCCTCCCCCACCGCCTCCTTCCCCTTTCGCTCCTCCGCCGCGTCCTCCCTTTCGACCACTGCGTAGGATCCACCACCCGAACCCACCTCCCACCTCCCTCTACCCCCGTCACACCCTCACCCAGCTCAAGCTCGACTACTTCGACACCCTCGGCGTCCGCCGCTCCTCCCTCCCCTCCTTCCTTCGCCGCTACCTCCAAGTCCTCACTCCAGCGTCATGGAGGACCGTAAAAAAAATCAGGACTGTCAAAGTTAGAAGGATACACTATTGAAATGACTGTCAAAATTTTGACAGTCCTAAAAATTTAACATAGAAAATGAGTCGGTGGCAAAACGATCAAAAAGAATTTGAGGTGAAAGGATGGTAGTTGGGTAAGTGGGAAGTTTAGATGGATAAGTGGCAAAACGATCAAAAAGTATGAGTTATTCACAAACATTAGAGAATGTTCAAGGAGTATGAGCAAAATCTTGCTAATTGGGTGAGTTAAGATGGGTAAATGGCAATGTCAAAAATTTTAGGACTGTCAAACTTTTGACAGTCCTACCAATTGGAAAGACTGTCAAAATTTTGACAGTTCTAAAAAATCAACATATATTTTTAGGACTGTCAAAATTTTCACAGTCCTACCAATTGGAAGGACTGTCAAAATTTTGACAGTCCTAAAAAATCAATATATATTTTTAGGACTATCAAATTTTTGACAGTCCTAAAAAATCAATATATATTTTTAGGACTGTAAAAATTTTGACAGTCCTCATTGCTTGTGGGACTGTCAAAATCCTGACAGTCCTAGTTTTATATAAAATTTTCAGTGGGTTAAAATTAGGACTGTAAGAATTTTTACAGTCCTAAAAAATCAATATATATTTTTAGGACCGTCAAATTTTGACAGTTCTACAAAAATCAGGACTGAAGATGAATTTACTAAAATCCACACCTTATTTGGAAACCTTTTTGTTTCCTTTTAACTTAATGTAGACCCCTACAACTAAGTTGTCCTTTGTATTAGCTTGGAGTAACTAATAAGAAAGGCATGCCTTCTAAGAAATTGTTTTCCTATCACTTGTATGAAGTAGCTTTTGTTAGGGGTTCATCAAGTTATGACCTAATAAGGGTTATGATATTGAGTTCATCAAGTTATGAGCAAAACATACTCTATTTAACTTTCCTTGGACCGGACCATGCTTCTGTCAGTGAAGTTGGTCATATGGAAACTTGCTAATTAAGGCTGTATCTAAATACAGAGAGTAAAGCATGCTAATTTCGCATTGACCAGATGAACAATACAAAAGCAACATCTATTGAATTGAGCGTTTAGTGTGTGGCTCTAGCATCATAAATATATATTTGCATCAGCGTGTATCACTATCTAGATTTGCATGTTCATTATCTAGATTTGCATGTTGTGCCAATCAGGCATCTGTAAACACACATATTCTACATCATAAAAAACCCACAAATGGAAGCATGTCGAGTTTTAAGCCATGCAGTTAAACTCCTTATTCTTTTAGCATGTTTTAAATAAAAAAATTAGGACTGTCAAACTTTTGACAGTCCTACCAATTGGAAGGACTGTCAAAATTTTGACAGTTCTAAAAAATCAACATATATTTTTAGGAAGGACTGTCGAAATTTTGACAGTCCTAAAAATTTAACATATATTTTTAGGACTGTCAAACTTTTGACAGTCCTACCAATTAGAAGAACTGTCAAAATTTTGACAGTCCTAAAAAATTAATATATATTTTTAGGACTGTCAAATTTTTGACAGTCCTAAAAAATCAATATATATTTTTCGGACTGTCAAAATTTTGACAGTCCTAATAGCTTGTGGGACTGTCAAAATCCTGACAGTCCTAGTTTTATATAAAATTTTCAGTGGGTTAAAATTAGGACTGTCAAAATTTTGACAGTCCACATAGCTTGTGGGACTGTCAAAATTATGACAGTCCTAACAATTTGTAGGACTGTCAAAATTTTGACAGTCCTTCCAAGTGGTAGGACTGTCAAAATTTTGACGGTCCTGATTATAACAGTCCCGAGTGAATTTTGGGAGTGACAAACTTGTAATTATCAATGATAAAAATTTGGGCTAGCCCCAAGTAACTTTTAGGATGTCAAACTTGTAATTTTTGGTAAATTTCAATGGGCTAGCCCCAAGTAAAATGTGTAGTGCCCTTATCACTAGCCTTAATTTTCGGCAGTCTTGGACCGCTTTCGAGTACTCAGTCGATTAATCTGCCTCGGAATGGAACAATGATTTGAACAAGCAAAATGCATATTCCTAGGGGAGCAATAGAAGGATACTGATATTACCAAGGTTCAAAGTATCGGAATCGGTATCGGACCATTCCTTATGAGTATCGGGATTGACGGTATCAATAGTATCGACAGAGTATCGAATTTTTTGGTATCGAAAAACAAACAATTATTAGTAAATTATTAACATTTTAGAAAGTATATTTTATACATTTATGCATAATTTAAAGTATTTTCAGTGTTGTTTCTTAGTATTTTTGAAATTGAATGAAATAGTAGTCGCCCTTGTCGATTGATTTATATGCGATAGATTAGTTTTCCTCTTTTATATGCTTTTACAACCTTACTATACTTTTACACCATTGCTAATTGGTCTTTTTAATTCAATTTTTTTTGTCGAATTGACCGAAAAAGAAACCTCTAATGTCGCTATCGATCAGTATCGGATATCTATCGACATCGGATCGGAACTTGCCAAACTGTATCAGTATCGGCCGTATCGAATCGGTATCGGCCGATACTTCAAACTGTGGATATTACAAATATTGCCACTCATGACTAACATTCTCATATCAGATAATCATTTTCTAGGCATGATATTAATATTGTAAATACAGTAAGACTATATTATTACCAAATTAAAATTATTTAACTTAAAAAATAATACTAATACTACAATAATAAACTATCCCTATTATTTATTTCCAATTCTGTAAATATGGTATGAGGAAATCAACAATTAGTACAGATTCTTACCAGATAGAAAACCTAGTTGTTTTTTTTGAAATATCATGAAAGGATAACACATCCCATGAAATGTAGAAACTTTGGTCTTTTCATTTTAAAAACAGGAATGTAATGTCAAGAAAATCCAAAATTCAGGAGAATGTTGCTGCCATAATATGCAGAAAACCCTTCTTTGCATTAGTTCCTAGGATCTCTAGTGTCATCATTAATTCATTAACTTGGTACATGAATGGATGTATAGGTTTTATTCATAAGTAGCAATCACGTTGTTGATTCTAATGGACTTAAGGGGCTCGAGAGTATAAGACTGACTGCAGCACCAACATAGATCCTCTAGCATTAAGGAACCAATACTCAGCTATGTTGCATGGGCACAGATAAGATACGACATAGTAAGGACACAAGGACACCAACATGGCACATATTTTGGTGTGCCCTACTGTACTTTGGTGCGTCAGAAATGTGTTCATGGAGTGTCAGATACGCATTTGACAGGACACTGGCCACATTTTTTGAGTGTCCGTCCTTCCTAGCTCCTCAGTCTTGAACAAAGTTCCAAAGAATAGAAGATTTTTGGCCTTAGCGACCTATGTAAAACATGTTTAGGATGGTAGAAATACCTCCAACACCTCCAAACCATTTCCCTATTCTAGTTTAGCTCCATTCTAAATCAAAAGTATTGAACCAACCTCCAAAAATCCATCAGTTTTGTAGTTGTGCAGTTTACTCCAGCTTGGCACACACCCTTCACTTGTTTCAGAAGTATCTAAGATATATTATTTGTAGGAGATTTTAGATTTTTCAAAGTAGGTGCTGGGTCCTCCAATTCGAATATATAAAACCATTTTCTAATTTCTATAGGATGAGTGTCCATGTGCCACGAGGCTCCCGCTTATGCAGGGTCTGGAAAGGATCAAGATGGACGTGGCCTTACCACCATATACAATATGGAAAGGTGGTTTCCGTGACTCGAACCTGCATTCCAGGATGCAAACCTTATCACCGTGCCAGGCGACACCCTCTCTAATTCCTATAGGATCAAGATCAGATTTGATAATTGTTGCACACAGCATAAGCAATAATGGAATACGAAAGAAAAGAAATGAGACACGAGATTTATGTGGTTAGGAGAAATAACTCCTACGTCCACGGTGGTGCAGCCAAGTATTTATTCAACAATACTCAAGAGGATTACAAGGTGTTCTTCCTCACAAGTCTCTCTTTTCTCTCTAATTTTTGCACACTTCAAACAAATGAAATACAAGCATATTTATAGGCACAAGTAGATGAATCTAGATACATGCAAGAATGTATCACACTTATGAGGATTAATTATTTCTTTGACTGAAGTTGGAGAGACATGGATAGATTCATCAATGAACTAACAAGTTCATGCATCATCTTTAATTTGAGTCAATATATATTTCCAATAATCTCCACCTTGACGAAAAATTTTCGTATCCTCATAACTGACTTGGCTGCAAACGGGTGCACCGACTATCTAATGTTGATCAGGTCCAAGCAATGGACCAACTTATCTCGAGTAACCACTTTCGTTAACATGTCGGCTGAATTTTCGGCAGTAGCTATCTTCAACAATCGAATATCACCTTCATTAATAATCTTTCGAATGAAGTGAAATCGAACATCAATATGCTTGGTTCGGACATGATGAACTTGATTTTTTGATAAACAAATAGCACTCTGGCTATCACAAAACACATCAACGTGCTTTTAAGCAATTCCCAAATTATTCACCAAACCATTCATCCAAATAGCTTTCTTAAAAGCTTCAGTGACTGCCATATATTCAGCTTCAGTAGTGGACAATGCAATTGTGGATTGAAGCGTCGAACACCAACAAACGGGTCCACCAGCCATAGTGAACACATATCCAGTAGTATATCTCCTTTTGTCAAGATCACCGGCATAGTCCGAATCCACATAACCAACCACTAATTTATCAACTCTAGATCATTCTTTCTTTGAAATTTTAAACCAAGATCAACAGTGCCACAAAGATATCGATGTATCCACTTCACAGCTTGCCAATGTCCCTTTTCCGGATTGTGCATGTATCGGCTAACCATACTAACATCATGCGAAAGGTCAGGCCGAGTGCACACCATAGCATACATCAATGATCCAACAACATTTGTATAGGGAACATTTTCTATGTATCTTCGTTCTTCATCAGAAGTCGGGCATAAAGAAGCACTTAACTTGAAATGAGGGGCGAGCAAAGTACTTACAGGTTTGGTCGAACCATGCATATCAAATTTCTCCAAAATCTTCTTCAAGTATTGAGATTGTGACAACCAAACGGTACCATTAGGACGATCCCTCTTGATCTCCATTCCAAGTATTCGTCGAGCCTCGCCTAAGTCCTTCATTTCGAACTCATTTCTGAGTTGGGCCTTCAATTTATCTATCTCCACCTTGCTCTTGGATGCAATTAACATATCATCCACATACAAGAGCAAATAAATGTAAGAGACATCATTAAGTTTCTAAAAGTACACACAATGATCAAATTGGCTACGAGTGTACCTGTGTTCCACCATGAACTGATCAAAACGAGTATACCATTGTCAAGGAGACTGCTTAAGGTCGTAGAAGGATTTTCGCAGTTTGCAAGTCCAATTTTCCTTTCCAAGAACACGAAATCCATCAGGTTGTGTCATATAAATTTTTTCATTCAAGTCTCCATGCAAGAAAGCCGTCTTGACATCAAGTTGGAAAAGCTTGAGATCAAATTGAGCTACCAACACCAACAACACTCGAATAGACGAATGTTTCACAACAGGAGAAAAGATCTCGTTGTAGTCTATACCCTCCTTTTGAGCATTTACTTTGGCCACCAATCGAGCTTTGTATCGAATTTCCTGAGTGTCATCTTTCTTTGCATACACCCATTTGCAATTGATAGTTCTCTTTCCCTTAGGAAGTTGCACCAATTCCCAAGTCGGATTCTTTTTCAAAGACTTCATTTCTTCGTCCATGGCCTCCTTCCATTTCGAGCTTTCTGAATCTTGAATAGCATCTTTGTAGCAATTCGGAATTCCCTCGATCACAGGGAGTGCAAATGCAACCATATCATCAAATCGAGCTGGCCGTTTAATTTTCCTCCGAGGTCTATTCTTTGCAATAGATTCAGCTACCTCAGGTTCTCTGAGTCTCTTCCTCGAGACATTCCTCCACCTGCACGATGTCCTCTACCTGATCGGAGTTTTCCTCATCATCAACCGGTTTATTTTGACGATTCCCCTACAGGAATAACCGGCTCAGGAGCAACAGTGACCTTCTTAGCCTGCTTAGGAGGTTCATCGGTCTTTTTCAAAAGCATTACCGATTCGTCAGATGTCATATCTCGGCTCTTGACGATCTTCTTCGACTCCGGACACCATAACCTGTATGCTGTAGCTCCTGAACTAAAGCCCATGAAAATGGCTTTCTTTGCTCGAGGATCAAGTTTAGATTCAGAAACATGGTAATAAGCAGGGCAACCAAAAATATACAATTGATCATAATCATTAACAGGTTTATCTGACCATTTTTCAAGTGGTGCTTTACCCCCATTTGCAACAGTAGGTAACCGATTCACAAGGTGAACTGCATAGTTGATTGCTTCTGTCCAAAATGCTTTGCTCAAGCCTGCCTGAGACAACATGCACCGAGCCTTTTCAACCAAAGTCTGGTTCATCCTTTCGGCGACCCCATTTTGTTGTGGATTTTCTGGAACGGTGAAGTGACGAACAATTCCTTCTTCTCGACATACTTCAAGAAAAGGATCAAACTTGTATTCTCCACCATTGTCCGATCGTAACTTCTTGATTTTTCGTCCAGTCTGATTTTCCACCATCTTCTTCCGCTCAAGGAAGATATCCATGACTTCATTCTTATGGCTCATCGGGTACATCAAAACTCGTCTCGAGTAATCATCAATAAAGGTGACAAACTACCTTTTTCCTCCAAGCGACGCATTCTTCGTTGGATCCCAAACATCCGTGTGAACATAATCAAGGATACTCTTCGTTCGGTGTATAGATGTGTCGAACTTCACCCTTTTTTGCTTGCCTAAAACACAATGTTCACAAAAGTTGATTTTACCGGTTGTAGCCCCTTTAAGCACGCCTTGTTTTATCAAAGTTTGAAGAGGCTTCTCACCGGTATGCCCAAGACGCATGTACCAAAGTTTTGAAGCATCGGATTCCTTGGAACATGTCGTAGCTGCATGTCCGACAATTGTGCTACCCTTAAGGAATCCGAAAATATTTTCTTGTTGGGGCACACTGGTGAACCGAGCCAATGCCCTCGGTTTTGCAAGTTTTGTCGTTGCCCATGTAGACAACACCACCATCGATCTTCTTGAAATCCGAAAATATTTCCTTGTTGGGGCACATGTGATAGGTACACCCCCGAATCAAGGATCCACTCATCAAGGTTACTGACCGAAAGTGACACGGTCAAAGCCTCGTCTGTATCACTTTCATCTTTCTGGGCCACATTTGCTTTGGACTCCTTCTTCATGTTCGGGCAGTCCTTCTTCCAATGTCCCTTTTGGTGGCAGTAGGCACATTCATCTTTATCAATCCTTTTGCGGTCAAATTTTTTCCTTGACTTCGATCGAGACTTCCCTCTACCACCATTTTTCCGAGAGGAAGTCCTGCCTCTAACAGTGAGAGCATCCGAGCTAGAATCTCGCTGGACTTGTTTGTCCCTCTTCCGTACCTCGTTGTTCATCAAAGAATTACAAACATCGTTAAATTTTATCTCAGATTTACCATGCAACAAGGTAGTTGTCAAATGTTCGTAAGACTCGGGTAAGAAATTTAATAATAACAAGGCTTTATCTTCATCAGAGATTTCAACATCGAGATTCAACAAATCAGTGATAATTTTATTGAAACTATCAAGATGCTCAACCATGGTCATACCTTTACAATAGTCGAAGCGGAAGAGTTTATTCTTCAAGTGGAGTTGATTTTCCACGTTCTTTTGCATATATTTGGCTTCGAGTTTATCCCAAAGATCTTTTGCTGAGGTCTCCTTCATGAACAGATATTTTTGGTCCGTTCCAAGACACGGTCGAATGATCCCACAAGCTTGTCGATTAAGCTTTTTCCATGTCGAGTCAGATACATCATCGGGCTTTCTCCTCGAGTGTGAGATCCAAATCTTGCAATACCAGAAGATTGAGTACTTCACCTTGCCAAATACCGAAGTAGTTTGTCCCGTCAAATTTCGAGACATCAAAACTCGAAGTCGACACCTTAGGTCGATGCAAGTTACTCAAAGACTCTCCAGTTGTCTTTTTATCTTCAGCCATTCCAATGAATTTATTTCACCAAGTGTGTTAGACAAACACAACTACAATCTTGGAATGAAATTCCAAGCACAAATAAATGCCCCAAGATATTCAAAACCATGGAGTTCTGATACCAATTGTTGCACACAGCGGAAGCAATAATAGAATACGAAAGAAAATAAATGAGACACGAGATTTACGTGGTTCGGAGAAATAACTCCTACGTCCACGGTGGTGCAGCCAAGTATTTATTCAACAATACTCAAGAGGATTACAAGGTGTTCTTCCTCACAAGTGTCTCTCTTTTCTCTCTAATTTTTTGCACACTTCAAACAAATGAAATACAAGCCTATTTATAGGCACAAGTAGATGAATCTAGATACATGCAAGAATGTATCACACTATGAGGATTGATTATTTCTTTGACTGAAGTTGGAGAGACATGGATAGATTCATCAATGAACTAACAAGTTCATGCATCATCTTTATATGTGCCACGAGGCTCCCACTTATGCAGGGTCTGAAAGGATCGAAATGGACGTGGCCTTACCACCATATACAATATGGAAAGGTGGTTTCCGTGACTCGAACCTGCATTCCAGAATGCAAACCTTATCACCGTGCCAGGCGACGCCCTCTCTAATTCCTATAGGATCAAGATCAGATTTGATAATACCTATAGGACCAAGGTCAAAATCATATGCTGCAACAATGCATTGCTTTCTTTCTACTGAAACTAGAGATATTGATCCATTGAATGATCCAACAGAGATAATCTGCCATATGATTAAATCAACATCGGATGTCCATCAACTATGGATTTTCTTAAAACAGGAGGGGAAAGAAAATAAACGGCATGAAAGAACCAAATTCAGCATACCAACAACCAAACCATATTGAAAATGACAGTAATATACCAGATTCTTACCAAGAGTAGTATAGGTATGATTGTGTTACTGGCACCAGTTTGTAGTTGTTTCCCCAAGAAATAAGCACAAATAAATTGGAACAAGAAGTCTCCCATCCAAAGAAGAAGTCCTTCACTGAAGATTTTTTTTTTTCCCGAACAGTAGTGACAGTAAGGCTGTCTATTAAATATAAATTTTGCTTGATTCCTTTTCTCCCAATCAATCAAACTAATATACCCAAGGCAATACTCAACCTTCAAATAGACCCACACCGTAGTTAGATTTGCAGAATTCTGTAGGGAAGTGCATGCAAGCAGTTATTATTTGTAGTATCACTTGATAAAAAAAACACAGGAAGTTCCTCAGCATAAACAATCAGATCCATGGGGAAAACTAAATAAAAGATAATGGCAGATCATTTTGGTTCAGAGGTGTTGTCTACCCAGCACGTCCATCTATTATTTTAACCGATGAAAGATATATAATATGACTGGCTAGAATATAAGTTGCTTTGGTTGGATCTTCATAATGCAGTATTGGCTCGAAAAACCATAATCTCTGCTTTCAATAAGGCACATTGAAGCTGACCCCATTGACGGAAGGTCCTCTGTTACTCCAGACCTGGAGTGATTCAAGCCCATAGTTTGTGTATGAAGCGAATGGCACTGGAGAAGAAGAAAGGGGCAAAAATACCCACGTTCAGAGAAGATAATATAAGTTAAGGGCTTAATATCAGCAATAAAGTTGATCTTTTCTCATCTTCTACTTCCATATAAATTTTATAAACGAGCTAACTCAAATCAGCTAACACCTAAAAGATGACAAATACATTCTGCCGATGAACATCACGATTTCCTGATAGTAAATAAAGGAAAAGGATTCATAGGAAACAGACTCCAATAATTGTGTTTCTTGTCAACAGAACAACTATGCCATTTGATTTGATATGAACCCTCGTGTAAAGCAGAAACATCAATCTTGCATGTTGAGAATCCCTGTCCCTTCCCATTCAGTTCAAAGTGAACGAAGGTTGTCACCATGCTGTCAACATTGATTTCGCATTGTTTCTGTATATCATTGCCTGTGTCAGTCCTCATGTGCCGCAAAAGCATTTCATTCAACTTAACCATTTCATTTGTTTTACAGGCTTGGAATCCCGGCTGTTCCTGTCTTATTCTTTCTCTAGCATCACCAGTCAAGCAATCTGATGAGTTTACAGCAAGAATGCAGTAGATCTCAGTAACCAGTGTACGAGACTTCTTAGATACATTCACAAGTTGGATAGAGAGATTTAAAGACAACTGGCAGCCCAGTGGAACAGATAATCCTTCAGTGCATCTGGCATCTGTATTGAAGATGAAAAGCTCTGAGCCCACGCATGGCCTACAATAGCAAAAATATTAGTCATTTCAGTCTAATCGAGAGAGATTTAATAGCTATAGTACACAAAAGAACATTTCCGAAAAATGAGCCTAGCTGAAATGGAATGCTATGATGGATGAGTGGCAATACACTGAATTATAGGATAAGAAATAAGTGTACTTGAGGAAAACTGTAGGTGGTGAAAACTGAGGATTAGATCAGTAAAACCATTTCAGGTTGTTTAGACATGAAGAATGTAGACCATTATATGCAACCCTTAGGAACGATAACATGATATTAGTTAAAAGAACTGCCAGAACTTAGGGCTAGGCCTAGAAGAACTTGTATTGGGACTAAGGATATGCTGAGGGTGTTACAGAAGGCATGATCCTCAATAGAGATGAATGGAAGAAGACGTTTCATTTCAAATAGCCAACCCCAAAATTTGGAATAAAGGTTTTGTTGTTAATGTTGTTGTAGTACAAAAAAAAACAAAGGAAACAATCTCACAAACAAAATCCAAAAAATAAGAATATGAAGGACCCAACTATAAATTACATTTTCTAGAGGAAGAAAACCTTCAAGTAGTTCATTTCAATCAATTTACTTGAGCATTGCATTGGACTGAGAAACCCCTCATTCCCTGCACATATCCTCCACTGTGGTGGCACACCAACGAACACCTTCCCCAAGTCCAGCACCAGTGAGTCCTCTAACCAACTCACTTACCCGGGGGTAATCAAATCAAAGAAAGAGAGAAGTGGAGGTGGAGAATGGTGGTGGCGCAGTTCGCAGAAAACAGGTTGACTGTACAGGACAAAGGGTAGCTCCTTCCACAAATCCATTTGTTGTTCTCCATTTAAAAATATAAATAATGTACAGATATGCAACATTATGTGTAAAAAAAGGTAAAACATGAATTTTATAGAAGCCACTAATGGAACCAATATAACATATTGGATTGTCATAGAAAAAGTTTTAAAACATTCAGCAAATGGAAACTGCATCATATACTTCAATAGTTAATAGTTACAAACTCCAAGGTCGATGATAAACTAGCAAGGAACTGAATCAATAATCAAAATGGCAAGCATAAGAAAGTTGTCGAAGTAGTTAACCATACAAATGTACTAAATATCAGGTAATCATCAAAATAAGTAGTAGCTAATGTAACTAATAATAACTTAAAAATGGTAAACAAGCAAAGCGACAAAGTTAAGAACTACAAGTAGCACAACTGAAAATATTGTGAATGGTGCTATTATATTTAGTTTGGATCAAGAATATGTTTACTTTCATTACACTTATATTTCCTATAAGTTATCCACAAGCTAGACATTTAAACTAAAAGATAATATACAAGAGGATATAATTTTTCATGTATTTATTCAATAATAAAGAGAATCTCCAATAAAACCCAGTAACCGAGGCACCGGAAATGGTCAAGATGAATGCAGACACAACCCCATTCTGAGGCAGTTTCTATAACTTAAAACCATATCCTCCAGGATAGAAGCATGAACCTCGCCATCACTTCAAGCAAAATAAGCACATTAATTACATACAACTCTCATTTTGTTTTCTAAGTTCGATAACTGCGAACTGCATTGATCATCGTCCTTATCTAAAATCAAGTGACAAGACACTCCAAAAATCTTGGCCTTGTCATGTCGGGCACGTATTGGACACTATCCAGACACTCCAAAATACAGGACACAACAAATTAGATACCGTGTTCTGTCATATTTGTGCCTGTATAACATATAGACCCATCAGCATGTATCTGCACCTATCTCGCAGATTGTTCAATCAATCTCCGGAGCCTAACGTGTACTGATATCTGTGCCATGTAACCAAAAAGGTTGATTAGACAAAAAATGGAATTAGCCATATCAAGGTATTAAAAGACGGACGTGAGGTTCTTGTCCAAGGGGTCGGCATGTCAGGTAATGGATGGCTTACAGGGATAAATTAAAATGTATGACATCCATAATGGGTCCTTAAAAATATACTTTGTACATTAGGTATTGACAAGAATAATTTAGATACATACACTATCTCAAATGTCTTACAACTAACAAGATATGTATATTTACTTGAGTTAACAACTTACAAGTAAATTAGGAGAATAAAATTTGTCATCAAATGAACAGTAGTCATTAGACGATAAACTTTGGCATCCACAAACTCCGCAAGATGAATAATGAACAGTAGTCAATGGCTCATTGAACTATGAACTGAAAATGAATTGCACAGCATAACATAAAATGACATCACCCTAATAATAATACTAATAAAGATTATAAATAACATCATTACATTATTTTGGAGAGTAATAAGAAACATAGAAAAGCCAATCATGATCTCGATTATCAACACCAACATAAATCAATATTACACATCCATGGCGAAAATCTGATACTAAAAGGGATCCCCTTGTTGCAATAAACTTCTATAAAAGAAAGGTCATAGTGGATGATGCATTCTAGGGGACCACATGGTGAAGAAGATGATAATGAGGTATTTTCTGGAGAGGCCTTGACTTGGAAGCAAGTTGGATATTCTATGGGTGCAAGATCTAGAGCCAAGAAAAAACTCACTTAGAGATTGAATATGGTTGGAACTTCAAAGCAAACAAAATATGGGAGGGGAGAGGAATAAGAACTTGGTCATCAAATTCATCGGAGGAGGAAGATCATGACGATCCTCTCAATGGTTCTGAGACCCGGAGAACTAGGAAGGGTGATAGAAGATGATTTCATGCTATGTTGTCACCAGGTAAAATACCTAATGTCTCGTCCTGGGTAATTTTCCATGGCGGTGGAGATGGTCGTCTAGGCGCGCCTAGAAGGTCGCCTAGGGTTAAATGTATATATATGCATCTGGAAATATATATATATATATATATATATATATATATATATATATGCGCAAAAACGAAGTACCCAAGTTCCTAGGCAAGGCGGAAGGCATGTCGCCTCGCTTCGCTTAGCGCCCAGAACAACATAGATTTCATGTCTTATTATTTACTTGTTTAGCTATAATTCAATGTTTAACTATTTTATGCTTTTGAATTTGTTTCTGTGTAGCCCTTGGAGTCTTAGACTTTTGGCTTTGAGATATTGAGAACTTGATTTTGGACACAAATGTGTAATATTGATGTTGGAGTTGTTATATAATGACATAATTAACTCCTTTATATTTATCTTATTTCCAAAATATGCTATTGTTGATGTTATTTATAATGATTTTTTATTCTTATTATAGTTATCATATTTTCTATTATATTGTGTGATTCATTTTTTAGCTTATAGTGCAATAGGCCATTGACTAATATTAATTTTTCTTCTCGTAGAGTTTCAATATGTGAGAAAACACAGGTGTGCAACATTTTTTTTTAATTTACTTATTTTTTTAATTTACTTTTTCTTTTCTTTTCCTTTCTTTTCTTAATTTAATTTACTTATTTGTTGTTATTATACATAAATATATATTGTTAGTTTTGGGGCATTTAGGAAATTTGGAATAGTGTATTTAGATTATTTTTATCCATACTTATCCAAGGTATATATTTATGGAGCCCAATACGGATGTCCTGTATTTTAAATTGACCCTGACATGTTGTCC